>JASUAD010000011.1:44854657-45426500 GCA_037013555.1 Sextonia rubra
TACATGCATAATCAGGGTAAATAAACCACAATGTGAAAGTAACAAAACATACGTAATCATGTTAGAGAGTTGAGATCAATGATCGAATGCAATATGTTATGCAACAAATCATGTGAATCGAATCATCTTAAGTTACAAACCAATTCTAATCTAATTATCCGGTGTTTCTAACCGTGCATGATGATGTAGCTTTAAGTTATTCGATACACCGTTGTCTAGTGTTGCCTTGAATCGGGCGGTGCACGAAGTCCCTTAAACCAACACCCATGGGGAGGTGCTTAACATCCGGATAACGAACATGAATGATTCGCAGCCCTCGAGATCATTCACGCATGTATCACATTCCGTTGGGCAAGAATAGGTACCCTACATTCTATCATGAAGGCCATATCGGTCTTTTCTTTACACCTATCTTTGTTTTTCTTTCATTAGTCTAATGTGGATACGGCTTAGCCGTGTGTGTGCTACGGCTTAGCCGTGTGTGGTCTACGGCTTAGCCGTGGCTGGGCCGTAGAAGGTCTGTCAGTTGCTGACTCTCAGTTATTCCAGAAATTGCACCCTGTATTGTTCTACGGCTTGGCCACGGCTGGGCTTCGGCTTAGCCGTAGGGCAATCCACGGCTTAGCCGTGCCCTAGCCGTAGAGGAAAACTGGGTTTATCTCCTCTCTGGCTTGTGAGCCGTAGGTGCTATACGGCTTAGCCGTACCTGCACGAATACAAATTCCTGCAACCTGTACAGAATGTCTGGGAAAGCATCCAAATTGCAATTTATCAAGGAAGATAGACAAAGTAGTAGTCAAATGAGTATCAAATGGGCTGTAAACTCATGTTTCCATATCAACTCATGTAAGATCAACCAAATTCAATGCATACCAACATGGGTTCTCAATGTTATGGTTATACTTGCCTCAATTTGGAAATCAATTACACAATTGTTGCCCTCAAGCTCAAACACAACCTAAACCAAATCAAACCACAATGCATGCATGAGAATTGGGAAGAAATCCACAACACAGATACAACATGCAACAATGGAACAAGAAGGAGAAGAACTAGAGAAGAGAGATGAGAAGGATGAAGTGATTTCCACCAACTCACCTCACATGCAAGCACCACAAGCTTGACTGATGGAGAGAAATCAAGTGAAGAGAATTCAAGTGAAGGAGGGAGAGACTCCACGTGCAGTGCAGGAAATGAAAGAGAGAGAGAGAGAACGTGAGTTGTGATCGATGGTGAGCTTATATAATCAAATGGGTTGTTCAAATTGCAATAAGAGCCAAGTGAGAATGCTAATTCCAGTTTGAGTCAAATCCGGGTCCAATCGAATCACACGACCTCGGTTGCAAGTGACGTAGTCACGAAAGTTAACGAGCTCAACGAAAGACAGGTGTTGACATCAAGATGATGCAAAAATGCCCATGCCGTAGAAAAGCTAAAATTACGAAAAAAGGGCTTGGTCTACTTAATCCAGGTCAAACTCAAACCAACTACCTATCCATGACCCGTAACGAAAAGAAAACACAAACAAAACACGATTAGCAACTAAAACAAGATTAACTAACCGCTAAACGAGGTCAAGCTGGGTCGGAGTGTTACAATTGGTGACACAATGACGGATGTCTTATGAATACATCGTGTTGAATGACCTTGGGTTCATGGATTATCTAGTATAGGGTTGGGTTGTAAATTTTCCTTGACACCTTTTCAATTTAAATGCATTCATATTGTTAAGAAACCATGCCCTCAACATGATGTAGCTCAATTCAGTATGCATTATTTGTTAAATTTCAATTTTTGTGAATGAATGTGATCTCAAAACCAAACTCCCTTATGTATGATATGATAAATATGACTGAAATGTATGAAAGATGTGCATTCGAGTTGGTTTTGATACGTTGAGTCGGCACCACTTAGCTTGTGCCCTTATTAGGTTTGACGGGACCAATTTAGGTATCTTTATGTCGCTATTGCAGTAGTCCACGGAAGATTTGTCGGCGCTCCTTGGGAAGCTAGGCTGATCCTCTAGCATCCCATATGCACGCTTTCTCTAGATGATATGCTCTCTTTTGGGAGAATATCGCCTCGTGGTTGCCAACTAGTAAGTATAATAACCTGTTTATGATTCGTCACTCATGTTTACTCATGCACAACATGCCTAGTTGCATTTATTTCCCTCTTTTAATCTATATATATAATTCTTGATTCAGTTGATACAATATGTTGGTCTTATGCATCTCTATATTTGCTTAACATTCGTGTTAACAGTGCTACTCTTAGTATTATAAGTACATAGTCAAACCCCAACTCGAATATTGACGCGTCCTTGGAGGGTGCCCTAATGATACCTCGGGATATAAAAGAATGGAAGGATGACAACGTCTTTTATTAGTTGTCCTAAGGAGAGCGTCCAGTGGTTTAGTTGGGTTAATCAGTCGTGATCATAGTTTTTGCATGGAGATGGTTAAACTAGATATTGTGTATACAATATATTTTACATTTAGTTAAAATACTTAAGTTATTATATGATGGCATGATATTCTCTTCCATATTTTGCTTATGATCATTACAGATATATTTCACAGGGGCCCTGCTTTATGTAAAATTTTAAATCTACGTGTAAGGTCCAAACCCAAGTTAATCATAATTTACAATAATTAATTTTTTTACTTAATTAATGTATAAATTAGGCTAATTCAACTCAAATCTCCTTGGGTTTGGGTCATGAACAGGTAGTCGGGTAGGGTCCAAACCTTACTTAGGTAGTCAATGGCCTTTTCTTATTTTAAAGTTTCATGGTCTTGTATCACTAAGGCATCATATTAAATTGCATCGAGTGTGTCTCATCTTGAAGGTCATCTTTCATGTTTGACCCAACTCAATTTGGATTCATCTTGGCCTAGTTTAAGCCCAATCGATTCAAATTGGAAATCTAAAAAACCAGTGGGCCTATTTATAATTTCCAGAAAATCCACCATTTAAAAACCAAGAACCCACCTTCGTTCCTCTTCCCCTTCCCTCATTTCTTCTGGAGCAACATAATTTCTTCTTCCTCCCATGCTTTCTCCTTCACCTTCTCTCTATTTTAGGCATTAGAAGTGTTGCATGCAAGGGTTTAAGCTTCTTCTTCAACCTCTTGACTCTTCTTTGTTCTCCTTTCTGGAATCTAAGGCCTCATTTCCTTCCTTGTGTTTGTAGAAGCCTTAAGGTAAGAAAATCCCATCACCATATCCTTTTTTGGGTTCAATAGGGTCAAAGAGACTCAATCTTTTAGCATACATGCATTACATTCTCATTTCTCTCAATGCATGTTTTAGATCATCCTATAGTGAAGCCTTTTCCACCATTTAACCAAAGGGCAATTTGATTTGGGCGAAGCACTGAACTTAAGGCAAGTATAAGGGTGGATATTCTCTACATGTATGGTTAATTTATTGATTCTTGATGAGCTCTTTGTATGTACCAATTCACAGCTTTTTTAATCTTCAATTAAGGTTGTGTAAGATTGGATTAAGTATTAGTGATTGGATTGTTGAATGAATGATAAAAATAGATGGTAGGGAAACCTAAGGATGTAGCATGAATGGTCTCCTTGGTGTGTGGATGCAGGGGAGGTAAAGAAGAGGAAAAAAGAAATCAGTTTGAAACTGATTTTAGTCGGAGTAAAAATGCTTCAGGGCCGACCGGTCGGTCCTGAAGCCCGATCGATCGAATTCTTGTTCTAGGAGGTATCCGACCAGTCGGACACATACCCGATCGGTCGAGTAACCAAAAGTTATGTATTGGAAATTCTAATTAAAATTTGGTTCCTAGACTAATTAGAGGCCTTTCATAGTCCAAAATGTGGCATAAGGAGGGGCTACACCTTTGATCCTTGGTGAAGCTGAGGTGTTTTAAGCTAATCTTACCTTCGAATTATAAGGATAATTAAAGACCATTTAGGGCATTAGAAGTGGAACCTTTACTTCAAATAAATTAGCCCAACGGCAATAATATACGTAAAAGGAAGAGTGTTGAGCTGTCACTCATTCCCTCTTGACTTCTGATTTTTTCTTGGTGTCACATCATGGGTGTTGGCATAAGAAGTGGTGTCCATTACTTATATAGTGTAACAATAAGATTTTGGTAACACATTGACACCGGACATTTTATGATTACGCCATATTGAATGACTAAGGAAATACAGAATGTCTTAGCATAGGGTTGGCTAGTAAATCTCCTTATTAACCTCTCAATCTAAATGCATTCATATTGTTAAGTAAACTTTGCCCTCTACATGATTCAATCATGTACCCATTCTTCCTAGTGCACCGTGAGACAAAATTGGAGACGGAGCTTCTACTAAGTGTGAGCCTGTGAGCTAAGATAGGTGTAGCTAAGGTTGACAGGGTTCGAGCTCTGATAGCTCATTTAAGTATGCATTGTTGATTGTCAGTTACTCCGTTTAATCTTGACTTTATGATTGGTTATGATCTCAAGACTGATATACGTTACTGTATAAATATGAGTCGATCACTATGTATGAAAGTATGAATTCAGATCAGTCTTGATACATTAAGTCAGCACCACTTAGATTGTACCCATAGGAGGTTCAACGGGACCGAATGAGGGTATTATATATGTTACATACTGCAGTAGTTATATAAAGAGTTGGTCGTCGCTCTTAGGGTAGCTAGACGGTATTGGCCCGATCACTAGTGATTTTCCACAGTACGAGATGCTCTTTTACTAGAGAGAAAATAGCCACGTGGATGCCAATTAGTGTGATGTTGTCTTTTCATCTATGATTCTTCATTCATGCTTATTCACATGCACAACATGCCTAGTTTCCGATATTGCTCTCTTCTAATTATTATATTGTTTTTATTTTCAGTTACATCATGATAAACTTATATTCCCTTATATTTGTTTGACTGTTTTCTTAACAGTGCTACTCTTGGTGTTATAGGTACGGAACCCAGTGTCGATATGACAGTCGAAGCGGCCTCGGAGGGAACCACAGCGGTACCCCGGGATATAAACGAGTGGAATGAGGACGATGTCTTTTATTAGTCATCCTCCACAGCGCATAATAGGGATCTTTTTAAGGTTGTTAGTGTGAAGCCATGGTTTGGCTTGTAGTAGAACTTGTCATCTTGCATTTTGTTTATGTTTATGGAACCTTCGTACCATGTGCATGTGGATGGTGAATTAACAGGCTTTGGTTATATTGATGAATTAGCAAATGTTTAATTAATATCTATGATATGTATATGTGAATTCTCCAGGTTTCCGCTTAGTCATTGAAATGATTGATATGTGTTTATGGATCTTCCTCCACGTATCTGTAGAATCACCCTTATAACAGTTTGTACGTGTCTTAATATGGCACAAATTGTCACGGGTTACAGGTGTCGCCTTGGGATCCATTATAAATCTCCAATTCTCGGGTTCGGGGAGTGACACTATGTGCTGTTTGTTATACCTCACACATTCCTGTGGAATCTCCTTTGTAGTGATTCGTGCACTTCTTCACATGGCACATATTACTTCGGATTACGTACTCATACCCTGGGGGCCCATTCTAATCCTCATTTCTCAGGAGTAGAGTTACTCACGGAAACAACCAATGTCTCCTATGTATCTAACAAAGAATTTAGAAGCAACAAAGCTTACATCTCATCATTAAGGACAGTCTTCATTATGACACTTTAGACCTCATTGATATGATCTTCAATCTGACCACCATTCATGAATTTCACTTTTACAATCTTTTTGATAAAAAAGTTTTGTTTACTGTAGTCTTTTTATCATATCTCTTCTGATCGCGCTTAAAATGGGGCGTGGAAATGTGTAATGGATTCAATGTCCAATATTCACACATTTCAAGCATTAAGAAGAATAGGAATTAACTACAGTTCATCATTAATTTCTTTTTATTTACATGGGTTCTAATGCCCTGACCGCGGGGATACAGATTGTTTACATGAATTTTCAAAGTTTACAACTCCTCTCTCAAGTCTTAGATGTGATCTCAATTTGGAAAACAGAAGAAAATGTATACAAAGTGGGAAAAAATGCAAAAAAAAGAAGGAAAAATGGGGGTGACCATAACCCGCGGTCACTGCCACAGGTCAGTGACCGTGGGTCACGATCACTGGCACCTGTCAGTGACCGTGAGTCACGATCACTGACACACAGTGACTTTGAAGTCACTGTTGTGCTTCTGTTTTCACGCTGTTCGTGCTAATTCTTCTTCCAAGCCTTTTTCAAGTATTGAAACTCCCTTTTATGACATCTTGGGGTATTGAATAACCATTGAGAAGATAGAATTCGACTATGGAATCGATTGAAACCTTTGTAATTCATCATTCATGTTTACGGACTGTCTTTTGTTTAAGTCCGAAAAGGGTATCGCAGGAAGCCAAAGTTGTGTCATTCTGAACCTATAACTTTCAAGAAACAAAATGAGGCCCAAAGGGGCTTATTTACAACCTTTGTGATGGCCAAGAAACACCCCCCCACCCCCCGAATGAGAAAAACAAAGATGACAACGTTATCCTTCGAATAGTCGTTACTGCATGAACATAGTTTGTTCTTTAGTCACTCCTCCCTTCTCCTTTTCCTCTAAACCTTCTTGCTCACCTTGGTAACTGAGAAAAAAGAAGGGAAGGTTGTGGAATGCTGCTGTATCTCTTCCTTTGGATGCTTTTGAGTGCTTCTGTTCTTCAAATTTTTTGTGTCTTCTTCCTATGTCTCTTTTTTCTTTTCAAATCTTAGCCTTTTATAGACTCTCCCAGCAGTTTCTGGCAGTTCCAAGGAGTTAAGGGAGGTTGTGGGAGGTTACACTTCGAAAGGAAGTGGAGAAGAACCATCCAAAACCGCAGGAAGTGCCCTTTGGGGGTCCGTGACCGCAGCCGCGGTCACGGACAGGGCCCAATTTCGGGTTTTTGCATTTGTGACCCGTTTTCACTTGTTTGGGGCCCAAATGAAGTCCAATCGCCACAAAACTTGGAGGGATACTTCTTGACACTATTTTGACCATGCCATAAAATTTTCAACTCGTTTTGACCATCAGCAGTTGGTCAACTCCCTTGATGAACAGGCCACGGTCACTCCCAAGGCTCATTTTTCGACTTTTACATTTGTGATCCGTCCTCAGTTGTTTGGGGTTTGAACGATGTCCAATCTTTATGAAACTTGGAGAGATGCTTTTTTACAATATTTTGAGTGTGTCATAAAAGTTTCAATCTGCTTTGACCATATGAAGTTCGTAACTCCTTCATTGATTGGGCCGCGGTTACGGACAAGGCCCGTTTTCGAACTTTTGTATATGTAACCCATTTTCGCCAGTTTAGGGCCCAAACGATGTCTGATCGCCACAAAACTTAGAGGGTTGCTTATTGACACTATTTTGAACATGTCATTGAAGTTTCAACCTGTTTTGACTTTTGGAAGTTGGTCAACTCTCTAGTTGACTTTTTATGAAAGTGGGCCCTTGTCTCAACTGTTTGAGGCCCAAATGACTTCAGTTTGGTTCGAAACTTGCAAGAACTGACATCAGGGATATCTTGGAGTATTCATCAAAATTTCCTATAGTTTGGATTTGAGGAAGTAGGATTTCGAACAGTGGTTTATTCATTACATGTGTTAAGTCATTATTCACCCTACACTGTAGGTAGTCAGCTTGTTTTCTACCCGAACAACATCCAATTGACTTAAAAATTTGGAAGAGTAACTTTGAGCATTTGTTCTAAATTTCATCAGCTTTGGCCTCCTAAAAGTAAGATTTTAGCTAGTGACCTCCATAACTCGGTGTCACTGTCTTCTAAGCTGCCATGCAGTGAAATTCAGACCAAACGGAGTCCTTTTGACTTGAACATTTGCAAATCACCTTCTGTGCATAACTGAAGCTTTACGCCCAAATTTCATTAATTTTGGACATCGGGAAGCAGGACTTTAGTCAGTGACCCCATGGCTTGTGGGGGGACTAATCCCAAGTTGACATGCTTGTAGCTTTTGGATCAAATGATGTCTGTTTATCTTGAAACTTTGTGGGGCCTCTCTTGGGCATAATTTGAGCTTCCTTTGAGAGTTTCGGCTGGTTTGATTTTCGCGAGGTATCGCTTTGTACTGAGACCCACAGAGCACAGTATATAACCATCTAGACCGAGTTTGGATCCGAATGATGTCCAAATGCTCTGAATCTTTGAAGGATAGTCTTCAAATATACTTGAAAGCATTTCGTTGAATAGGGAAGTGCCAGGTCTCACAGTGATTCCCAAGAAGCTAGCAAATAGCCTCTGAGGCCTAACTTGAACTGAGATGAGGTCCAAATGCTTTGAAAACTTTGGAACTTTATAATCCAAAGCTTGTAGTGTCTTTGCTGCATCATTTGCAATTTTGTATGGGTCAACAATATCTTGCTTCTAGTTTTTTCCAAAGGGTATGCGCATTAGTTTCATTAGACATGTAGTGAAATATGCAATTATCAACTCATTCTCCAATGTGACCAATCGTCTTTCTATACGTCTTATTCCAATCTGCATCTTACATATCTTTTGGTCGGGCACTATCCCCTTTAATGGAATCATAGAGGTCCTTGTAATAGAGGATATCCTCCATCTTCAGTTTCTAAATCAACCAATTGGAATGGTTGAGATTAACTATGATAGTGCCCACAATGTTGTTCCTCATCGCAATTATGTAAATAGGAAAAACAAAAACAAACAACTAACATTAACCTTAATTCCTGCACCATGCTGTAAGTCTCATCACAACGAGCACGTTGGAAGAAACAAATTTGAAATTCTATCCCGGATGGCTCCGATATAGTAGAAAATAGCCTTTTCCGATTCGATTTAGTCAAACTTTCTTGTTGACCTTGAAACTGCAAATCTTCTTCCCCAAAACATGTAGATCTACTTGAAAAGAGTCTGTAGGTGCAAAAGGATCTTCGATTGAATGTCAGATGATCAAAAGATCACAGAAATAAATTCTACTGTTAATTCCAGTCAAACTGCTTTTGACCATATGAATCCGCTAACGTAGGATGTCCGCATTACTTGATGTTGCGCAGGTTGGGTTTCGCGGTTTAAGTCAACCTGATCCAAATCGAAATTGTACCCAAGCTGCAAGATTGGGCTACTGCAATAAGTCAGGTCAAAACTGACTCAACCTGAACCTAGCCTGGACGAAAGAAGCCCAGGCAGAACCCACCTTCCACCTCCTTTGTTCAAATAGGGATCAAAACCCTATAATAGCGATAGTGAGTCCAAACTCCCTGCCTCTTTTCCTCGGTTACAGTTAATGAAGACTTACGGCAAGAGGCTTTCGCTCTGTCAAGGCACACGGCGACAAACAGCTACTACGACTATGCATGGGTGGCCAGTTTTGGCGAGCGATGCATATAGCGGCAGCGGTGTTGACAAAGATTCAATACGGTGGCCCTTTTTTTTTAGTCTTCCTCTCCAGCTATTGAGATCTTCTTTCGATCTCCAAGCAACCAAGAAAACAAAAGAAAACTCTGTGATGAAACAGGAGACCAGCCCTAGAGCTTTTTTCTTTCTTTTGACTGATTATGTGGCCTAGTAGCGATTGAAATAGATTTAATATTTTCTCTGTTTGAGAAAATAGAAATTGATCTCAAATTCTGAGATCCAAACATTCTATCCTCGCACACAACTCCAAGCCCCAGTAGACCTTAGCACGACTTTGATACGACTTGTTATGGATATGATACCATTGTTATGCGCATGTGTATGTAAGCAACTAAGATCAGCAATCAACCATACAAGAAGATAAGAGATTTACGTGATTCAGCAAAGATGCTTACGTCTATAGAAAACCAATTTTCACTAGGTTCTTCTTCAATCTGTGAATCTACAGCCTTAAAATCTTAGCCTTTATTTAAGGTTATAGATTACATCATATATACATATATAATCACCACCTTCTTAGCCCCTAAGGGCCCGTTTGTTAATTTTTCCTCATTGTAAAGTTAAAGTCATCTTTCATTTTACCACACAACAACCCAAAAAAGTCAAATCAAAATACCACATTTCTAAAAAATTCTTTTACCTTTATATACAAAAAAGTCAAAAAGTTACTGTTTCATCCCATTAACTAACAAAAAATATCTACTCTTAATACAAAAAGTCAAAAAGTTATATTCTCTTTCAACTAAAAAACAAAATCCAATCATTGGATTGATTTAACCCTTCTTATTATTTTATTTTTTAAAATTACCATTCGCCTTACTTCACTCTACCAGTTAAATTAACAAATAGGCCCTAAGAATTCTATTCTTAGAAAAAGGAGAGTCCTAATACTATTAGGAGACTATTGTTAACAAACAAGAAAAACTGAATACAATTAGGGAAACTACGCAATACCTGAACCCACGTAGATAACACCTTGGATCCACTTGGCCCCACATTAAAATCTCTTGGTTTGAAAAAGGCTCTATCTTCACTCACTCTCTGTTGGATTGAATCTTAAATCAATGGATAAGATAATTTGATGGGGCTGAACTCTTTCATATTATCAAATTTGATTTAAGTAATTCTCATTTATTTAAATCATAATAAAAAAGACTCCCTCACACCATTTTGTGTGGAATTTTCTGTCCGGGCCATTCAAAGGAGAGAGGTTGCATCAACAACAAATATTAAGACCTTCGCTTATCATTTGTGTACAAGTGGAGCTTGGGAGATATATGTTTGGACATTAACTATAACGCAATATCGTTCTTGTTGGGTTTATGTCTAATGAACTTTATGTGAGAGTGTAGAAAGGATGAAGATTGCATTATCAGTGTATTGATGTACTTGTCAGCCAGGTACACAAAGATATTGCCGATTTTATCCCCTAGTGGCTTAAACTGTGTGAATGCCAAGCCAATGTGGATATTGTTGGGTTTGTGTTTTGTATTCCGAGTTAACCGGATGGGTCATTAGGTTAGCCAAGGACCATGTTAAGGTCATGGATATTTTGGTAGTTTTTTGTTCTTTTTTCTTTATAACCCAAATGATCTTTTGCCAACTCAGCCTTTAAACCTTTGGCCTTCAGCCAGGGGGTAATCGGATTTTTAAGAGCAAGGATTATTTCTTGGGGGTATATACATGGTCATATACATATTACCCAGATAACACAAGAGGTGAGAGTCGAACTCAAGACTTTAGGGAGTAAAGCCAAAGCTCAAATCAACTGAGCCACTACCTTGATCGCGAAACATGATAAGGAGCTAAGAAAGTGAAGATTATAAATATGATAAAATTCGTAACCCTAGATCTAGCAGAAGAGAATACCCTCTCTTGCCCATGGTGTTCTCACACTATGTAGGAGAGATGGTGAGAGTATGAGTATCTCTGAATGCCTTTGCTTGTTATAGTGAAAGCGATATCGTCTCTGCTAAACTACATAAATCTTCAGTATCTCTTCTTGTGCGTGGCTTAATAGTCAATTGCAAGTTTCACGCTTCTACATGTGTAGAATAGGTTCCATTATAGCATGATTCACACCGTTCTAAAAAGCATAATGGGAAGACCTTTTTATAAGCCAAGTCATTTATTGGTGCTAACACCTTAGTTAGTGGTGAACATATAAATTATTACTAAAATATGAAAGATGACTACCATTGGATTTGCTGTATGTGGAACACATGATGAATTTACTTCCTTTTCTCTGCCTTGGATAGCAATGGAAGGAGTTCCTTATAGAGTCATATTAGCAGTCCCACGTGCTCTACACGGGATATGCAAATCTGTCCATCTTTTGGCTCCCCTCCTCTAAACTGGTAGCCCCTCACACCGCCTCCAAACAAAGAGCGATGAATCAACCCGACATAGGAAGAATCTGATTCACTTTAGATCTTATTTATTGTAAGGATGCCATGTAGGAGCCTTCTCTCTCTCCTCATTTGGATTTTATTTTCTCCTTGGGTAACTGCTAAACCAATTAGGGAGGAAAGAGAGGGAGTAGGTTTTTTTTTTTTGTTGGCTTAGCTGGCTCACTAGCCAGCAGGGAGGAGAATTAAAGCAACTATCAGGAATTAATCATTTGTGGCTAGTATGGAAAATAGGAAGCCTACCACAAGGTCATCCCTCAAGTCCCAGACAGAAAGTAATTTGTGAAAGTGAAAATAGATATGAAGATGCCATGTCCGAGAGAGAAACAATGGTGGATGAGGATAAAGAGAGGCAGGTAAGTAGAGTTGTAGTTAATATGGAGAAAAGGCTGATGACTGGTTTGGATTATAAAAAGGTAGGCCGTGGGCCTCACCAGCGATTTAAGAAAGGTTCCTACACCCACTGCCCTGTATAGAGTAATATAGAAATAAAACTCTTTACTTCAGCTAGGTGGGGTTTAGAAAAGAAAAACAAATAATAGAACTCCTGCTTTTCCATCTCTAAACTAAATTATATGCCAATGTGCAAGGGAAAGGTCAAAAGAAGAAGAAGACTGGCACGAATTTCAAAAGGCTGAAATGATGCTGTCTTGCAGGCCGAATGTAACTTTACAGCAGTGAACTTATCAGACGTCAGATCTTGATCATTTTAAATCTTTATCATTATTTACTGTACAACAGGCTGGAGTGGGAACTCATCCATGCATTTTAATCTACTATCATTCGAAGACTGAAGTGGGGAGGGTGTTCGCCGTTGACTGGTCAGAGACAAGATTTGATTACATGCAGAAAATGTGATTTTATTTTTACTGCTTACTACTTTTTTTCACTTCCCTTATTTTGTCAAACACATGACTGATTAGATCAGACAGCAGGCCGGTCCAACAAACCTTTATTAGTTTGGGGAAATTATTAGGAAAGTGCAGAAAAAGCCTTTTGGACCATGAGACGGAGGGGGCCTCGGGCGTCAACCATGTCCGAATGGGACAAGTGCTTGTGGGTCCCAGACCACAGTGTGGGACTCGGACGATCAAGCCGTCAGTGAAAAGTGGAAAATGGATGATGAGAGAGAGAGAGAGAGAGAGACAGCTTAAGTGTTGGTCATGCAAGGGGCGCTCTTTTGTAAAAGCAAAATGATAATAATGATAACTATCACTGGAATTGAATGGTCCCGAAATTTCCGCTGCCACGCAAAACTCCCCGTTCATCATTTGCTGACCCTCTCTCTCACTCTCTCTCCCCTTCTTTTCTATTTTTTCCTTTTAAACCCTAGACAAAGAGTATCATTAGATTGAACTTGTTTGTTTATGCGATAAGGTAAAGTAAAGTAGAGTTAACTTAAAATTAGAAAAAAAGATATTATGGGTTCTGATAACTTTTTATTTTTAGTTGCTTAATATAGATTTTTTTTTACTTTTTATATAAAAAGTAGAGAGTTCTTTGTAATTTATCAATGATTTTTTGAATTTTTTGAAAAATTTTTTTTAATTTTTTTGAAAAAAATGTAGAAAATTTTAAATTTTAAAATTTCTATTTTACTCTATTCTACTCTTTCTCACAAGCAAACATGCTTTTTCATTTTTTCTCTTCTTCCCTTTTTACCTTTTTTTTTCCATACGGCTATCTTATTGTAAAGGCATTTCTATCATCAATGATATTAATGTAGCGGTAATTCAGTGACAGGTGTCCTATTTTGCGTTGCAAAAGGATCAAGAATCAAGCTTATCATCATCATCGTCATCATCTTCATCTCCTTTTCTTCATTTTTACAAGAAACTTATCTAGTGTTTGGGGGTGTGTGTGAATTGACTATCAACAAGAGAGAGATAAAAACATGTCAGCCACATCAATTTAGTTATTATTTATTTTGCATGTTAACATTCATTGAAAAGACCTAGCAGCATAAGAGGAAAAAATATATTAGTTAGTGAAATTTTATGGACATGGCAGCAAATTTGTGAAAGCTAATTTATTGAACTAAAATAGTTGTCATTCCACTGATAGTGGAAACAGCCCAAGGTTGGTCTCCGACTATAGTGCAAATAGTAGAGAGATCTTTCTTGTGTGGTGTGTATGGATCTCTGAATATATATTAGTTAAGAAAAAAGCAGAAACTAAATAAATATATATATATGATGTATTATTATATACAGCTCAATTTTCACGTTAATATGAATTGAGCTCAAAATTGAACTTATGCATTTGGCACTGATCATTTTGGTCGTGGCGCAGCCCTTAACATAGTGAACAGAGAGTGAGGCAATAGAACAGGATGCATGAAATTAATTATACAATATTTTATTTGACCAATTGACTTGGTTACGGATTCATGTGAAAATTGCAATTTACCTCTTGTAAGTGTCCTCTTGTAGTTTAAAATTTTGTACTAAACTACTTAAATTCACAATTAAAGTGCAATATGGATGTTTGTTAATGGAACTTGTAAAAATATCAAATTACTCATTTAAAAAATGAAATGACTGAAATGCCCCTTTTCTCTCCTACTCATCTTCCCTTCCACAATCCTCCCCTTTCCCACCTCTCCTTTCGACAGTCGCTGATCTTCCTCTTCCTCTTTTTCTTCCTCTCCCTTTTCCACTCCCTCTCCTTCCTCTCCCTTTTCCTTTCCTCCTCCTCTATATTAGATAGGGAGATCGGGATCTCCAGGTCAAGCCGATCGGGCGGCTTGTTGAGGAAGAGGAAGAAGAGAGGGAGAGGGAGAGGGAGAGGGAGATTGGACGCCAGCTGCTTTCGCCGGGAGAGGGAGGTGGAGAAAGAGAGAAGATAGGAGGGGAAGGTGAGTGGGGGGAGAGGAGGGGTATTCTGCTCATTTCATATTTCTTTCTTTCTTTTTTTTTTTTTTTTTTTGAAATGGGAGGTGAGTGTATTGAGAAATTTTGTGTGTTTAAATAAAAGCTTCTGTCAAAATAAATAAATTCTATTATTTTTGCACTTCAATTTTAAGTTCATGGTAGTTTAGTGCAAAAGTTTAAAGTTGATGGGGGCATTTTGTAATTGGGTCTAAGTACAGTAGGGTAAATTCCTATTTTCTCTAGATTCATTTACGCAAGAGTACACACATGATTCATCAACATATAGACTAACCTACTGTAGTGCCCCAATCTAAGAGCCTTTAAATATTGTGGAACGTGAGTAGTCCGCCCAGGATCACCGTGGGGCAAACACTACGATGATATGGACTCCATTTGAATGTGTTATACTAGCAAAATCCTATGTTATGCACGGATCCAAGACCCATTCTTGATTAGTTTGTACACCAATGTCTAAAGAATTAATTGCACAGATTTAGAAATTGTCTGATAAATATTGTCATATAATTGGTGAGATTTCTAAATAATAATATGAGAATTTTTTCCACCAAACAGTGAGTTTCTTCATGATCGTTAGTCATTGTAACATAGTTTAACACATAAGATGTCTCAATCCTACATATGTAAATTGAGGAAATTCACTCACCTCCTTTTCTTTTTCTCCCTTCTCTGTTTCTCTCACTGTCCTCCTCTCTCAGTGGAACCCTCTCAGTTTCCTTTTTTTTTTTTTTTTGTCTATTTTTTGTTTGTTCTCCTCTCTATTTGGAGTAGGAGATGTAGATGAGTTATTTGGAGTCCATTACTTTAGAGAGAGAGAGAGGGAGGAGAGAGGAGAGAGGAGAGAGGAGAGAGAGCAGTGGTTGTGGTTGAAGATGGAGAGATTGCCACTTACTTTTTTTTTCTTTTTTTTAATAAAAATTTAGGTAATTAGCATTGGAATTTTGGGGAGTTATAGACTTGTAGTTAATTCATGAACAACCACATCTAACAACATCTAAATGAAGTATTCGATAGACGGTGGCGGGCCACAAAGCAAAGCCACGTGGCTTTTGGTTTTTTAAAATCCTGCGGCACTGGTGCATGCCCCACCTCCCACGATCCACGCTATCCTAGCAGCGAGGTGGTAGTATTCCTGCACGCCTCCTGTTTGTTTGACGAAAGAGTATGGCTTTCTCTTTGAACCACCACCAACTCCAGCAGCAACAGCAACAAAAACTCCCAACTTTCTCCTTCTCTTTGACACTCCCTTGTTTCAAGCCTCGAGAAGAATCAGGAACGCCTGTGGATGGAGAAGCCGCAGCAGCAGCATCTGCCCGTACCTAAATGCTCGAAGCAGCATCGATGCAACGAATGGTCTGTGCCTTTTTTCTTTCTTTCTTTTTCTCTCACTCTCACTCTAGTGCTGCTGCTGCTTCTTTTCTTCTGTGCTTTCTTTCTTTTCGGCAATTGTCTTTGGTGTTTGTCCTGACCCAACTTTGAAGACGGGGTCTTTTGTTTTTGTTTTTCTTTGTGCTGCTGCTTCCCTTCCGTGCTAGCTTCTCTGCAGTTTACTTTGGTGTTTGTCCTCACCCAACTAAAAATATCGAGTTTTTTGGTTTTTTTACCTTTGTAAATTAAAATTTGAGGTTGGTAAAGTGTTACATGAATAGAAACTTTAACTAATTTCGTATCATTTTCACATTAAGTCATCTTCTTTTTTTTTTTTAAGAAAAATTTATTTTGCTGTCTTGTTTTAAGTAGACGTGTAAATTTATGAACATTTTTTTTCTATAAAAGACATTTGTGTTGTCACATTTGGAGAAAATTAACAATTACCTAAATAATCTTCAACTAAAAAAAAAAATCCAACACTACTTTTTCATTGATACATATCAATCATACTTAAATCACATGTGAGGTTTCATAATTCTCTGCCTCTTTACTTCAAAATTAATCAATTTCAACTGTCTAATTAACGTTCTTTTGATCAGGGCGGTGAATGTAAGAAGTTTTCCAATTACTAAGGAAGGTTCGGAATTTTCAGATTCTGTGTAACCCAGTTCAAAAAAGTCTTGATTTAGGAGTCACTTGATCATACCATGCGATGATTGCGGTCCTAGGGTTTTTACATTGTTAGAATCCTGCAGCGCAGTTGGGAGTACAGGTTTGAGTCAGTTGGGCTAAGAAAATCAAACGAGAGAGAGAGAGAGAGAGAGAGAGAGAGAGAGAGAGAGAGAGAGAGAGAGAGAGAGAGAGAGAGAGAGAGAGAGAGAGAGAGAGAGAGAGAGAGAGAGAGAGAGATCCCAATTTGGCACTAAACTATCAAGTATCAGTGGAAACCCTTCTGCTTCTTTGATTGTGTGATTTAAACCTCCAGAGGACCAGTCCCTTAGATATATTTTTTTTTTCTTTTGGCTGCTTCAGTCCCTTTGCTATTTAACACTTCCAGTCTCTAACTTCAGCACTTAGAAGTGGTTGATTATGGCAATTTTTTAATTTTGAATCATGTACTGCTTTCTTTTTCTACTTTTTGTTTCCGTATTTTGTGCTTTGACACTTGACTACTTACACAAAGTATTCTTCATAAGATTATATGGCACGAGTTCTTTCTAATTTATTAGTTAAACGAAGCAACAAAATAATTACGTGCGATGCAACTTGTATTTTTATAACTTGAGCTGGATAAAGTGGAAGTGAATACATTCCTAAGACAAGTTACAAGTGCCAACAACATTTGGCTCAAACTTGCGAAACAAGTGCATCACAAAAAACAAAATAAAACCATACTCTTGGTGTTTTATAGCTCTAATTCCTTGCCACTTTATTTATTTATTTATTTTTGGCCACGGTCAGTTCCTCCCTCCCTGGTTAAGCCATAAGCTATGTAAAAATGTTCTTTTCTTGATATTTGATCTAATGAACAATATCTATAGACATGTATATTTTTGTGACTATTTGGTTTTATTAATTGGATACTAATTCTATTGTAGGGCTTTCTCGGATGTTCCGAGTGATATCACCATAGAAGTGAGTGGAGGAAGCTTTGCTTTGCATAAGGTAAATTGTTGAGCTTCCTTTCTGCAAGTTTATTTTGCATATTTTGACAGGACATCAATCAAGATTACAAGGTTTATTTGATGTAGCCAATCGCATGATCCTTTCTTGAAAGGACGATGTGATTGCAGGAGGGTGTTAGATATGTTCGGAAAGTTTTATTGAGTTTGAATATTCAATAGGTTTCTTTATCTTATTCTTTTTTGTATAAATTGAGATGTTTCCCACAAGGAAGACTCAGTCGATTTATGAAAATGTAGAATTTTAGAATTTCTAGAACTGTCCCATTTTGCTCTTGACCTAAGATCTTGTTTTCATCCTATTTCCATCCTCTTTCATAACACACTTCCACAGAAAGCTCTGCCACCACTCCAGCTTAATTTTTTTTTCTTTTTCAACAAAACTTTAGGTTTCACAATTTTGTTGTCATGATGTCCCTAAGGGGACTTTTCCTATTTCTGGTAACAATAAAGGGCACGACTTGGGAGATCAATGTCTAATTTTTGTTATAAGTATATATGACCATGCTTTCAGTCAATTTTAGAGTTCCTTGCAATCTGTTTTATTGCAATTGAGAGGAATATTAAATATTGAATGAAATTCTTTTGAGTCCCTACTAATCAATTTGTGCTTTTTATGGACTTTAAATCCCCTCAAATTTCATCCTGCACTTTCTTTTGTAGTCATCCCCGTACTTATTTCTTCAGTCACCTTTAAGTTTCTTCTTTTCTGTTTGTGTTGTGTTTAATTGTTGGGTGTTAACATGCATTAAAGGTGGGTAAGTCTCAATTTTGGTGTTCCACATGTTTTGACAAATTTCTGCTGCACATGCATGTTTGATGAATATAAGAGCGTACTGAGCATATATGATGATATGAACATTTCTTTGAAAAATTATTCAGGTTAGATTAACATCTTACAATTTTTCTGGATGAGTATGCAGTTTCCGCTTGTTGCTCGAAGCGGACGAATCAGGAAGTTAATAGCTGAATATAGGGATTCAGATATTTCAAGGATTGAGCTGCTTAGTTTACCTGGAGGTGCTGAATCATTTGAGTTGGCTGCAAAATTCTGCTATGGTGTCAACTTTGAAATCACGGCATCAAATGTTGCGCAACTTTGTTGTGTGTCTGAATATCTGGAAATGACTGAGGAATATGCCAAAGAAAACCTTGCTTCTCGTGCAGAAGCGTATCTTGATGGTGTCATCTGCAAGAGTCTTGAAATGTGTGTTGAAGTACTGCAACGATGTGAGAGCTTGCTCCCGCTTGCTGATGAGCTGAAAATAGTCAGCCGATGTACAGAGGCTGTAGCTACTAAAGCTTGTGCAGAGCAGATAGCCTCAAGTTTTTCACGTTTGGAGTATAGCAGCTCTGGAAGGCTACACACAAACAAGCAAGCAAAATGTGATGGTGACTGGTGGATTGAAGATCTTTCTGTTCTTCGGATTGATTTGTATCGAAGAGTCATAGCAGCTATGAGGTGTCGAGGTGTACGTCCAGAAAGTATTGGTGCATCTCTTGTGAATTATGCTCAAAAGGTGTTGACGAAGAAACCAAGCTTGTGGAATGCATCGAGCCAGGCCAAAGGTGATTTGGTGGTAGTTGGTTCTGTTGGACATGAGCAGTGTGTTGTGGTCGAGACAATTACAAGCCTGTTGCCTATAGAGAAACTTGCTGTGCCCATAAGTTTTCTTTTTGGGCTTTTGCGATCAGCGGCAATGCTTGATTGCACGATTGCCTGCAGGCTTGATCTTGAGAGAAGGATTGGGTCTCAGCTGGACTTGGCTACACTTGATGATCTCTTGATTCCATCTTTCCGCCATGCTGGAGACACCTTGTTTGACGTTGATACAGTTCACAGAATCTTGGTAAACTTTTCTCAGCAGGATGACAGTGAAGATTATGTGGAAGATGCCTCTGCCTATGAGTCTGATGAGGAGCCTACCTCCCCCTCTCAAACTGCATTGTGCAAAGTTGCAAAATTAGTGGACAATTACTTGGCCGAAATTGCACCTGATGCTAACCTCAAACTTACCAAATTCATGGCCATTGCTGAAATTTTACCAGGACATGCTCGCCAGACTGATGATGGACTGTACAGGGCAATTGATATCTACCTAAAAGTATTCTCTCTCTCTCTCTCTCTCTCTCTCTCTAGAGGTTGCATATGAAATAAACAGGTCGCTCAATATGTTGACATGTACATTGAGCTAGCTGTCTATCTATCTATACTGTCCTGTATAAAGTCCTGTATAAAAGAGGTTGCATATGAAATAAACAGGTGGCTCAACATGTTGAACATGTACATTGAGCTATCTATCTATCTATATTGTCCTGTATAAAAGAGGTTGCATATGAAATAAACAGGTGGCTCAGCATGTTGACATGTACATTGAGGGAAAATACCTCCTCTTTGATGCTAGCAGCTATCGAACCTCTTAATCAGCAGGCTTCCCATCACCCACCCTACCCCTTACCAAAAAAAGAAAATTAAAAACAGTGGCTTAACTAACTTTCCTTCTTAAATTAAAACCAATTAGGAGTTACATGTCACAAAACATGGTTGAGTCTGAGAGAAAATACCATCAAAGCCTTGCATTACGTTTAGTTATGCAAGAGTTACAGATTTTACATAGCTTTTAGAATTTTCTCTGTTTTTGACTGATAGCAAATTAATCACGTGAATTTCATTCAAAATAAACTATGGAGAAATTACATGATATACAAAGTCGAAATAGAATATGAATGACCATTAATTTGATGCCTAAAAGGAAGATTCCTTCAATGAGCATTAATTTGATGCTTAAAAATGCAGATTCCCCTTGTGTTGGAAATATATCTGTCCATCCACTTGAGAGTTGACATGGCTCAATCTCCTAATCCATTTCCATATCACTTTTCAGGCCCATCAAGGATTATCAGATATGGATCGAAAAAGGCTGTGTAAGCTGATTGATTTCCAGAAGTTGTCACAGGAGGGAGGTGCACATGCTGCACAGAATGAGCGGCTCCCTCTGCAGGCAATTGTCAAGGTCCTCTATTTTGAGCAGTTAAGACTCCGCAATTCTTTATGCTGCTCATATTCAGTCGATGAGCCGAAAATGACGTGCCAGTCTCGGAGGATCAGCAGTGGTGCACTCAGCGCAGCAATGTCTCCTCGTGATAATTATGCTTCCTTAAGACGAGAGAATCGGGAGCTAAAGCTTGAGCTTGCTCGGCTGCGGATGCGACTCAATGATTTGGAAAAGGAACACATCTGCATGAAACATGACATGGAGAAGTCAGGTTCTCACAATCTGATGTCTAAATTTACAAAGAAGATAGGAAAGATGAGCTTCCTTGGCGGCCACACCATTTCCAGAGGATCAAGTTCTCCCTCGAAGCAGTCACAGAGAACTGAAGCTCTCACAAAGAATGATTCTTTCTAAAGGTGGTTACAGAAGCATAGAGATTGTAAAGAAACATAACCTCAGACTGATATCTTCATGCAAGGTATTTTAATTTTTTTCGTGTTTGACTTGTTTGTGTGGGACCGTGTCATGCCAGCATTAACAAGAGGTTTGTAAGTTAAGTTGAGGGAATGATTATACTCAATCCATCATGACATTCAGTGGGAACCATAGCTTACCAGCCGTGGGACCCACTTGCATCATGTGTATCAATCATGGGCAAGGGAGATGATAGAAAGCTGTATGTGTGGCCGAGTGGTGTGCAAAAAATGGGGCCATGAAACACTTAATTTGATGACCTCAAATTTAGACAAAATTTAGCCCTTTTGTCCTGGTTTGTCTTTGCATGATTTTGAGGGAGTCATATGGGTCCCAAAATAGGGTGCGTGTTAATTAATGCAGAGGTAGTGGGCATGAAGGCGCATAGGTAGGCTCAAGTGGCTCCCAGGCTGATTAGGATGGACTGTCAACATTTCTTAAATCAACCAAGGTCCACTTTGGATCGTCTATTGTTTGCTTTAGATGTCAATTTCACATTTGGAAGCAGTCGTTAGTTTTGCTATGATCTTAATCTTATGGTTCTTGTGGTGTATCTTTAGTCAATAATGACATAAAATTAAACTAGAGAAGAGTTTAGTCATACCTCTATTCTTGATTTTAACTTGATCATAGTGGATCATTATGTTGATTGTGAACCTCATCTTCTTCTGGGCACCTCTCCGGTATATTTATTTTTTAAACATTAGGATTTTCTAATCCATGAATTTTATAAAATCTATAGGAAAATTTTTATTTTCCATGTGTTTTAGCCTTAATGCAAAACTCTTATTTTAAGTTGGGCATTGAAAAGAATTGGTATGCAAGTTTTCTTCAAAGGAGGAACCCACAATATTATATTTTTAATTATATGAATCTAGTGGGGGCTGTATGTGGTTATGTGGGACCACCCAGATAGGTCTAAATGACCACAATCTTGAATTTTTATTTTAAATAACTAATTATTAAGGAAATGAAATTGACTTTCTTGGATTCCACTTACAGCTTCTGCAAAATTATAATGTATGCACATTTTTTATTTTAGAAAATCTTAGTCCAACATAAATGTTTCTAAACCTTATCCTTATTATTTGTCAAATGAGCTTACCAAGCATCAATAAGGTGGTCAATGCACTATTGGTTGGCGTATGGCTGACCTATTCATTATCAGAGCACAATTTTTAATTTTACAAGTCCTTTTATGAACACTTGAACTTTGCGGATTGTTTATTTAAACTGTAGCCTTTTTTACCTTTTCTTTTTAACTTCAAAACTATACTTTGATCCATCCATTTTACTGTATACCACTATTTTAACAAACTTGAAACATATGCGCACCACCTTAATACTTAGAGATCAACAGAATCATTTGTCATGGTGATAATTTACATATAAAGTTAAAATTTGTCCCCATACAACTCTTTTGGAGCCTACAGTAAGTTCTTCTGTCGGCTCATATGCACCACTTGTTCTTTAACTCAAGGCACTGAACCCTTAGCCATCGGCGTCCATGAGCATCTTTTGGTGCCGGTGGCTCTATAGACACGAGGATTTAGACTTCAGAATTTACAAGAAGATATTTTATTAGAATGTGTTTTGAACCATCTGGCACTTTTATTGTCCTTAGAGAAGAAAACTGCAAGTCAGAAGTCCTGAGGCAGAATTCTTCCACAATTCCTTCTCAGTGGTCGCATAGCATGTCACAACTTTACCTCCATAAAGTGAGAATACAGAATTCTATTAGTGTGTTCCACACACAATCAGATCATCTGTAAATGTGTATTTCTTTAATCTCTGCAAATATCTTATAAATCTTCTACCAATATAGCCCATTAATTGTGGAGATGTTATTCACTGTCTCTGTTTTTGAATTGACGGATAGAATTGGCAATAGAGAAACTATTTGTGTAAACTGGGTGGGAAGTGAATGAGGATGGCCCTAACTAAAACACTTCGCTCCCTTGTAGAAGAATCTCAGAATTATTCTCAGATGAGCTTTTGGAAGAGTTAACAAGTTAAAGGAAGTGGGAGTGCTTGTTCTCTCTAGGAAAGCTTATGAATTACTTGAATTTCCTTTGGTATTTTGTTAGGATATTTGCGTGTTGGCTAATTCATGGGTTGGACAAAACTCTGAGTTCATTGAATTGTAATTTTTTATATTGTTTAGAATGGACTGTGGTATGAGTCACCGGATGCACTAAAGTGAAGAAATTGAAGAAAAAATGCAAATTAGAGTATTTTGAAGTAATTTTCTAATATCAATATAGATTGAAATGGTCATATTGCACAAACCGCGTACTGGATTGGGATAAATTACGTACCATTAGAAAATTCGTTTATAATAGATATCTATAGAGTCCAATATTGTACAAGTAGGAGCTAAAATGACAAAATTATGGTATCAGGAAGTTCACTGATGCGTGCAGAAAATTCAAGAGTGCTCGAGCGTGAGTGTGACTGAGCTCGATCGCCAAAGACAGTGGTAAGTATGCTTGAGCACCCATTTGACCGCGCTAGAGCCTACGGATGGCAGAAGCCCATTGACTTGCACAAAAACCTTTTTTATTTGTGCTAGACTTGCCTATTTAACTTGAATTTGGTTTCTAATCCTAAGGCACGAATTGTGGGTTATAAAAAGAGTGTTTCTCTCAACCCTAAGTCATCCATCTCCCTATTTTAAGTTGAGAATACACATTAGAGATACCGTTCTTTCCTAGAGTAGTCATTGGAGAGATTGTGTTGAAGTTCTGAGTTCTAGAGATTTGTGCTTCTATTTCTTTGTAGAAGATTGACTTCTTTTTTTTTTTTTAAATAGAAGGTTCATTTAACTTGGAGATTCAAGGTGGTTATTTCAAGAGCGGTTAGTGATGAACGACGAGTGGTTGGCAAGAAAAACTGCAGCCCTTAGGTTAAGTTGCAACTGGGAAATGGTTTGTGAATATATCTTACAATTGCTTATTATTAGTGCTTGATTTTTATTGGTCCAAGGGGGACTCATGGTTTTTCCCGAGTAGGGTTTTCCACGTAAAATTCTGCGTGTCTTCTTCTTGTGATGTGTGATTGATTTATTTGCTAGTTCATTTATTTTTCCACTTCATGTATTTTGAACTACAATCTAGAATTCCAGATTTTGGACATTCTTTCAATTGGTATTAGAGCGAGTCACACGAAATTATTGTGTGTTGATCTATTGAGATTTCTAGAATGGAATTCAATCAAGAAGGCATTTCTATAACCAAGTCATCGTTGTTGAAAGATAAGAAATTTGGCTTGATTATTCACAAATCTGAGAAAAAGTTTACAAAGAAAAACCCTAGATTTGTTCAATGCTTTGAATGCAAAGATTTGGGTATATTGCTTTTCAATGTGCAAATAAAAAGTTGAAAAGATGTAGTAAAATTATTACAACAACGTGGAATGATGATTCTAAAGATGCTAAAAATTCACTTCCTAACATTGTCAATTTTAAGTGTGTTATATTTATGATAAGATCTTCACATGGTACATCTGACAATATTGCTGATGATGAGGTGTCAGATAATGAATTTGATTTGAAAATAGAGTACAAGATATTGCTGAAGAAGTGCAAGCGGATGTCAAGTATTAATGGGAAGTTGGCACTCAAGCTGAAAGCCATAGAATCACAAAATTCTTCACTAACATCTAAACTAGAAGATGCATGAGTAAAAGTAAATCAGTTAGAAACTCAATGTGCGACATTGTCTGACAAATTAATTAATGTAGATGTAAAAAGGACTTGCTTTCAAAGCATGCTAAGAAGGCTGAAAATAAATTGCAAATGGTCAAAAGTGAAGTAGCCATTCTCAAAGCTGAAAAGGATAATTTGAATGGCAAATTGGAGATGATTCACATGGAGTTAGAATCTACCAAAAATAGAGTAAAGCGAATGAATACAAGATCCATGACCCTCGATGAAATTTTGTGCAGTCAAAAGAAAGATTATTCAAAAACTTATATTGGCTATGAACGTGGAACTTCAGCGTCTAAAAATCAAGGTAAATATGTTTTTGTTAAAGGCATCACTGTGGTTTCTATAGTATCTACTGCTTTACATGCTACATGAATAAATCATGTTGGTAGTACATCCAAGAAGAATGTGTCACATCCTAATTCTACATCCACATGTCATCATTGTGAAATCAAATGACACATTCAACCTCATTGGAATAAACTAAGAAATTTACTGAAAAACAAGCAATGGAAGAAGCAATTGTCTTTATTGAAGATCAATACTAGAGCTATATGGCTTAGGAAATCCAACTTACCTATTGATTTTATACACACTGCGTTGGAAGCTCCAAATTTACAAGTACAGGTACCAAAATCCGAAAGCTTCTGATCAAGATCATCAAGCTCCTACCCCCCATATTGAAAAGAAGATGATATTAAGGGGGAGTTAAAATTAAGGGGCAGCTGCTGGATCTTGATTGACAAATAGTTGCATGCCGATCATTCGTTGTTAATTATGGACAAAAAGGGAGAGATATATAAGGGAGATAGAGACAAAGACATGTTATATGTTGAAAAAGGTACAAATTTTTTAATGTAAATATTCAATGTATATTTTAATTTTTGGGTAGAATATTTGTAAAGTTTAAGGAGTTTTATCCATGAACTGCCAAAGGGGGAGATTGTTAGGATATTTGTGTGTTGGCTAATTTATGAGTTGGACAAAATTATGAATTTATTGAGTTGTAATTTTTTTATTCCTTTTAGAATAGATATGGTATGAGTCATCGGATGCACTAAAATGAAGAAAGTAAAGAAAGAATGCAAATTGAAGTATTTTAAAGTGATTTTTCAACATCAATATGGATTGAAATGGTTAGATTGGGGCAAGGTACTTACCATTGGAAAGCTCATTTATAGTAGATATCGTAGAGCTTAAGATTACGTAAATTGAAGTTAAAACGACAAAGTAATGACATTGAAAAATTTATTGATGTGCGCAGAAAAATCAAGAGCGCTTGAGCACGAGTTTGACCGGGCTCGAGCGCCAAAGATAGTGGTGAACACGCTTGAGCGCCCATTTGACTCTGCTCGAGCTCACCAACGGCAGAAGCCTACCGACTTGCATGAAAACCTTTCCTTTTTGTTCCAAACTTGCCTGTTTAACTTGGATTTGGTTTCTAAACCTAAAGCACAAATTGTGGGTAATAAAAGGAGTGTTTCTCTCAATCCTAAAGCATCTATCTCCTTATTCTAAGTTGAGAATACAGATTGAAGATATCCTTCTTCTCTAGAGCAGCCATTGGAGAGATTGTACTAAACCTTTGAGTTCTAGAGATTTGTGCTTCTACTTTCTTGTACAAGATTGATTTTTCTTGTAAAATGTTCATTTACCTTGGGGATTTAAGATTGTTATTTTTAAGTACGGTTAGCGGTGAACGGTGACTAGTTGGTAAGAAGAACTGCAGTCCTTAGGTTGAGTTGCAATTGAGAAAGGGTCTGTGAGTATATCTTGTAATTATTTATTATTAGTGATTGGTTTTTATTGGTTTGAGGAAGACTCGTAATTTTTTTTCCAAGTAGGGTTTTTCACGTAAAAATCTGTCTTTTTCTTATAGTTTGTGATTGATTTATTTGCTAGTTTATTCATTTTTTTTTGCTTCATATGTTTTGAACTATAATTTAAAAATCTAGATATGAGACATTCTTTTATATTTCTTTTATGTTACACTGGGAATTTGAACTTGTACGCTCTTACTCCCACACCTATGTCGCTAACCAACCGAGTTATAGCTGATGCACAATCTTTCACTAGCACTTCGTGGAAGTACTTTTTGGTTCTAGGTACTAGTCCCTTTTCCCTTGCTACGTTGGGCAGGTGGTCAAGTATGATACTTGAAATATGAGAACCTAAGAGACTGATCTCATGGAATATGTGTGATACTAAGGTGCGAGTGGTAGTACGCCTCAACTATGAACATGTTGCTCTGTAGGTACTATTTCAGTTATAAATGATAGGGGAAGGGCTTAGAAAGCGTCCTACGAGAACCAGTAGCGCAGAGGTTGCAGGCTGAGGCATGCAACCATTACTAAAGCAAAAGCAAAAAAAGGGTTTAGAAACCCTCAAATGCTCATTAAAAAGTGGTCTCCACACTCGTTCAGAAAATGAAATGCACAAAGCAGAGAAAGGAGGATATGTGGTCTAGACCGTCATCTCAACAGCATGGCATTATGATCCAAGATTTTGTATCACTAATATTATGGAACAACGGCCTTGTGGAAGGGTTAGTTTGTATTAATAAAGATGGAAAATATTGACTGAACTCTCCCTCCAGATTTCCTTGCTTTACCCCTTTTTCCAAAAATGAAAAAGTGGGGTACTACAAAGTAGTGGAGTGCACGTATCGGGTGTGTGGAGAGAGAGAGCTCTGATGGAATGAAGACAGCCCCTCTGTGTATAGATGTGATGCGATGGATGGTGATTGAAGTGCCTCCTTCATATGTGGAGGTGATGTCTCCATTTGGAGGCCATCCAAAGGTACCTTAAAGGAAAGATGCCCATTGGATGACGGTCAAACGGTTCTTCCAAGGACAAAGGGAGAGATGGGTCATCATCTGATGCGGGCCCCCTTGCATTGCATCACTTTCAATGGATCAACAGGCGGATCAAGGGTTGAATCAGGCTGTTTTCGTGGAACCCCCAGGCAGATCAAGGGTTGAATCAGGCTCTTTTCGTGGATCCCACAGGCAGACTTTTGAGCAACATCATGCATGTTGGGACGCTTTTCATTGTGACAATTAATAATAATGATAATAACAACAATATTAATAATAATAATAAGGGATTTCTTATAGGAAAAAAAGAATAGAAAACTAAAAATGAAGAGCTGGCACACATTAGAAAACGCAGAGCAAAATAGATTTCTGTCTTCTGATGACAAATGACAAGACCCTTTGAGCATCTGAGCATATGGCCCATTACTGGAAACAATCCCATACATTACAGAAATAATTGAAACACTTTTTCTCTTTTATTATTGGAAATGACGAGTGGATGCAATCCACGCATCTTCCTCCTTCGTCATCCCATCTCCAATCCCACTTTAATTATTTTTATTATTCCATTCCAATCCAAAGCAACCAAACAAAACAGGCACCATTATTCACTTCTTATGTACACCAACTATTCCACCCCGTCCACCAAAATTGAAGAAGATGGCGTTGGATTGGATCCTCTCGAACCAACCCAGTCGGCAGCAAGTGGGGCCCATCTCAATCCATATACGGAAAATAAAGCAATTGAAGGGTTTATAGGATGATAGATGATGTTTGGAGAAGTCAATTAAGCAGCTAGCTAAGCCCAGCACTCTGGAGTGAGGGAATGGTCTCTCTTGGGGTCCCTGCAGTAGTTATAGACCATGTAGTTCCTTTGGACCCATTGCATAGCCAATGTCTGCTGGTAGCTGAGCCCGGTTGAACCGGAGGGCGAGACCGACGCTGGGCGGCACCTGGGAGATGCATAGGCCGAGCATCCACTCAACACGAATCTGGCGTACCTGGCCACGAATGGTTGGTAGCGATAGTCTGCTTTGTACTTTCCATCTTCTGTGGCCCACGAAGATGCGTCCCATATCGAACCGTAAAGCCACATGGGCCTCATGGGGAAGGAGGAGACAGATTTCTTTGGATACCTCCTTATTGGCACATCGTCCACGAAGAATCTATTGATAATCATAAAGAAATAGAAATGATATATATGCATGTAGAAGATATTGAGACAGTTTGTTTGGTGATCATTGATGAGAAAATGCACAGAACTCTATGAAAGGCCCATATAATTTAGAATGGCCAGAACGTTTTAAGCTAAGTTCATTTTATAAAGGAAACATAAAAGCTATGTTTGTATGCATGAATTTGTTTTTTTTCTTTTTTGGGGTGGGGGGTAGAATTGAACATTAATCTGAATGAGTGTTAATATTTTTGAGATTATTTGGACATGTACAATGTATGCTAATAAAAGGAAATCAGTCTTATGCTAATTAATTAAGGTGGAATTTGTGAGGACGCCAGATGGATTGTTAAGTGACGGTGGAGGACCAAGTGGGTCTCACCGACATGCTGATTTTCCAAATTGATTCATCTAGCCAACTAAAACCTATCTATCCTCCGTTCATTTCTACGAAGAAGTCTCTCTGTTAGGCAATTAAGATGGTGGGCCTACCCGTTTGATGAGTCTGTCTCCATTTCTTTAAAATTAGTCAAGCCCAAACCCGACCGGCGTATGATTCGTTCACGTGCCTTACCTGACCATATCCCCGAGGGGTCTGAGGCATGGGGCCTGGAATGATTAATTATAGAACACAGAAAGGAAAGAGTGACAACTGACCACGAGGAGTCCCCCAGTCCCCACCCCTCATCCACTCCGGACGTGCTTTCAATTCGGCCTTCTCAATTTGCACAGTGCACATCAATTCAAATAAGGCTGGGACTCGCTCAACTGGGTAAGGCTTCCAATTAAAAAAAAAGGAAAAAAAAACCTGTTCTCAGATTCAGAATAAAAGTAGGGGAAGGAAAAGAGAGAGAGAGAATGAGGTGAGTGACACAGCCAAACCAAACATCAGGTGGTGATCCAAACTCCTCAAACCATATACATATTAGGTGGGGTTCCACTTTTGCAGAACTCGAGGGTTTTGGTGGGTCGTGGGTAGGTGGGTGGTGGTGGTTTTGATCAGAGGTGGGCCCAATATTGTTATGTTTCGAAAATGTTGCGGAATCGTTCATGAAAATATCAGAATAAAATTGAAAAATATGGGGAAAATCTATGAAATAAATTTCAACAGCATTTGTACTAGCATCAAAATGAAAAAAAAAAAGTGCAATGAGAATGAACGAAAAAATTGATCATGTGTCCTTGACATGCACATGATCAATTTTTTCGTGGGTTGAAATAAAATTTGTGGATTGAATTGAAATTTGGTACAGATCTAATACAACGAAAGATAGTGTTTTGAGCACTCCCGAATTATTATAGAGCATTGAGTGACAGGCTTACAGAATTTGAGGGCGATTTGAAACTCACTTATACAACCTTCTTCACATTTGTTGGTTTATACTCTGGTACTTGAAAGATGCACAAAAATAAATAAATAAATAAATAATCTCCACTATAAATTGTCCATGCCAGCGAATAAATGGCTATTATTCTCAAATGCAATTTTTTAGTCAAATCTCATTCATGATAAACCTTTTGCATCATGGTTACTGTGGTTGCCTGCGCCTTCCTATATCTTAGTTCTGTTTACACTGTATGTAAGTTTTAAAAGTATATATATAGATGTATTTAATCATGTTTTTCACATACGTTCAATTCAATTCAACAGTGATTTCGAATAATAATAAAATAAAAAAATTATTTGGATGGAGCTACATACATGATCTCGGTGGGGTTCCACAGGATTGCGTACTTGTGAAAATCTGCAGTGGGGTCAAACCACAGATGAAACTTGATCTCCCTCCCTATGATCCTGCCATCACCACTTCCTCTGATGTATACATTGGTCTGCAGGGTGTAGGGCTTGCCAGGGGTTGTTCCCAGGAACTCGATATCAACTTCGTCATGGTAACCAGGATGAGCTTCACTGTTAGAAAGCTGCAATTCCATAATCACAAAAAAATAATAACATGAATCATAGCAGAGCTGAAAATACAAATAGGAACATTCTCACCATGTCACCTTGTCACCCTTTTTTTTTTTTTTAATTTTATTTTTCTGATTTCGAAGTCCTAGAGCACATTTTCCCGCTCTGGCTAACGTTAAAACCTTGACATATTTTCACATTTCGATTTTTTTAAAGGAAATGTTTTTTTTTTTTTTGCATTTTTTAATCTAATGGATTTTTTTTTTTGTAAAAAAAAGTTGTTTGATTACGATCTTCAAGTTCAATTTCTTTAAAATTATTTTAGGTATAAACAAAAAGAAAAACAGACTATAAGAATGTTGAGAGTGGAATTTCGATACATTTTAGGTTTCAGATAGATACATCTATGATTGAAAAATACAAAGAATCGAGAATAAATGACATAATAAGGATAATAGATTCCATGAGAATGCATCGTTACAAGTAGCTATACATTGGGTTGCTTTTGTGGAGGCATTTCCATGAAATTTCATAGCTCATTTTTCCTATGTATTAGGAAAGAACCTCTTGATGGTCCTGGGTTTTTTAATGCAGAAGCAAGAGACAGATTGATTTCAATTCAAGGAAATGAAGGAAAAACGAAACAACAAAAGAGAGGAAATGAAAATTTATGAAAATGGCCCTGCACAAACAATCCAACTATCCAAGTGTCCCATTGTCTCTGTGATAATATAAATGGGCTCACATAAAAAGAGGTAATAACTCCTGCAGTGTATCCAGTCTGAAGCTTTATGGATGCGCCAAAGAAGCCAGACCTGAACGGTTGAATTGATTTGAATCCACTCCCTGTTTTTTTTTTTTTTCAAAAATCCAATCAACAAAAAACACATGAGAGAGAGAGAGAGAGAGAGAGAGAGAGAGAGAGAGAGAGAGAGACTACAAGAGTACATAACAACTACAGGAGTAGAAGCAGAAGAATCTCTGTTAGACCTGAGGTTCTATCTAGCCAGATTGTCAAGGACTGGTCTTGAGAGACACTCTGGTGCTGGGGACCCCATAGATTTCTAAATCCTTGGTAGAACCCCTGTTGCCTGAATCTGGAACTGGGGTAGTAACCAGGAGAGGGTGGGTTCTGGGCATTACCACATGAGAGCACCAGAGAGAGGAAAATGAGAAAGAAAGCCATCAAAGAGGAAAGTAGAAGAGATGGGACAAGCTATGGTAGCCAAGCAGATGATGGTGTGGTACGTAGGCTTAAATGGAGGGACGGGAGTGAGGCCCACGGGGTGCAGGTTTCTGAGAGTGGGGAGTATGGAGGCGCAGTTGGTATGATTTAGATGATTGGAGGGACCCACAACAAAAGAAGGATGTATCACAATAATAAGGGTTTCGATTTGGAGTTGAAGGTAGAGACAAAACTGGAAAGAAAAGCAAAGCTTCCACGACATGCCCATGAATTTTTTTTTTATTGGAAGAAAAGGAGTAAATGTTAGGTGTGGTACAATCTATCCCCTATGTTTTACTAGTTGGTTATTAAATGATCCAATAAAAGATGGAACAAAAGATCTGGTGACAGGGAAGCGTCGGTGCACCAATAAATTCAGCTGTTGCATCTTTCCTCTTTTTAAATAAATTATTCTCTTGTCTTTCTATAAACTGATATTCTTTCCTTTTGGTTATAGAGCTATGATCAACTAGGGATCCTGTGAGGAGGGCAACAATTGCATGTCTCTTAACACTTCTTGATAATCTTATCCTTCAATTTTTTTCTTAAAAAATAAATCAAGCACTCCTCTCATCCATGCACATGTAAACCTCATAATCTCATTATTATCATCTTCATTTAGTGAGTCACCGGCATTGATAAAATTTTAAAAAATGGTACGCGCTTTGACGGACTTTACTAGACATATGATGATCATCAACAAAGATAATAGTAGTGCAAGATATCAAAAGAAATTAAAATTTCTATTTTTTAAAATCATAATCTGATCAACACTCCCCCACGAAAGGACCATGCTATAGCCGGCGGCAGAGAGACATCAACAAATATAACAATAATAATAAATCCATGGCCTCATCCCTTGCTTGTGCCCCTAGTTGGGCCACTAGTGTAACTGAAATTTTCCGTTGGACCCAAAATAACCAAATATTGTGTAATAAATAACCCGATGTGAAAAAACGTCAGCAATTGGGTCTTGTTTTGACGAATGACGGTGTTTACGATCCAGTACTACCATCCAACTTTTGGGAATGACCTCATGTTTTGAGTGTAGTCCTGCATGACCTTTTTTTTTTTTTCAGTCTAGCCTCAGCCCTCATGTTCTAATGCCATTTGTCATTAGATAAAGTTACAAGGCCATTGCAATGTCTGCCTGCTGAATTAATGTGAGCAAATCTTTTTAGTCTGGACTTGCGAGATATTACTAGTCAAGCTTCTCAGTATGCATGGTCCACTAAATAAATATTGAACCCACTTAGATGGGCGGGTATACATGAATGTGATATTTATCTTTGAGGACTTCAGATTTTTATTACTAAGAGGACTCTTTCAGTTGGCTCTTGGCTCCATCAGATTTTTATTAATAAGAGGACTCTTTCAACAATGGTTGGCTCTTGGCTCCATGGCGACAAGGGTGTGTGTACGGTGGCAGCCGATAAATTAACTAGCTTGGATCAACTCCTAATCACAATTTTTCAACAACGATGGCTACCGACGAGACGACATGCAGCGTTGGATGGTTTTCTCTCTGACAGCACGTGCTGTGGTCTGAGTAGAAGGTTTCCACATCTCATGGGCTGAGTTTTTCTCACCACGGGAAGGTTAGAGTCAATGTGCATGCATGAGCATTAAAGAGCATACAGATTACAGAGAGAGAGAGAGAGAGAGAGAGAGATGTTTGTTTGTTCATTCGCAGATCTCACAATGACATCCCAACGTTGATGGACAACTTCCTAGGCTACAAGCGGGTCAAATTTAGAATTAAAATTGTTAATGAGAAGATCGATACGAACTCAAAATTGGAACCAATTGGAAACCGATTTTTTAAACTCAAAACCGAAACCTTTAATGAGAATATGGAACTAAAATTAAAATTGGTTTCGTGTATAGGGTGGACACGGATGTGGGTCCAAGTCTGTGCAAAGATTTCTCTGGGAAAAGCTACTTTTAAAATCTTTTATTTTTAAAATCTGAGGTAATATGTCGGGTCTCAGGTGCTGGAACCAAGGTGGAACCAAAACTAGAACCGTTTAGGCGACGGGTACAAAAATAGGATTCAGACCTGGGCCCATTTACTTAGTGGAACCTAAATAAGGACCAAAACTTGAATACTAACAGGTCAAAACTTTTGGAAAATCAGGAACCCATTTGCAACCCTACAACTTCTTCCTTGTCACCCTTCAAGCTCAAGTTCGTTAGGTGTTTGGGCAAGAGTAGACCTATACATAGTCTATTGGGGGTGGTTGCACCCGTTGGACTTGGGTCCACTTCCTACACCCATATGAAAATTTTACGTCCACTTACAAATTATCTACATGAGATTTCTTGGTTATCCTTCAAAACCAACATAAAAATATTAGGTATGCCCCCAAAACCTGATTATTTGTTTGAGTTTGCATCCTCCAAATAAGAATCTTGAGTCCACCACTCGACTTACTTGTAAGCATATATCTCAGCTCCTCATATTAAGGTGGTTAGTGGTATTCTTTAATATTTTACTAGCAACACAGGCTTTTGTTTAGCCCTGGCCTCCATAAAAAAATTAAATAATTTATTAAAAAAATTATAAAAATACAGAATTTCAGATATTTATAAAGCTCCGCCTACTAAATGAATAAAATAAAATTGAAAAAAATGTTTAAAAATGTAAATAGCCCACTGAATGATTCTCATGGTTTAAATAAAAGAAAAAAATTCAAAAGTCTATTAAATTTTATAAACATCTAAAATTTTATTATTTTTAAAAACTTTGTAATAAACTATTTAAATCTTTTTATATAGGTCCGGGCTAAATATGGGCCTGCATTGCTAGTCTTTACTTAAAATATATATTTTAAAGGTTTGTGCTACATAAAAATAATACATCAAATATTATTGTATTCTTCAAAATATTATTGATAAAAAAAATAAAAAATAGATAAATATATTATCTATTAAGCTAATTTATTTATTAGAATTAGATTGAAATACTAATGTTATTTGCTTTAAAATTGACAAAAAAAAGAATAACACAAAAAGAAATGATGATGATGATGATTGCGAATTTATCTCAATAAAATTAACAAATAACATCTTCAAAGTAAAAAATTCTTGTAGTTTGAGTCTACTTAAATTCAAAAAATTTTTATTAAAAAAGCTCACTTCTTACTTATAAAAAAAGGAGGAAAAATAAATGATATTATACAAACATTATTCTACTAAGTTAAATGTCCAAGGAAAAAATCACAAAATGCTTATTTCTAGAAATAATTAGAAATAAGCAAGTAACAGAATACCAAAATTACTTGAGAAGCTTTATTTTCATAATCTGAAAAAATGCAACATCAACCTTCTTCCTTGGAGTTGCTTGAATAAAGTTGATTTAACTTAGAAATCATTCAGAAAAAAAATTAGATAAAACAACATTTCATATCAAATTAGAGAAGTAAGTGTTACGGGCTTAGATTTATCCAGACCAAATTTCAAATGAGTATAAGTTCAGCCCATTATAACTATAAAAAAAACTTGATATTTTCCTAATTTAATTGTGGCCTAGAGACATATCCTCTGGGAATGATTTTGGTGTGGTCTACTTCCATATTTTGAAAGTATTATGAAGTTTTTATAATTTATGGTCCTATAAAAAATGGAGCCATCTATTTTGATTGATGTCAAATCGTTATAAATAGGTCCCACAAAAAAAATTAGCATTATATTTTGATCATGAGCCTAACTCCTATAAGAAATGGAGCCATCTATTTTGATTGGTGCCAAATCTTAATAAAGCGGCCACACATAAAAAATTATCATGCTATCATTTAAGCACCAAATAGAATTAGGCAACAAAAAAAGGTGCAAAAAAGGTGGATGAGTGAGAGATTTTAGTGATAGTAGTAGATGGAAAGATTTTAGGGGAATCAGTGATTTCTTGGTGCCACATGTAATTTTTGAGAATACTGACGTGGCGCTCTAAAAAAAAAAAGAAAAATAAGAGATGCTGATGTAGCACGCTCTAAAGACCTCCATTCTTGTAGCTTTAATATATAATAATTCTCATTTTTATATAAGATGTTTATTTATACATGTGATATGTGATGTAAGATGAAAGCTGCCAATGACTTATTTGTGCAACTGGGATTCAACCTATGTGGATTTTTATTGCATTCTCATCCCTCTCAACTCTTGTTAATTTTAACCGAAAACAATAAAAAAAACACAAAAACAAAAAAACCTCTTGCTAGACTTTTTACCAACCCCATCTACAACAATAGTGTTGCTAGTCTCGAATTAACTTCTGTACATGCCTAAGTCACATATATAAGCTAAAAGTTCTATAATTCACATATATAAACTAAAAATTTTAACTCAATATAGCTCAAGTCCTTCACAGGTCGATGGCCCAAAAGACCCAACACTCGGATAAACTTCCATTCGTCTCTCCGAGCCACCACATGAATTTTTTCCCCAGTATCACATGACGTGTGTCGGACGATCTCTTGTCACAAGGCTCACACGTAGATAAAAGCAACTACAAATGCCAACCGCGACCTAATCATATCTACCTAACTATGTATATTATATGCACGGTCCACAGTCGACCGTTGGATCTGAAAGAGGTTTGCATCCATAGAGAACTGATCAAAAATAGATCTGCGCCGTTCAGTTTGCATGCTCTTGATCCTATGGTTACTATTACTTGGTTTAACTAAAACACTGAAGCTGACACCGCCACCCCCCAGGAAACTATTGGTATTTAGCATGCTTATTATACACTGCGGTTGTAGGTGACTGTGGGCCCAACTCTGCTAGTGTGGGCCACAGGGGTTGGACTATGCCTTTGCAGTCGATAGATATGGAAAGTGACCTCTAGGTCCACTCACCTAGCGACTCTCGTATAATGTGTACGTAGGCGTCCTTTTTGCTGCTTCCATTGTCGGCCAAGGAGAGCCCCACCAACGGGTCTCGTTGTGGGTGAGCCCACATGATTCCCTTTGTTGGGTTACGTTGGACTTTCCTTGTGTGGAGCCCGTTCTTTATAATTTGATAAGTATAGCAATAATATTATTTTCATTTTATGATGAGATGATCGCTGCTTAGATTTTTAAAAGCGGAAAATTAGATAGGCTTCTCTATGCAGTCAGGCTGACAGCAGACATGGTCCAATTGGGATCCACCCAATGAGTTTGATCCTCTAATTAAAAACCTCATGCTACATCACCAGTCGGCAACCCTGCCATGCACATCCACCCAATCCCCAAAATCCGATTACTTTAGGATAAAGGAGTTTGGGAGGCCCAAATGTAAACCATTGAACTAAATGGGAGGGTCAGAAACATTTCATTAAACCTGCCGAGCATCCTAACTTCACCACGATTGGACATTGGCCACTATCTGGCTTGGTCTCTTGTTCTCACCAAGCTTCCATGGCTGATATTGAGTGAATTAATAAGGCCTAAATTCCTTAATGGGCCCACTAGGGCCCATATGACTCCAACCCAAATATGGATTATTGAAAGCTGAAAGCCATATCAATGGTGGTTTCCATGTTTTCATTTCCTATTTTCCCCAAAGATGGATAAGTATATATAAAAAGAGACAAAAAAAGGGAGCAATACCAATAGGTTCAAGAAACCTTGCCAAAATTAGTTGCTACAAGTTAATTCGGTAGTGAATCCAAAATTTTTATTTGAAGGGTACAGACCCAAGCAGGTAATTGTGATTTGAAAATAAATACAAAATTTTTATGTGGATTTTAGGGGCGAACATAAAATTTTTATATAAATTATCGAAGAAGAATTAGAATTTTCACTATAGTTTTAGAAGTAGAGCGGTGCATCTACCCGTACGTAGATGTATGTACGTCCGCCTTTACAAGTTATGGGCGAAGAATTGATTGCTGATAATGGCCTTTTGACTATAGCTGTTAACTTGGTTTTCACACACACCATTGACACGTAAGTAGTTGTTACTTATTTTTTGGCAATGGGGCCTGTTTGTATGCAGATGAGGGTGAAATGAAATAAAATAAAGTAGTTTAATCAAGAAAAAAGAGGGAAAAGAAGGAAAAATAAATGTACAAAATGAAAAGAAATTATTTTTAAAATACATTAAATGACAAAAGTTAATTTTAAATTGCATTGAATGAGAAAAAGGAGGACTGGATTTTTTATCTTTGTGCATGATGGGTGGAATGACATAAAATTGATTGACCAAATGAAGAGAGAAGGTAACAAATATGGGTTGAAAGTAAATGCACAAAATGACCCAAAAAAACCCAAATAAAAAAGTGCTAAATGATAAAAAGTACAATTAAGAGGGCATTAAATGAAAAAAAAAGGAAAGGAGTAATTTTCTTGTGTTTTAATGCTTTTAATTGTTTCTCTTACTTCTGATTTAATCTTTAATTTTATTTCATTTCGCCCATCATGCAAATAAATAGGTCATATATATAATATAGGATATTAGGTTGGTGGTTGAAATAGCAAAAAAAAAAAAAAAGAAAAGAATTGTTTTTGAGGTCTTGGATCGGAGAGAGAACACAATCTTGGATCAGGGAGAGAGAGGATCTCTTAATTTTAACGTGATGAGAGAGATAGGGGAAAAGATATGAGAGAGAGAAGATTGAGAGAAGATGAGGAGATGTAGAGAAAAGTTTGGAATTTTTTTGTTAAAGAATGTAGTGAGGTTTGAAATTAGCTTGATGCTCCTAAAAACTAGCTTTTTTTTTGTTGAAATTACCTTGGAACATATATATTTGGGGCCCTTAGCATTAAGGGGCCTCATTCCATGGTCTAACTTGCTTAATGGTTGGGCCTTTAGTGCTGACAAATTTGAACCTATGTCTTCTGCTACTCCACTAACTCCTAAGTGAGTACGTATATCTAGTTATTTACAACTTTAGTTATCATTAATTAGTTTAAGTCCTTTTACCAAAAAAAAAAATTAGTGTTAGGCATAGAAGGAAACATGGTTGATCCAGTTAGGTTGTTTTATAGGCTAGTTTTTATCAATGGATATCTTTGTTCAAAAGGATCAAGTATTGAAGTTGAAGGGTAATGCTCATTATTCTAGGGCAGGCGGCCTCCATATGTGTATATATCCTCGTTTATCTAGGAAAACTCTAGATGGAGAACAGTTGGAGAAAACTGCTTCACACATTCTGTCTTCGTATCTCTTATTCTTCCACTGTCCATCTTATAAAGAGAAAATCAAAGTTGACGTAATGCAGGCTAAGCTAAAGGTGGGATAACTCAGCTGCAGTTAGGCCAAGTTCGAGGTGGACCAGACTGGGCTCATTTACACCCCTAGGTATTATAACTGAATTAATAAATTGGCCGGCCAAATCATACAGTTGGAGAATTGCATTATTTTCAGTGGCGGCTTGGGTTCTAATTAATTAAGGAGTTAGTGGGTCGGGTTCTATTAAAAATTCAGGGTTGTTCACAATCATATATTTATAGTAGCTTAAACAAGAAAAAAAAAAAAACAAAAGAGGTAGTTATTAGGAAAAAGATAAGACTCAAGATATGAAACCGGTCCTTCTGATCACTACGCACCAGCCATATATATATATATACACATGATCATAATATGATGGTGCTGATGAGTGATCGTGATCTTGGGGACGTAGACAGGTAGATTTGTGCCTTGTGTTTTAGTAAACGGATCGTGGGCTCCTTAAAGATTGTGAATGCAATATATAATTTTTGGGCTGAAATAATAAGACAATTTCCGCTTCAACTCTATAGAGGAGAGGTTGAGCCGTCGTTGTCCAACGTTCGCATTGAGTATGTTTGGACTTTGGATGCGGAAGGACTTGGGTTAATAATAGTATCTTATTTTAGTAGTAAGAGGTGTTAAACTTCACTTGATTGATTAAGATTGAAATCTGGATGAGCACTTTTTTTCATTCAAAAATGTGTTACATCACCGGATATCTTTTACCTTCAGCGGAGTGTTCCCCACTTCACCTGAAGGGTCACTCTTTACCCGAGAGCTCCTTCTCCATAGGGTTAGGGGTCTTAGCTTCTCTAACGTTGGAGTACTCAAAAAAAAAAAAAAATGTGGTGTTAGCTATCGGCTATCTATGTTTAGGTAAAATTGGAATACGAGTGCTCACTAAAAGCAATTTAAGATTTGTCAATAAATATAGGGAAAACACTAGCTATTTCATTGTGTTTCTATAAGCAGATAAAAAAAATGATAACTTAAGGGTCAATATCTGAAAATGACCATTAAATTAATAACCTCCCTTAGTAGAATTTTTTTTGAAAGGAAAATTTTGTTTTTGAAAGATATATATATATTTTTGAAAGCTATTGGAATTTGTTTAAGTGAAGACAAGTAATGAGTATCCTGGGATCTAGTGATCACTTGACATAAAATCTTATGCATTCAATTTCTATATATACTCTGTAGATCGACAAATATGCCATAAAAGAAGATGGATATATGTTAAATAGGATCAGGCATGTTCATGATAGTTTGGACCAACAACAAAAGATTGGTGCGATTGGTGCCTCTTGGTTAATTCCTTATGATTTCAGGATAGAAACGGACACGTTGATGGCAAATGTAGTCTGGGGATGGCCCGGATCTCTAGTGGCTTCCTTCTCCCCTTCCTGTTCTTCTCAGCGTGATTGATGGCCCCCTTTATTTTTATTTTTTTTGCTTTCTTTTGGTTGTGTGTGCGTCCCCACGTTAGGGATGCTTGATTAGTTGATTTGTATGCTTGGTTCTGATATAAATATCTGACAGATCTCTGTTGGCCCAGCTAGTTTAGTGATAGAGCATCCACACCCACCACCCCCACACACATTAAAAAAAAACCACTTAAATATTGGAAATTTGGGCAGTTTCATCAATTCCAATTGCGTTGAGTGGCCGGGGAAAATTTTAAAATTACACAATGAGTGGTGAAAATCAAACTTGTACAGTCGAAAGCGCGTGTACCCATGTGCCCTATGGTGCACACGATTTTTTTGGCTTATATGCAGCGTTTTCTCTGCTGCCAGGTAAAAGGACAACAAGGTATGCCTGCTTTTTGTAACCCTGGTCTGGTGGGACCGTGGAGGGGTCTCTCTACAGTGATCAGGAACTCCGGCTACGCTGTTCGAATCAGCTCCGCCCAACCCCTTACTTACGTCTGCTAGCTGGTTAATATTTGTTTAACCTTAAATATTTCGTGCATTCTGATAAAAAAAAAAAAGTAGCTGGTGTTAGACCATTTATTTTGTAGCTCAATATGACCACTTGGATCAGCTCACTTATGTGCCCAAATAAGATATTATTGAAATTTTATTGCCATTCATGATTGAGCTAACTGAAAAAATAAATTTAAGTGATTATTTAAAATTTTTTTTTTTGATGGGAGGAAAGACTCTATAAAAGAGAGTATTGGGTTACTTTCCTCGCCAATAGTTAATTCTTAGTTTTCATCAATTATAGAAGAAGTAGAGAGGCTCAACGGAAGTTGTAAGCCCCTCACCAAGGCTGGCCCTTTGTTGGCAGAAAAAATCTAAAGAACAAATGAATTCAGGTATAACATATTTATTATTTATTACATCTATATTATTTGTTTATATCCATAGATTTTGATTTCCAATAAAGCTAAAACCTAACAGCTAGTAGCTATGATGTTATATAGTTATATATGCATGTCACTTGCGTTGCAGTCCATCTTTTGTTTAAGACTCGTAAAGTGATCATACCTATGTTCAAGCATCCACTTACACGAATAAAAAATTTGGAATGGGGTAAAACAGAATTGTATGATATGTGAGCCACTCAAGGGCCATGCCCACATTGTCCCGTTCAGCATGAAAATGAAATCCAGGCTGCACGGCTTGCTTGGGCTTAGTCTCAGTCTTGGCAATTGGGTTTGGCTCAAGCCCCAGGAAACCACATCCAATGTAAGCTGAGATTGTGCTAGATCAATTGTGGCCCACTCTGCCCTAGCTGCACCCATATACTTGCTGTTCAATATGGTCTTGGCAATTGGGTTTAATTTTCTTGAAATCTTTAGGGTGCGTTTGGTAAATTCCACGGAAGAGGAGACCTTTGCCGAAGCCATTTCTTACCTCTCTCAGTAGGAGACTAGGATTCTCGGAATGAGAGGATGTTGCCGAAATTGAAGAGGCGCGGGGATTTGTGGGCATGGATTACATTGGCTGTATCGAACAAGAGATGAAGGCGTTTGAATGTCTCCCTTCAGTTTTTGCAGCACTTGCTGCTGCACAAACAAGCCCTTAGTAGTGTCTTACAATATCAGTAAAAAGGCAAGGCTACCACTATTGACACTTGGATGTATGCCCATCATTTGCGTGGGAGGTGTGGAAAGGTTACTATTGCTACACAAGCAATTTGATCGTCATGACCATTGATTTTGTGGTTTAAGCTCAGCCCATGAAGACATATATATATATATATAGGGATTTGATCTTGTGAGAATTGTTCTCATGCATCTACCGGGAGAACTTTACAAGGGGGATGAAAACATCTATGTGGAACTACTGCAAATATCAAGTTTCACCCTAATCACATGTTAGTAGTCCTTTCATCCGTAACCCACAAATCTAGTCCATTCGGATTGGTGTATACTCAATTCAACGGTCTAGTCAATTCGGATTTGACTGAAACTTGGGTCATGTGATCATTAGGGGGTCCCTATGTATCGCACGGTTTGGATTGTATGATAGATGGATCTCACCTAAAGTTTTCGCAAAAAATGGTGAGAATTAGTTCTCATAAGATATATATATGTACTAACAATAAAGGCCTGTATTAAGCCCAAGCCCTGAAAAAATACACAACCTCGAACGTACACTAACTTCAAATTGTGATCTCTTTTGATTGATTTAGGAAAAATCTTGGAGTCACTTAACGCATGAAATATATAATGAAGGGAAATGTAGATGCATACTTGATCTGTTAACGCCTTTGTTAAACATAGGACTAATAGTCATTAGAGAGAAGTTATTAGTTTTGATTTGTGTGAATACATTTATTAGTTTTGTGATAATAAATTTAATTGTTTTTACTCCATAGTAAATAAAAAAAATTAAAGATTTTCATTTCAAAAGTTATTATCTTAAATTTGCAAAAGTACGAATGATAATAAATATAAAAAATATCAATGTATTGATAATAATAAATTGGAAAAATATCAATATATTATTTTTTAGAGGATTTTGATGGAAGGCTAAATAATCCTAATTTCCTTTCTCTTAATGTAAAAGTTAAAGGACAAGTAAAATTGATGGCATAAAATTGATGGTATAAATATATATGTTTATGTTTGTTTATATACTGCTAGCTAAATGGCTCATACTCTGGCAATTGGAGGACCTATTTATTATGGGCCAGCACACCCCAACACATATCATTACAAGAATTTACAGTTTTCCCGGCGTTTTTTCCCGGCGCAATATGTAGATGCCGGTAAAGATATACTTTTGACCGGCGAATAAGCTTATTTCGCCTGAAAAAGTTATGGTTTTCCCGACACGGAGATTCGCCGGCAAAGATTCCACTTATTCCCGGCGAATGGTTTATTTCGCCGGCAAAGGTTAAGATTTCACCGGCGAATATTTGTTTGTGCAGGTAAATGTTATATTTATGCCGGCGTTCTTCTTTGATCGCCGGCAAATTTCTCTTCGCGCCAATGTATTTGGAGAAGGCGCGTGTTTCAACTTTTGCAGGCGCATTATTTGCGCCGGAAAAAAGTTTTTAAAATATTTTATTTTTATTAATAAATTCATGATTTTTGGTGGCGCACAAATTCGCCGGGAATAGCCATTTAAACTCTCATCCCGGCCGTCCACCAAAATGGACGGTGTGATAAAATAATTCCCAAAACCTGCGAGCTCTTAAGTCCACCGCCCTTTGATTCTCCCCAAACCCAGTGAGAGAGAGAGAGAGACCTTTGATTCCGGTCTTCAGTTCCCAAACCCAGAGAGAGAGAGAGCGAGTGAGAGAGAGAGAGATCAGAGATCAGAGATCAGAGGGAGAGATCAGAGATCAGAGAGAGAGAACCAGCAAAAAGAGATCAGAGAGAGAGAGAGAACCTGCTACCGTCGGCTACGGGAGTCAGCCCACCACCGTCGTCTGCCTTTCATCACCACCGTTTGCTACTGGAGTCACGCCATCCCTTTTAGACAGCAGCTCTTCTTCTTTCTCAAAGCCGCTCACATCAATCTCAAGGTCAAGGGGCAGGTAGGCTTTCTTTTGTGCATTTTTTCCCTTTTGATTTCATCTCTGTTTGTTGTATAAATTGCACTTTTCATTGCAGAGGAAATCTCTCTCATGCCTTGCCCTTTCTCCAACGTCTCTTCAAAAGCGTTTACTTATTCTAGATGTAGATTAGCTGGTTTTTGAGAAATTAGGATTTGAATCTTGTTATAAGAATCAGATTCTATTGATTTCAGTTGTTGATGTTGTCTTGGCATGATTTAATGTAATTTTGAAGGGCTAAGATTATTCATGTAATTTTGAAAATAAGATTTTAAAGACTAGGGCTATTTGAAGAAAATGATATTTGGCCCGTTTCTGTCTATATGCAGAACAAAGTTTAGTCTAAGTTCTTTAACACATAAAAAAATGTGTAGTCTAAGACTGAACTCATATTTAATTAAAACATCCAAAGCCAGACCCAAACACATAGAGGAGATGGACTTGGACCCAGATAGTTGTTTACTTAAAACATTTGTGTGACAGTAAATTCACTGAAAAATAGTAGATTAAGTGCTTAAGTTTTTTTCACGTATTTTTTCTCATCATTTGGTGCAGCTGGACTTTCCATGAAAAACCTTATTTTTCTAGTAGTGTAAATATATTTGTATATGAGTGTGGCATTGAGTATTATTAAAGTCATTTAGTATGAAACCCATGAACCTAACTCAAATTGAATCATATTGGAAGCCCATTAGCTTTGTATTTAGTTTTGACTCTAAATGTTACAAGCAAAAGGAGTGGAGATCCTACAAGTCTAAGTATGTTGCCCAAAACAAATTCTGGACACTCAACAATATAAATAACAAGGCCTACAGGTTTCCTTGGTATGGTTGGTGAACATTACAAAAGTGATGATCCTACATGGGAGTTACCAATGTGATGATGGAGCAGTAGTTGTTTGATTGTATTCCATCCACTAGGCTTTCATAATTAACAAGGAGTAGAGATTATGCTAATGATGATGAAGATAGCTAGGTTGAGCTTGCTTGACACTTGTTGTGGTGTATAACAATCAGTTGCCTGCATGGCCCTAATCCCCCATAGTTAATATCAAGATTTATGGTTTGTTATTTAATATTATCATGGGAACATGTCACTCTTAGGTGTTTGTTGAAATGACTCGAATTCTTATGTTTCTTTATAAGAAGATAAGTGAGGTGTATGTTGAAATGTCTCGAATCATAATATTTGTCAATGCGATGTGGATTAGTTGTATGCTGAAATGCACAATCAACTTTTTTTTCTAAGTAGGTCTTCTTATTTTGCTCTTACAAAGATGATTGTGCTTGTATTTTCTTGAGGATGAATGGGTCCTCAAATACTCAAGGGTTGACATGACTGCCGCTAAAAATCATCTCTGTAAGAGATGATTGCTCTTATAGAGATCCCTATGAAAATATATTTTGATATTCTGATTTTTGGGCATTTTAATACTTTACGCAACATCTAGAGGAAAATATTTTGTTCCTTATTTAATTTCTTTGTTTATTTTTGGAAGTGCAGTTACTTTCTATTTTTTAATGTTTACAGATCATTTCATACATAAGAGTTTTCTTTAAGTCCTTGAGAATGTCACATATCATTATAATAGGATATCTCGTTTTTGGTTGGTTATCACATTGAGTCTCTCAATAGCATTTTAATGCCAAGTGATTTTATGTTTTAGTTAAGAAAGATGACATTAATTGAGATCTCCTGCATAAGCCCAGCAAAGTGTCATGCAATGTCACTCAAATAACATGTAGCTATTTATTAGTATAACAAATGATTTGGATCTAGGTTCAATAGAGTCCAGCAGGTCTGGTTCCAAGTGTACACTGAATGCCAATTAGCAATCAGGTTAGGATCCAGATCCGGGTGCAATATGACCTAAAATGGAACCCGACCAGTCCCTACCAAAATTGAAAAAAGTGTAAATATAAGCCTTCTTTATTTTCAAATTATCTCAAACTGCAGACAACATCTTGATTTCCACACTATCTTCAGGTGTGTGTTTGCTTTTTTGTTTTTCTTTTTCTCTCTTTCTTGTTCTTCTTCCTATGTTAATTGGTACTTTATCTTATTGAAGGAAAAATTCCTGCTTATTAATATTATTTTTCTGTTCCAAGAAAAAAAAAACTCCACATAATATGCTTTTTAAAATCTGTTCCTCAATACTTTAGCCAAGTCTTTACTGGTCTCCCCTTCTAGTTTCTTGATTTTATAACGCTTCAGTTTGTCTTACATGGGCCTTTTCTGGCTTTATATGAATGCAGTGAAACCATCATCCAAAAAATATATATATATCATTTCTTTTAGTGCAACTATCCATAGTTTTTCTGATATGTACTCTATATTAATGTTTGTTTTTGGAACTCCAACATCATTCTTACCATGCCTGTAAGCTACATGTACTGCTTAATCTGTTTTTATTTGAGACCCAACATTCAACTGTATACAACATAGTAAGCCTCATTTCCATATGAGAAAAATGCCCATTTATCTGAAATGACACTTAGATAATTGCAGAGAAATTACAAGATTTTCTATCTTTTTCTTACCATGTACTAATGTTATCTACTATATCCAACTCAAGCTGTCCCTTTTGTCCCATATCTTGCACCTAGATAACAAAGTCTATCACATTGTGTTACTGAAAGGTTTTCAATGTTGAACATCTCAACTATCATATTTTCTCTATTTATTTCCTCACAGCTCTAATGTGGAAATGCATTACATGGCACATGCAGTTGCCCTAGTTCCAGGCTAGGTTATGATGATTTGCTAACTTTTTCCTAAATCGTTCCCTTCTTTCAATCATGATCTGGAAAGTTTATCCCAACTCCCTTATTTCCCTATTCAAGCCCGCCTTCAAAAGCCTACCAGACATCTCCTTTTCCCTCCCCATTTCTCTTCTTCTTCTTCTTCTTCTTCTTCTTACTATCTAAACAGAGTCTCCATCTCCATCAGAACTACTGCTTTTTGCACTATCAGAACTACTGCCTGTGTTAGTCCTGCAAACGAGGGACTAATCAATGAGATCGATGCTCAATCAGCGTCAAACGAAGGTCTAGTCAATCGGAGCTTTCTGCATTGGGTATTGATCAATTACTTACTTAAATGATCCTTCTTTCAGCTTGACTCTTCCTGTGTTATTTGGTTTCTATCATTTGGGGTTGATGGTTTTGAAGTTGAGCAGGGCCAGGCATGATTGTCTGTGATTATATGAGTTATGCATTCATGTTTCTTTCAATTGCCACTTTGAACATGGTGGCCACTGTGCTCGCTAATAAGGACTGTTTTTTTGGATAATTTCTGTGTTTGTTTGCATTGAATAAGGATGCATTGTGTATATATTGCTGTTGTTTTTCTACCTGCTGATTTATGGGATTTCCTGGTTTTTTGTGCTACCCCATCAATTGGGTTGCTGTTTTTATATAGGATGGATACTGTTTTATTGATAAGTTGGTTAACATGACGCGAATGATGTTGTTTGTAGTTTGTCATCAAATAATTGAGAGGTCTAGAAATGGGAAATGTTGCTGGTCGTTGTATATGCAGTTTCTATATTTTTCTTCGCATTTGTGATCGTCCCATCAAACTGGGTTCTTAACTACTATCTGATCATGATTGAAGATAATTAAGCCTATAAGTAGAGATCAACTTCTCTTTTTATTAATTCCTTTTTTCACTTGCTTTTTTCTTATGCAGATTGAATAGAAAGTGAAGAAAGAGTCCATGGAGCTAAGATGCAGCACACATGAAGGCCAAGCATGCAGAGTAAAAGATTGCTTTGTATAAAAATGGGATGCAAGAGGTTGTTTTAAGCAATGGTGCAACAATGACATGATTATATGAATATGTAAATTTTTATTGGTATTTGAATGTTGGTATGGAATAGAATGTTATTATGGATTTTAATTTTGTAATGGCAAAGTGATTTGAATGTTGAAATGATATTTGAATGTTAAAAGGATGTTTGAATATTAATATGAAGTGGAATGATTTATCTCATTTCATTTTTTGATGGTTTTAGAATGAAAATGGAAGTAAGGTGTGTAATAAATCTAGCCTTGGATAATGGAATGAGAGAGATTGAAATATGTAATGAATTAATGTATGTATAAGGAAAGAAACTGAAAAATAAAATAAAAACAAAATGTTTAATATTGACAAATTTTTACCGGCGATTTTAGTGCGTTAAAAAATCTTTGCCGGCAAAATAAAACGCCGGCAAAATCCAGTCAGGGCCTTTAAAAATCTATGCTGGCGGAATAAAGCACCGGCAAAATCATGTCAGGGCACCGTAAAAATTCTTTGCCGGTGAAATAAAACGCTGGCAAAGAATTGTCAATGCACTATGAAAATTCTTTGCCGGCGAAATAAAACGCCGGCAAAATCCTGTCAGGCACCATAAAAATTCTTTGCTGGCGAAATAAAACGCTGGTAAAATCCAGTCAGGGCACTGTAAAAATTCTTTACCGGCGAAATAAAATGCCGGCAAAATCCAAAAATTCTTCACCGGCGAAATAAAACGCCGGCAAAATCCTATCAAAATAGATTAAATTAAATATTGCCGGGGACAAAAAATGCCGGTAAATAATTTAGAAAAAATATTTCTTCTTGAAAATCAATTTTTTTACCGTCGTTAAAGCACGCCAACAAAAGTTTCTCATTTCGCCGCCAATATGCAAAATTTACCGGCGCTTTCATTTTATCGCCGGCAAATGGTATCCCAGACGAATATTTCCCGGCAGATTACCGGCGCATAAGATATCGCCGGAAATGACTTTTACCAGTGTTTTCTATACCTTTACGGACACACATTTTGCGCCGGTAAAGATGAAAACTGTTGTAGTGTATGATACAGAAGGAAATAGTAGTTGCAAACATGCCGCCCGTTGGTTTGCAACTATAATTTCTTAAAATCCAAAGTCGTCCCCTTATTCAGGCTTGATATTTACTCAAATTCAAGCATGATAATTTTCAAATTGATACTTGTTTTTACTATAAATCACACAACTCAAATTAAACTTGGTACAAGTAACCCATCGGATCTAAAACGTGAGTTCTTGTCATATGAGTTGCACAAATTTTAATAAATTAATAGGATTATTTTCCACAGTCAAGAATATTTCTAAATATAGTTCAGGACGATCTATAGAAAAATTAAAATCAGTATTTGATTCCATTTTAGTACGGGTCATGTATTTTTATAAAATTTGGGTTTGGGCGAATCTAAATAAAATCATTTTTTTCCCTCTTTGTGAATTTTCAAAATTTTTGAGCTAATTTTAATAATAAATGTAAAAAAATTGTGTAGTGTGATTTTGTTTTCGTCAACATCAAATGAAGAAATACAAAGGTGTGCAATAGTAAAGAGAAAATTATTTTAGAGATTAAAATGATTTTATGGAATCATTTTCTTCTAATTGATTGGAAACCAGGATAGAATTTTCTTTGAGGTAGAGCATTCTATTACTATAAGTTGGACTCAACAGGTTAAGGACCAAGTCTAACTTAGGAGAGTCTAGTTGACTTTTATCTCAATTATTAATGTATAAAAAGCTTCAGATTTTTTTAAATGGTTGATATAGCAAAGCTGTACTTTTGATAAATTCTGATGTATATCTTCATGCAGATGTTTAATTACTATATTAATCAAAGTTGTTGATTGTATGGACACTTTTACTGACAGAGGTTGTCTATAGCCATAACCTCATGTAATGCTTATGATGTATTTCTACAATTTCCTAGAAGTGTATCGGTATTTGACTTTAGATTTTGATGTGGACAAAGAAGTGGAATATAATATATTTGTGTTGCCAACGATCTGCTCCATAAGGAAATAACAAAGGGTATTATATTTTATTTTAAATGATATATTATATGAGACATAACCTCATGCAATGCTTATGCTATATGAAAGACTTTAAACCTTGACACACGTTAAGGTCTCAACAGAGTATGCTATGTAGATTCAAAAGATAACTACTTAAAACACACCAATCATTCACACAAGAGATGGACACAGGATTTTTACATGGAAAACCCAAACGGGAAAAAACCACGGGACCTAACGCCGGTCCACCAAAAACAATCACTATGAAAGAGACGTTACAAGACTACTTATTATCCTTTTTCACCAGTTGGACACAACCTAAGGGACTGAAGCCTCTTTTTGCAGACGCACACGTCGTACACTCTCTTCGGGATTGCTCCTCACGCCTCGAAGCCACTCAAGATGAATCAGCACGGAGTAGAAGATGTATGGAACTCAGAAGACGAAATTGTAGCGCATAAACTAGCAGAAGAACTTCTGAGAAGATGGATCTCTCAATGGATATTAGGGTTTTGATCAGGAGAGAGATGATTCACTTCGTGGGAGAGAAGTTCTTTAAATAGGAAAGAACCCTAGAGTCCTTACCGCCTCTAAATCTCGCCGGATAAGAATGGACAGCAAGCAACTTCGAAGCTTTCGCAGTTTCTGATTCGCGTCTGCCGACCCAGCCGACCGATTGGCGGAACTTGCCCGACCGATCGGGTGAGGGTCCGACCGGTCGGGTTCACATCCGATCGGTCGATAATCAGTTCTGTCTGTAGGCGTTTTTGTAAGCATAATCCGACTGATCCGACCCCTTATTCGACCGGTCTGTCAGTACACCACCTGCATTGCACATTCTATGTAGACGACCAACACGTGTTCCTTCCATAGTTACTTCAGTCCATCTAAAAACATAAAATTATAACTCAATAACCCAAGTTTTGTCCAACCCATGAACTTGCCAATATTACATGCCTTTCAATCTCCCTCTTTGGCAATTCATGGACAAAACTTCCTAGACAGAACATTCTACCCATGAAGACCCAGAACATTCTACCCATGAAGACCTAAACACAAACAAAATAAATAACTTTGAAACCTAAAATGCACAAAACGATCTGCACAAACAATCAGTTAAACACAGCAAAGCAGCATAAAGCATAACCAAGTAAGTTATAAGAAAAATCAAAACAGAGAATGTCTATCAGTCTATCAAATAAATGCTCTCCCCCTTTTTGGACATGAATAGTGAAGGGGGGGCAGAGGAATATGGAAAAACAGAGCAAGAAGCAATCAAGAACGACGAAGGTGACTCAGAATATTGTCAAGCTTAGACCCCAGTCCATGAATCTCGGCACTAAGACTGTCTCGCAGACTGTGCATGTCAGTGCGATTGGACTGAACCTCTCCATGTAAAAGCTCAATATCAGCAGCCTGATCACACAAGATCTCCTCAAACGCTGACAACCGAGCACGTAGAGATGAATCATTAGGAAGATCCGCCTCAACAGTAGGAGCAGGAACGGATCGAGGAGGAGCAGGCTGACGAAGCTGAGAGCGACACTGCAACAAGGTACTCATCGTGATGGGGTTTGGCAGAGGAACAGACACATCATGCATGGAGGGCATGACACCATGAGCAAGTAGAACCGAGATAGCAGAACGCCATATGGCAATGATGCGTTCTTCGCTGCAGAATGAGCTCGAAAAATGGTGTCGAAGATCACTTGGGGAATATCGATAGGAAGCCCACTGCCAATGACGTAGAGTAGATACGCGATAAAGCTCTGAATGATGTCCTCTAGGCTCAATGTTATTCTTCACGAAAATATTAAGAAGCCTATAGGAGTCAGTCAATTCCCGTTGTCGCAAGAGACGACCCTCAGGCTAGTCGCGAGGTTCTCCGCATAATGTAGAGGCTACCTCATTGAAGTCAATGGGAGCATCCTCCTCCATAGTATCGGGTGCAGCGTCATAAGTGGGAGTAGTGGAACTACTGGCCACACCTTTTTGCTTTGAAGCCACTGCCTTTTTGGGTGCCATGACTGAAGAGGATGGAAAGATTAGAAGCACTAAACATCAAGGCATAAAAAGAGCAGCAAAAACGTCACTAGAGAAGGGTGACGGTCATTGTGACATTCCATCGAACAGGAGGTGTGCATACACAAAAGTTGTGATATGAAGCTCAAAACAAAAAAAAATCCTCAAGCACATACAAACAACCACACGCATCAGAGCATCTATTGCATAGTGACATAGTGAAAAAGAGAAGGCCAAAAACCAAAAAGGAAGATGAACAACCAACCAACGCAATAGAAGCACATCATCACAAAAACGCCATTGGAATATGCGAGTAAAGGAGAAGAAATGAAAAAGGAAAGGGAAAAACACATACCTCAAAAATGGAATCGAATGAAGAGAGAAGGAAGAAAATGAAGGGAAGCACATTTATATCGAAGGGTGGAGAAGTCGAACGTTCGCGAGTTTTGAACGAACCGACACATGTCTGACCGGTCGGATGGAAGAGCCCGACCGGTCGAATTCCAATTCGGGAAACAGGTTAAATGATACTCGACCGGTCGCATAAGGAGCCGATCGGTCGGGATAAGCTTTTGGAAAAACAAAGCAAAGAGGCCCGACCGGTCGGAAGTGTAGGCGATCGGTCGTAGGGAAAATTGGAGAACCAGAGCAGAAACTTATCCGATCGGTCTGAAGAAGTATCCGACCGGTCGGCATACAAACTGTGAGTTTTTTTTTTAAATAACTCATAGAAAGAATTAAAGTAACAAATAGGCAGAGATGAAGGAAAAATAGGAGTGAAGAAGCAATATTCTTGAATGACACTTGTGATCACGAAATCATCAATGCATAGTGGTGTTGTGAATACCTTAGTTAATAAGCCAAAGAAGTCAAGATAACACAGTGGGAATGCAATGCGAAGACTTAGCATCTTGTAGTTTTTCAGAGTACTAAAAACACTCTCCCTGAAAAAGTCACTCAATTAAAAAGCTTGATGAAAGCTGTCTGATTGACAAAAGAACACTTCCCCTGAATAAATACGCCCTTTTTTTTACATGAAACTTGCAATCATTTTGCTTTAGCAAACATAATAACTAATCTTGAGAAACACAGAAGTGATAAATTGAAGAGTCCCGGAGGAAACACTGTGTATCAAGACAACCGGGCCGAAAAACTAAAGCAAAACACAAATAAAGAGCATATCAGATTATCATGAAAACAGTAAATAAAAAATAAAAATGTGCTGAGATAATGAGCAAGAGAAGAACCGTCAAGGATGGAGACCAACTCCAAGAGATTTACGAAGTGATTCAAAACGAGAAGGCTCAAGAGGTTTAGTAAACAGATCAGCTAATTGGTGTTCATTTGGAAGATGTTCTAAGTTGATGATTTTGGCTTCAACTAAATCACGTATGAAGTGATGCCTGATATCTATGTGTTTTGTTCGTGAATGCTGAACAGGATTCTTTGATATATCAATGGCACTCCTGTTATCACAATATACTGTAAGGAGTTCCTGCTGAATACCATAATCTGCCAACATCTGCTTCTTCCAAAGGAGTTGTGTACAACAACTTCTAGCTACAATGTATTCCGCTTTAGCGGTGGACAACGAGGTTGAGGTTTGTTTCTTGCTATGCCATGCAACAAGATTGTTGCCAATGAAAAAACAACCTCCTGATGTACTTTTTCTATCATCCACACAGCCAGCCCAATCTGCATCTGAATATCCAACAACTGTTGTATTGGTGTTTCGAGTAAGCCAAATCCCATAATTGATTGTACCATGCACATATTTCATAATGCGTTTAACTGCTTTGACATGAGACTCCTTAGGTTTGGACTGATACCGAGCGCAAACACCGACACAAAATGCAATGTCTGGTCTACTGGTAGTTAGATATAAGAGGCTTCCAATCATGCTTCGATATATTGTATCATTGACATCCTTACCCTCTGTATCTAAACTGATTTTAACAGAAGAACTCATTGGTATGCGTTCTTGCTTTGACGTCATCATACCAAACTTCTTTAGGAGATTATTGGCATATTTTGATTGGGAAATAAATATACCGTCTGCACTTTGCTTGATTTGTAATCCTAAGAAGAAAGCCAATTCACCAACCATGCTCATCTCAAATTCACTGGTCATAAGCTCAGAGAACATATTTGCCAAGTACTGTGAGGTGGAACCGAACATAATATCATCAATATATACTTGTGTAATCAGAATATCAGCTTCCTCATTCTTTATGAATAAGGTTTTATCTGCTCCTCCTCGACGAAAACCATTTTCAAGAAGAAAATTGGTTAACCGTTCATACCATGCGCGAGGAGCTTGCTTTAATCCATACAATGCTTTGTTCAGCTTATAGACGTGATCAGGAAACTACTGATCTTGAAACCCTTTTGGCTGTTCAACATATACTTCTTCATTCAAGAATCCATTCAGAAACGCACTTTTAACATCCATTTGAAACAATTTAAAATTTAATGCACATGCAAGAGCAAGTAGTATGCGAATGGACTTGAGTCTAGCTACGGAGGCAAAAGTTTCATCAAAATCTATCCCCTCAATCTGGGTATAGCCCTGTGCCACCAACCTAGCTTTGTTCCTCACAACTTGACCCAATTCATCCGTTTTATTTTTGAATATCCATTTTGTGCCAATAACATTTGTATGGGTAGGTCGTGGAACAAGTTGCCAAACCTCATTCCGTTCAAACTATTCTAGTTCCTCATGCATAGCATTTATCCAGGCATCATCTTGAAGTGTTTCTAAGACATTGTGAGGTTCAATAGAGGAGATATAACAAAGATAGCTTACCTCATCACTTACCTGCTGACGCGTATGTCTAGGCTCATCCACATCGCCAATAATATCAGATAATGAGTGATGCTTCCATGCTCTAACTTTGGGATTAATCTGAGAAGACGTGCTTTTAACAGGAACAATAAAATCTGTAGAAGGATTATGAGATACAGACGGTGTCTTCGGATCTTGTTGTGTAACACTCCGATCCCCTTTGAGCCGGATTAGTGGCTCATTAGTGTGCGTTCCTGTTAATTACTCCTTTTGGACTTGGTTTCGTGTCTTGGATAGGTAGTTGAGTAACCTTTGACCTGGAATAGGTAGTCCTAAGCCCTTTTTCGTAATTTTGCTTTTTGCTTTGAGTGCATCTTAATTGCATCATCTTGGTGTCAGCATGTGTCTTTTGTTGAGCTCGTTGTTTTCTATAACTGCCTCAGACCCATTCGGAGTCAATTGGAGAAGTTGGACCCTCGTGTGACTTGATTTGTAAATAACCAAAATTCACTAGACTTTGTTCTAAACTTCAGAAAACTATATATATAAGTCACCTGTACAGATGTCTTCATTTCTACTCTTTTTCTTCAACGTTACATGCAACAACTCCAGAGCACTCCACGTCTCCACGTTTTCTTCTCTTCTCTTCATTCTCTTCTTCCGTCTTGTGGTGTTGGGATTTTCCATCTATTCCGATTGGGTTTTCTATCTCATCTCTGTCTTTGCTTTAGGTAAGTGGGTTCTCTCCAAGTCTTCTTCTTCTTCTCCAATTGGATCTCCCATCTCTCTCTGCATGTTCATGGTTTGTGTTTGGATTTGTTTTGCTTGGGTTGTAGCTGGATTTGAGTTTGGCTTCAGTGATTGACAGAGCTTTGAGGCAAGTATAAGTACAGGATTGTAGAACACATATGGGTATTTTGTTTGACTGCTTTGATTTCATCTATTACATCCTATACATGTCTGTTGTGTTTTACAGCCAAATTCTGTGATTTTCGAACCTCTGGAACTTGTTTTGCTGAATTTCTGTATCAGATTTCAGTTTCTGTACTCAGCTCGAATTCGGTTCTGTATTGTATGGCTAAGCCGTAACTTTGTACGGCTCAGATTCCAGAGACTTGAATTCTTGTAATTTGTTCTACGGCTAGGCTACGGCTGAACCGTAAATGGTTTTACGGCTGAGCCGTAAGCTAGCCGTGACTCAGCCGTGAAATGTATCAGATCAGAGGTGGAAGATGACAGTTTAGCCGTGTTCTGAAGGAAACCACGGCTAAGCCGTAGTGCATGTTACGGCTAGGCCGTAAGGTGTATACGGCTAAGCCGTAGGTCACCTATGGCTAAACCGTAAGACCTGGAAAATCTGAAATACAACTTAGGATAATGGTGTGACCTTGTAGGGCTAAAATACAGGTTAACCACCCATGTAAACCGGCCTAATGGATGCTTTGGATCGCATGAATAGTCTGTTAGGCTGTGACTTATTCATGTGAGCGTTGATTCACTATTAAGCACCTCCCCATGGGTGTTGGTTTAAGGGACTTAGGTGCACATGAGGATTGCATTGCAACACTTTAATGACAACAGTGCATCGAATAACTTAAAACTACATCAACATGCACGGTTAGTGACAGTGAACAACTAGATTAGTGTGGGCTTGTAATTAACCTTGATTCCGTATTAATCTGAGATGCATTGCATATTGTGTACAGTCTTGCCCTCTGTTCTGCTAATCTATGTTCATGCATTACGAGGTCATTTTGCTTTCGTCCTGTATATCTGTTTTATTCTTCGTTCCGCACTAAGCTTTGATCTATGCTGTGCTTTGACGTAATCTATGCTATGCTCTGTATATCTCTGGCTTTGTGTATCTCTGATTTATTGGGTATTCCCTGGTGGCTCTGCCTAGAGATTAATACGTGAGGATAAGATCCGGTCTTTGTCATTGGTGAGTCCAAAGCGGATAATCTCCCTTCTTTTGGGATTTGATGTGATTGGTATTAGTCTGGCTCTACTCAGCCTTAGCCCTAGGATGCCCGACGGGGTTACCTCTGGCTTAGATCTCTGTATTTCTGTATTACTGCAGTGTCGCTTTGTCTTGGGACCCCGGAACCCAGGAAACTGAGACCCACTTGTACCCTTGGCCCGGTCAGTGGTGTTCTCATCTGCTCTGCTCTGCTCTCTATTGGAGAGAATATGGTTAACGTAGTAGCCACTTAGTTCAGTATTTCTATGCTTTGATTCACTTATCATGCTTTACTTCTATGCACAATATTGCTTAGCATACTAATATGAAACTCTGTAATTTATATTCTGTCCTTATTCAATTTGATACTATGAGTGTTTCATCCCGGTTACTTATATTTGCTGGATCGTTGTATTCACTGTGTTGTCTGTGGTGTTGCAGGCACAGATCCCTTCCCCGGCTCCCCGGCAGTCGAGGAGGCTGCAGGGCAGAGCCTAGAGGCACCCTCCGGGTTGGCAGAGTGGGCCTGATCACCTCTGCCGAGTGCGTACATGCATATCTTCCAGGGCTTTTGGGTTTTGGTTTTTGGAGCTGTGTATTTTGTACTTCGGACTTTGTCACTCTGTATATTTGTACATCTTGATTTTGTCGTGTACTCAGACTTGTATCTGGTTTTCGAGTATTGTATTTAGCTTTGTTTTTTTCGGTTCCGTATTTGTTTGGGCTTTCGCTATTTCTTTGTTGCTTGCTATGATATCTACAGTTTCCGCGTTCGTTGTTTCACACGTGTTAGATCCCTTGTGTGTGTGCATCTGGACTGGGTTTGGATGCACGTGCACTGGAGTACGTGTGTCACATGTTTGGCTTTTCGCTAACCCCCGATTTCTGGGCTCGGGTTGTGACATGTTGCTTGAAAGAAGTGTCAGCCAAATCAATGCTAGATGGCTTCTCATCTGAGTCTGTTGCCTTTGAAGGTTCAAGCTGATTTGTATTTGCATTATCATCCTACACAGAAGACGAGGTAGGAATTATGATCTTATCATCGTCAGAATTAAAATACGACTCTGCATCATCTACTACCACATTAAACGACTCCATAATGATAGAAGTACGCACGTTAAATACTCTGTATGCCTTGTTATTCAAAGAATAGCCAAGAAAAACACCTTCATCACTACGAGAGTCAAACTTACCAAGGTGTTCACGATCTTTAAAGATGTAGCACTTAGTTCCAAAGGTTCTAAAGTATTTAACAGTGGGTTTTCTACCATTCCAGAGTTCATAGGGAGTCATCTTTGTTCCAGGTCTAAGATAGACTGGGTTAATAACATGAACTGCAGTGTTTACAGCCTCAGCCCAAAATTTTTGTGGAATTTTCTTGCTGTGTAGCATAACTCGGGCAAGATCCTGAACAACCCGGTTTTTGCGTTCCACAATCCCATTTTGCTGTGGAGTCTTGGGAGCCGAGAATTCATGTTTAATTCCATTTTCTGTGCAAAAAGATTGAAAGAAAGAATTTTCAAACTCAGTTCCATTATCCGATCGAATTCGAGAAACTCCACCGAATTTATTGCCTTTATCTGCAATCAATTGTAGCCATAAGTAATGGAAGACTTCAAAGGTTTCTGATTTCTCTTTCAAAAATCGTACCCATGTGAAATGAGAGAAATCATCAACTGTTAAGAAGATGTACTTCTTTCCTCCAATACTCTGAGTCTGAGTGGGACCCATAAGATCCATGTGAAGTAATTCCAGTGGCCTGGATGTGGTCATTTGATCAAGTTTCTTATGAGGTGACCGATTTTGCTTTCCAAATTGACATGGACCACATACAATGTTGGGGGGTTTCTGTATTTTAGGAAGGCCACGAACTAACTCTTGTTTGGATAGGGTTTCAAGATCAGGATAGTTTATATGACCTAATCATTAATGTCACAAGTTAACAGTGTCTATTGAAGTTAAATGACACTGTAGATTATCAGAATCCCCTACAACATAGCAATTATCAGCATTTTTCTTTCCATGAAGTACAGTTTTACCAGACTTGTTACAATAATGCAATCATTCAAAGAAAAGTGTATTTCATGTTTAGACTCACACAGTTGGCTAATACTCAAAGATTTCCTTTTAAACCATCAACAAGAAATACATTGTAGATCGGAGACATACTTGGAATATGGACAGTACCTTTGCCAATGACATTTGACTTATTTCCATCACCAAATTGCACACTACCATTATCACACTTTTCAAGAGAAATAAACAATGATCTATCTCCAGACATATGTCTAGAACACCCGCTGTCCAGGTACCACACATATGAATTTTGAGCACGTAGAGCAGTAAGAACAACATGACAGTAAAGATCAGACTTTCGGACCTAGACCTTCTTAGTTTTAACCATTTGAGGCAAGGAGTGTCGACGCCTGTGTTGATTTCGAGATGCAGAACGCAACTTATTGCAATGAGGTCTTATGTGTCCTTTGATCCCACAAAAGTGACATATTGGAATGAATGCATGTCTAAGCTTTTTGGGATTTGCTCTATTTACAAAATTAACTTGTGCATGTGTTTGAACAGTAGGTTCAGAAGTGATTATGGTAGTGCTCTTAATAAACTTATCTGGATTTTGTGATGTGGAACCATATTCAAATCCAAGTCCTCATCGATCAACTCTAGACTTTTGAGCACCAAGAATTTCTTCAAGCTTTTTAGATCTAGTATTCATTCTTGTCAAGTCAGCTTTGGCTTTGGTAAGTTCTTCCAAAGTAAGGTGAAGCCTAGTACTTAAAGAAGCATTTTCTTCTTTGCTTAGATTAAGCTCTACCTTCATCGCATTTAACTCATTGGTAGTCTTAATGGACTGATCATGCAGCAAGTTCCATTCGTTACCTACATCAGTCAACTTATTAGACAAAATAGTATTTTGGGAGGCTAGGGAAGATAGCTTACCATGGGTTTCTTTGAGTTCAGCTTTGAGAGAAGCTATCACTTTTTTAGAAATCGCAACTTTCCTCTCAAGTACTTCATTGAACATTACCACTTTTCTTGAATCTTTCACCAATTGATCATAGGCAATTAACAATTCCTCTTCAGATTGGGGTAAGTTATCCATGAAAGAGTCACTGTCTGAATCAGACTCTGCAGAATTATATTCCTTGACAGAAGAGTTATTAGATTTAGCCATGAAAGCAACAAATTTTTCAAATTCAGAAGAGTTCGATTCGGGAGTTTGTTCTTCTTCTTCTGAATCATTGTCCCGGGTAACATTCAGCACTTTTCCCTGATTACCTTGATTTCTCAAGGTTCTATTAACACATTGAGATGCATAATGACCGAAGCCTTTGCATTCATAGCACTGAGTGTTCTTGGGAGGTATTTTGGATGAATTCTTTTCTGGTTTAAATTGGGAATTAGAAGATGGTTTGACAGTTGAGGTAAAGTTTGACCTCTTTTTGGCCTTGTTTTTCTTGTAAGCCATCATCAAATTCTTTTTATCCGAACCTTTCATTGCCTTTCTGAATTTTCTTACTAGAAACGCATCAAATTCTGGATCCTCAGTGTCAGAGTTAGAGGTATCACTGTCATTGCCTGATTTGGAAGAAAGTAATGCGATACCCTTTGATTTCCTAGTTGATCTCAGATTTGTTTCAAAAGTTTGTGAATTTCCAACTAGTTCATCAAGAGAGAGGGTATCCAAATTACTTGTTTCCTCGATTGCCACTAATTTTGGATCAAATCTTTTAGGAAGAGAACGAAGAATCTTTTGAACTATTTTACTATCTGGAATGTTCTCTCCTAAGTTAAAGGCTGAATTCACAACATCATTCAGTTTGGCATAAAAATCAGTAAATGTTTCGCTTTCATCCATAACTAGGGTTTCGAACATAATGGTCAATTTCTGAAGTTTAGATCTTTTAATCCTGCCAGTTCCTTCATGAACTCTCTCCAAAATACCCCAAGCATTTTGAGCGATGTTACACTTAGAAATCCTTCTAAATTCAGTAGGTGAAACACCGTTAAAGATGGCATTCAATGCTTTACTATTCGCAAGAAAAGCAGATTTGAGGTAACAACTGGAGGAACGTAGGGAGTATGAATGGCTTGCCAAACAACAATATCAATAGACTGCAGAAATGCAACCATTCTTACTTTCCAATTTGCATAGCTAATTCCATCCACCAAGTAAGGAGGTTTATTGGTTGACGTACCATCTCGAGGAATCTCCATAGCAGACAACTGAACTAGATCTTCAACCAAAAGGTATGAACCTGCTTTGATACCACTTGAAAGACTTTAAACCTTGACACAGGTTAAGGTCCCAACAGAGTATGCTATGTAGATTCAAAAGATAACTACCTAAAACACACCAATCATTCACACAAGAGATGGACACAGGATTTTTACGTGGAAAACCCAAACGGGAAAAAACTACGGGACCTAACACCGGTCCACCAAGAACAATCACTATGAAAGAGACGTTAAAAGACTATTTACTACCCTTTTTCACCAGTTGGACACAACCTAAGGGACTGAAGCCTGTTCTTGCAGACGCACACGTCGTACACTCTCTTCGGGATTGCTCTTCACGCCTCGAAGCCACTCAAGACGAATCAGCACGGAGTAGAAGATGTATGGAACTCAGAAGATAAAATTGCAGCACATAAACTAGCAGAAGAACTTCTGAGAAGATGGATCTTTCAATGGATATTAGGGTTTTGATCAGGAGAGAGATGATTCACTTCGTGGGAGAGAAGTTCTTTAAATAGGAAAGAACCCTAGAGTCCTTATCGCCCCTAAATCTCGCCAGATAAGAATGGACAGTAAGCAACTCCGAAACTTTCGCAGTTTCTGATTCGCATCTGCCGACCCAGCCGACCGATCGGCGGAACTTGCCTGACCGATCGGGTGAGGGTCCGACCGGTCGGGTTCACATCCGATCGGTCGATAATCAGTTCTGTCTGCAAGCGTTTGTGTAAGCATAATCCGACCGATCTGACCCCTTATTCGACCGGTCTGTCAGTACACCACCTGCATTGCACATTCTACGTAGACGACCAACACGTGTTCCTTCCATGGTCACTTCATTCCATCTAAAAACATAAAATTACAACTCAATAACCCAAGTTTTGTCCAACCCATGAACTTGCCAATATTACATGCCTTTCACTATTTCACCCATTTAATTTTCTATAGATCAGCTAGAATTTCTTCATATAGCATAAGCATTAAAAAAAAAACGGGGAATGGTGATATCATTTTATCAGACAAACACCCATTACAAAACAACATTATAGTAGAACCCAAACCAATGTAAGAAATGGGTGATTTCAGGAGTGGTTTTACAACCGAAGTTTAGGTGGAGACGAGGAGAGGCATAAGAGTGAGAGATATTTCTGAGTGGCCATTCATTGATCAATAGAAGCCATACTCATTTAAAAAATGGTGGGAGAGTGAGAAATAGAGAGAATGCAAAAGAGAGATAAAAGCATGAGAGATGCAAAAAAGAGAGATCGTTACTTGTTCTGGTATGAATCGGGGGCTAGAGACGATGATAGGTTGGGTTCCTCGACCACAAGTCGGTTGCAGAAGTTAGAATGTTAGATCGCCTACCAGGAAATAGAGAGAATACAAAAGATTTTAAGGTGGGTAGAGGGAGAGATTTTAGGGAGTGATTTAAAAATTCGGTGGGAGAGATTCTTGGCCAAGTTAATGAGTAAATCAAATAAATGAGAGAGAGGATTGAGAAAAAATATTGGACGGATATATTGAAATGGTAATTATATGGGTGGGTGGTTGGCTTGAACGATGGAAACAATTTTAGAAAGCCAATTTCATGTGTCATTTTTTTTCGATCTTGACATTGCGCTCTAGAAAAAAAAAAAAAATAAAGGGTACTAACGTGGCATCTACAGGCTTTCGTTTTTATAGCTTTGATATATATATATAATGGCTTAGATCCTGTGGAAACTGTCCTTATGAACCTATCGTGGGTCTCATTTGGGGATGGGACCAGGGGGATGGAAAATCCATATGGGACCACCCCAAATTTCAAGTTTGGCTCCAATCATATGTCCCTAACCTCTTCATCTGTGGCCCACAAATCCAATCCATTCGAATTGGTGCACAGTTGATCCAACGATCTAGTAAATTTGGATTTGACTAAAACTTGGGGCGTGTGATTATTATGGGGTCCCTGTGTATTGCACAGTTTGGATTGGGTGATAGATGGGCCCCACCTAGAGTTCTTATAAAAAAATGGTGAAAACTAGTTTTCGTAAGATTATTTCCCATAAATATATATTATCTATTTATCTTGTTCTTTTGATCATATGGTCATGTCTAAACAAGCATTTCTCTTTCTTTTAGGAAATTTAAAAAATTTTCTAACAAATGCATGATTTATATACATTGTATGCTATTGAAATGGACAAAAACACCTTTAATAGAACGATATCGCAAAATTAGCTAAAGTAAACCTTTTTCATTGGTTTTCCTGTGTGATTTGTGCAATATCGCATAAAAAATTTGCAATTCACCTATATTAAGCGGATTTCAGTAAAACTGCGTTGCATGTTATTGGTATAGGTTCTTATAGGAAAATTAAAAACTTTATGAAGAAAGGGTATGTTTTGACAGTAAGGCTCATTGTACTGGCAAACTCCTATTATCTTTCATAATTGTTCAAAGTCCAAAGATGTATATTGCCCTCCATTGTTCATGTGTGTGTAGAAGCTAGCGCAAGACCTATTATCAACAGATTAAGTCACACATAAGAGAGATATTAGAATTTATGTGGTTCAGCCGTGCGCCTACGTCCACAGCAAGAGTAGTGATTTACATTTTGACTCTCTTCATAGTGTGGGGATACAGATTATATCATATTGATAATTTTTCTTTTTTATCTCCTCAAAAGAGCCTTGTATATTTGCTAAAATACCCTTGACCCTTGTCCCTAGCTAGCACAGTAGACTAATCTAGTTAACTTGGAAACAAGATGTTAACCCAACACCCACTAGTTTAGAATATCTGAACAACGATTACTATTTTCCCACCTTATTCCATGTTGATTAATTATAAATTAACCTTTGAAAATTTTGACAGAATATTGTAGGTTCGTTCTCCATATCTGGTCTAATCCATTGAATTTTGTTAATTTTGGCACATGCATCAATTCATAGCAACTACATATTTATAGATATTTTTGCAAAGCTTTCCTCCATTTGAGAGAGAAGAACTCCATCATCTTCATTTCCATCATCTTCTTCCCCATCAACCCTTTTTGCCATTTTTAAGTTTGTTTGGTTGGAAGCTCTTGTTCTCTCTCCTTTACAACTTCCCAAATCAAGAAAGACTTATATGCCAAAGGGGGGACACTCCATCTTCTTCCCCAAGTTCCTTTTCATCACTTTCAACCCTTAGATCTTAGAAACCCATCTATTTCTTTTTTCTAGAAATCGTTACAAGTAAGTTCTTCATCCTTAATTCATGTACTTGGATTGAGTCAAAGAGACTCTTAGACACCACATGCATTCATTCTCATCATTTCCTTCATTTTTATGCATTTTCATCCTAGGGTTGAAAGTTGGGCATAGGGGATTAATTTTAGATTGCAATTCAAAAATTACTATTTTTATGCAGCGAAAAATAAAGCAATCAACCACACAAATAAGGCGACACAATATTTAATGTGGAAACCTGAATAGAAGAAAAACCATGAGCTCAAAGTGGATGAATCAAACTCTAACTTCTGTAGTTACAAGATATACTCACAACCTTATAGTCAGTCCTTCTTTATAAGGCATTGTAGTTGTTCTTACTAGATTTCCTTGAAATATAGTCCCTTGGTGTCCCGATATTAGTGTTTTAACTACCACCTCAAACAAATCTCTTCAGCAAGACAATAATCTCCAACAAAGATGTAGAAGTCACAAATCTAGAACTTGAACTCGGCACAACTCTTCAATAGAAGCTCTAAAAGAAATCTCCAATGTTTAATCTCAACTAAGATTATGGAGATGCATGTCCTAGGGTTGAGAGGAACATCCTTTTTATAACCTCCAATTCATGCCTCATTAAGATAGCCCACGTAGAACCTTATTTACTAATCCTGGCACAGTTTGAAAATATTTGGGCATGAAGTCGGTGACATTTTGTATGCCATTCGATTGATTGGGCTAGGGTACGATTGATCGATTTTTAGTTTTGCCTCTTATTCGATTGATCGAGCAACTATTTGATCGATCGGACTGCCTTTGTTCAAATTTTCTGATTTCTTCTATTCAGCTCTTCTGACAATTCGAACCATAGTTCATCTAAAAGAAATATAAAATACAACATCAATGGACTCAAGTTTTGTTCAACCCATGAATTAGCCAATGCAAAAATCATAACAATCTCTTCTTTTGATAATTTATGGACAAAACTTCTTATACACTCAATTCTACCCAAGAAAAAAAAACAACAAAAACAAAAAATGCATTGCGTAGATTGACTTGCAGAAAAAAAATCTTATATTAAAAAATTTGTACCATTAGCTTTGTACCAATTAAAAAAAAAAAGTCTGTACCATTTGAATCTATCTTTAGCTCCATCTATCTTCAGATTTGTCTTCAGACTCTCCTTGAATTCTACATATTACCTCCCCTTTTTATCTAGAATTTACAAACTTAGGATGTCAGCATGCAGCATATCTGTTAATCAAGATTTAACAATAAGTTCCCCTCAATTGTAACTCCCCTTTAATGATATCCTTGTAGCAGATGGGGGTGGGAGCTTGATTATTTTGATCAAAGTTTTTGAATTTTAGTACCCACACTTGTGAATTGAAGAATTTCAACATAGTATATACCAATTTAGATGGGAAATCTTCCTTCTTAACCTAGATTGTACTTGATTTGACTGTGGACTCAGAAACTAAGTTCTCCATTGCGTATTTTTTGAAAAAGTTCTCATTTTATTGGAATGGGGACGAATGTGTCCTTTTATTGCATAGTGATGGCATGTGGGTGTTCGTATAGATTTAGGTCTAGACTCATTTTTTAATACACAATCAAAATGTTTTTTTTTTTGGGCAGTATGTTGTGCAGTGGGCACCTTTTTTGTGCTTTTGATAAAAACAATTTTACCTAATGATTTTGATGTTGAAGCACCTTCAATGTAGCCAAGACCAGTTTTGTCATTATATAAATTCTTAACACTCAATATGCTATCAAGTACTGTTGAACTAATATGCATCTAGTTCAAAGTGGCTTTTGAAGCACCTAATTCTCTCAAAGCCATCTTCAATTTTACATTAAGATCTTCATTCTCATCCCGGTTCTTTAACTCTTCGTTTCTCAAGGACTCATTTTCTTATTTCACAGAAGCTAAACTTTCAAGCAAAGAACCTTTTTGAAATTCAACAAGAATAATCTTTTCACTTGCCTCTTTTAAATTTTTCTTAAGGGATGGAATTTCAGCATTAGACTCTTCAACTTGTTTACAAGTTTTGTAGCATGCTTTTCTAGGTTTTTGCTTTCTCCATATAAGAATTTATATTATTCTCCCTAACCAATGTTTTCATATGACTCATCATCATCATCATCATCATTTTCATCAGAATCATCGTCAGACGGTGAAGATTTAGCCAAGAAGGCCATATGTTTGCCATTCATAATGTGGGACGGATCAGGCTTATGAACTTATTTTTCATCAGCAAAAGTATCATCATCTCAGGTGGTATTCAAGGCCTTTTTGCTGTTTTGTAAGAGTTTCTTTTTTTTTTATTAGCACAGTCTTTAGCTTTTTGCTGATAACCTTAACATTCAAAACACTGAACTGCTTTTGATGAGCTTGTCTTTCCAGTTGGAATAAGTTTAAATTTAGTGTTCTTCCCTTTTATAAGTTCGTTAAATTTTTGCACATACTCAATTGTATATCTCTTTCCTCAGAATCAAAGTCAATTCAGCTTCCATTTTCTTCGCTGATCCTTTGGAAAATTTGAAAGTCTTGGAAGCTTCAAGGTAAGTCCAGGAGTTTGCAAGTTTTTGATGAACTCATCAAGTTTCAATGTTTCAGTTTGTTAGCCTCAGTAATTGTAATAACCTTGGGATTGAAACTTGGTGAGAGAGACTTAAGGACCTTTTCATAATCTTTTCTTCAGGAATTGGTTCCCTTAGGCTGTGACTTAATTTGATTATGCTGCTCAATTCAACATAGAAGTAATCAAACCTCTCCTCTACACTCATCTTTAACAGTTCAAAAGCAGATGGCAAACTTTGCATCTTCGCTTCTTTTACTTTTTTAGTTCCCTTATGAACTATTTAAAGGATGTGCGATGCCTCTTTTGCACTTTTACAAGTGGAGATTTTATGAAATTCAGTTATTGATACTCCATTGTAAATTGCACTTATTGCTTTATTGTTACAGTTGCATTCATAAATTTTCTCTTTCGACCATTGAGCCATAGGATTTTCAGCTGTTTGTCCATTAAATGTAATAGTGGGCAAATAATATCTATTCAGCATTATTTGCCATATCCGTTCATCTACAGACTTCAAAAAGGCAATCATATGTGCTTTCTAATATACATAGTTAATGGCACCTTTCCACAAAGGAGGTTATATAGTAGAATCCTTTTTCATTATTAAATTCCATTCTATAAAATACCTTTGATCAACACACAGTAACTTCATGTGAACCCAATCTGATGCCAATTGAAAGTTGGGCGTGGGTATTAATTCTAGATTGTAGTTAAAAAACTAATACTTTTATGTAGTGAAAAATAAAAGCAACCATACAAAGAAAGTGACATAATATTTAATGTGGAAACTTAAATGGGAAAAAAAACCATAAGCCCAAAGTAGACAAATCAAATACTAACTTTTGTAGTTACAAGGTATACTCACAATCCTATAGTTAGTCCCTTGACAAAAGGTGTTGTAGTTGTTCTTGCTAGATTTCCATGACACGCAGTCCCTCAATGCCCCGCTGTTAGTGCTTTAATTACCACCTCAAATGAATCTCTTCAGTGAGACAACAATCTTCTACGAAGATGTAGAAGCCACAGATCTAAAACAAAAACTCAGCACAAGTCTCCTATCAAAGCTACAGAAGAAATCTCTAATGTGTAATCTCAACTCAGATTATGGACGTGGATGCCTTAGGGTTAAGAGGAACACCTTTTTATAACCCATAATTCATGCCTCATTAAGATAGCCCATGTAGAACCCTCATTACTAATCCTCGCACAATTTGGAAATATTTCTGCAGAAAGTTGGTGGGATTCTGTATGCCATCAGATCAATTGGGCAAGTGTCCAATTGATCAACTTATGGTTTTGCATCTCATCTGATTAATCGAGCAACCATCCGACTGATTGGGCAGCCTTTGTCCAAATTTTTTTATTTTTTTCTTTTTAGCTCTTTTGGTGCTTGGAATCATAGTCAATCAAAAAGAAATACCAAATACAACAAAAATGGACCCAAGTTTTGTCCATCCCATGAATTAGCCAATTAAAAAAAATCCTAATAAGGGTTTTTGGCTAGAGCTTGAGATTTGGGGATTTTCATTTTAGTAGATAAGGATTTAGGCTTAAGCATTGCAAGAGGCAAGTATAAGCAAGTGTAGTTCTATGTGTATGTTTATCACACTTAATTCTATCTTAAATATCATGTTTAATGCTTAATTACAACTCATTCTCTCAAGTTATATTAATGGAAAATGAGCTTATATTAATGGGTCCATGACATTAGTGGTGGTTTGGTGAAATCCAATGAAATGAGGTGAAGTGTGGATTTAATGTGATGTATTATGGTGATATGGGAAGGAGATTTGTAGGAACAATGGTTGAAAATGAAGGAGATTGATTCCAGCTGAAAATTAGCCCCATGTAGGTGGGATTGCAAATAACTGCATAAAATTGTGTTGGGCTCGAGCGTGTGCTCCATCCTACTTGAGTGCGCAGGGCTTGATTTTATTTTTTTTCTTTATTTCCTCCAAATTTAATCACGGTTGAATTGGCTAAGGCGAACCTACCTTTAGGCAACATTGGGCTAGGCCATGGGGTCAAGCAAGACCGTATGACATTAAGTGGACTTGACGACCATGTAAGGCCTTAATCATGAAACCCTTACCATTGTAATATGCCCAGTGGCTATTAACTTGTTAGAAAGGAAAGTGTTGAGCTGTTACTTATCCCCTTATTTTCTGAGTTGACCCCGATATTACATAATGGGTGTTGGCATGATGAGTCCAATATTCTTTTTATACACAAGGTAACATCAAGATGACGATAGCACATTGACATAGGGACACCTTGTGATTACACCATGTTCAATGGCTAGGGACAACGGGTCATTATAGAATATTGTTAGCTAGTAAATGTCTTTGATTTCCCTAAATGATTTGAATGCATTCATATTGCTAAGATAAGCTATGCTCTCAACATGATTCAGTCATGTTTCTCATAAGTTATGCATAAGTCTATATTCGTTTGTTGTCTAGTTTGATTATTGTATATTCCTTACACGAGTACCGTCTTTGTTCAGTGATGTATAAATGTAACTTGTTCCGATCCTCTTTATATCTAATTGGTTGATACTTTATTGATATAATGATTTGCATAGGCAATCTGTTACAATCAAATGACATCAAAAGAAATGGAATGTAAGTAAGGAAATGATCTCGTTTATCTATTGATTCGCATGGATTGGCATTGTAATGACTTGAATAGCTCACTGGTTCAATAACTTGGTGAGCTTGTCCTGTGGTGCAAAATGCTTAGCCCAAGTTACTAGTGTAACCTACATGGTTCATTATATACTAGACTTATATTTCATTCATAAGTGATGTGGGATGGGGTGTTACAATCTACCCCCTTTAAGGTCACACGTTCTCGTGTGGATCCGTCTAACTTCACCAGGTGATGTGGGATCGAAGTATTCCACACCGTGTTCACTGTGGATTTCCCTATCTTGACTCATAGGCTTGCGCACCTTAGCTCTGTCTTGATTTTGCCTTAAGGGCTTTCCCAGCGGGTTGGGGGTCTCACATTTTTGGTTGGTGATAGGCCCTGATACCATTTGTAACAACTTGAGTATCCCATTAACTCAATAACTTGGTAAGCCTGTCACGTGGCTCAAAATGTTTAATCCCAAGTTCATAGTAGTAACCTACATAGTTCATTATATACTACACTTATATTTCATTCATAAGCGATGTGGGATGGGGTGTTACAGGCATCACTCAGTTTCTGCTTGTATGAGGCTTGACGGGGCTGAGTATTGATATAGTTATGTATTTATGATACATGCCCATAGTAGGTTTATAACACTTCGACCCAACTTAATCCGGTTTAGTGACTAATTGATGATGAATTAGTTGTTAATTGTGTTTTGGTTTTTTTTTGTTTTGTTTCGGGTCCTGGATAGGTAGTTGGGTTGTGTTTAACCTAGATTAGGTAGGCATGAGCTTTTTTTCATCATTTTAGATTTTGTAAGACATCGTCATTCATGCATTATAGTGGCATCAACACGTGTCTTTTGTTGAGCTCTTTAACTTTTACAACTGACTCGTAGGCTAAAGATGTCATTTGTTTCTGTTGGACCGTCATTTGACTCGAATTGTAATTTGTGTAATCTTTGGGCTTTCTTATAATTTGTTTAATCCTTATTTTATATAAGTCAGTACATGCACCGACCTTCTTTTCATTCAAAGTTCGTTCTCTCCCTCTCCGCTCTTCGTTTTTCTTTCATTTCTTTTCCTTCCTGATCAGGCAAAGTAAATGGGGGGATTTGTGCACTCACACTCTCGAGTCATCTCTTGTGTGGGTTAAGGTATGATTTGGGTTCTTGGTTTTCTTCTTCTTCTCCTTTTTTTTCATGTCAGTTACTGCTACATGCACTCACGTCTCTCTCTCTTTCTCTCTCTCTCTTTCTTTTGCATGCATGGGTGCTAGATCAATGTTAGACATTGGATTTGAGCCCAAGGACAACCGTTTGCGTGTTTGAATTCATTTGAGGCAAGTATAAGCATGATTTAGATGAACCATGTTAGTATATGTTTGATTTTGAATAATTTTCTTAATCTCGCATGTGGAATGTGTTTTACAGCCCATTTGTGTTGAATTCCATCTTTTAGATGTTGTTGTTTCGATTCTGTGTACATACTGTTAGTTCATTATGGACATTATGAACTTCTCGTGATGCCTTTTGGACTAACCAATGCACCTGCAGCTTTTATGGCTTTGATGAATCGGATTTTTGTTTCTTTCGTGGATCAGTTTGTCGTTGTGTTCATTGATGATATTTTGGTATATTCAAAGACAAGAGGAGCATAAGGATCATCTGAGGAAAGCCTTAACTTTGTTGAGAGAACGTCGACTATATACCAAGTTGTTGAAATGTGATTTTTGGCTTGAGCAGGTAGCATTTCTGGGTCACATCATTTCACGAGAAGGATTGGCAGTTGATCTAGCTAAAGTGGAGGCAGTGGTAAATTGGCTAAGTCCAAACTCTGTGACGGAAATTCGAAGTTTTCTCAGACTGGTAGGTTACTATCGCAGATTTATTCAAAACTTTGCTAAGATCTCCTCTCCTTTGACTAAACTAACTCGCAAGAATGTGCCTTTTGATTGGATTCAGGAGTGTGAAGCTAGTTTCCAGATTTTGAAAGAAAAGTTGACTACCGTTCTAGTTTTGACGTTACCTGATGGAAGTGAATGATTCGTGATATATTCGGATGCTTCTCGAATTGGATTAGGCTGTGTGTTGATGTAACATGGAAAGGTGATTGGTTATGGATCGAGGCGACTCCGAAAGCATGAGAAGAACTATGCCACACATGATTTAGAGTTAGTAGCCATCGTATTTGCTTTGAAACTTTGGAGACATTATCTGTACGGCGTGAAATTTGAGGTCCATTCAGATCATCATAGTTTGCAGTACTTGTTCACGGAGCATGAGTTAAACATGAGGCAACGCAAATGGCTTGAATTTATTAAGGATTATGATTTTCCAATCAAATCTCTGCCGGGGAAAGGCAATGTGGGGGCAGATGCATTGAGTAGGAAATCAGAGACTTTAAATGTGTTGGACAATTTCCTTTTAGTGATGCACCATTATCCTGTTGAGGTGAAATTGGTGGACAACTATATGATGCTACCCACTACTCTTGTGTTCTAACCCGAAGTAATTCAGCAAATTAGGGACCGGCAATTCGAAGATTTGACATTGAAGAAGATCCGTGATCACATTGGAGATCGACCCGACTTCCGACTGGAGGATAATGTATTGTACTTTCGGAACATATTGTGTGTCCCAACAATTGATGACTTGAAGGAGAAGCTGATGACAGAAGCACATTATGCTCGATATGCGATGCACCCAGGAAGTACTAAAATGTACCGGAACATCAAAGATAGATTTTGGTGGAACAATATGAAAAAAGAAATTACAGGGTTCGTTGCCAGCTGTTTAACTTGTCAGAAGGTGAGAGCTGATCATTAGACCTCCAAGTTCGCTGCATCCATTACATATACCACAGTGGAAGTGGGAGCATCTTACCATGGACTTTGTTTCTGGGTTACCTCCGACGAGTAAGAAGAACAATGCCATTTGGGTGATCGTAGACCGGCTAACAAAGTTAGCCCATTGCATTCCCTTCAGGAAGGGCATGACCTTTTCCGAAATGGCGAAGAAGTTTGTAGATGAGAGCGTCAGACTCCATGGTACGCCAGTGTCAATTGTGTCTGATCGGGGCAGTCACTTTGTATCGTCGTTCTGGAAAGTATTCCAAGAAGCCATGGGTACCAAGTTAAGTTTCAGCACAGCGTATCACCCACAGACAAACGGACAGTCAGAACGGATGATTCAGACGTTGGAGGACATGCTACGGGCTAGTGTATTGAGCTTTGAGAAGGAATAGGATTCACATCTCTCACTGTGCGAATTTGCACATAACAACAATTTTCATAAGAGTATTGGAATGGCTCTGTACGAAGCCTTGAATGGACACAGATGTCGAAGTCCCGTATGCTGGGAAGAAGTTGGAGCTCGAAGTTTTCACGGACTGACGATTATCGCCGAAACTACGGAGAAGGTACAGAAGGCAATTGAGAACTTAAAAGTTGCACGGTCGAGATAGAAGAGTTATGCAGACATTCGCAGAAAACCTTTGGATTTTCAAGTTGGAGACTCGGTTTTTCTGAAGGTCTTGCCAATGAAGGGTATGATCCGTTTCGGCTAGAAGGGTAAGTTAGCGCAAAGATACGTGGGTCCGTTCGAGATCAAGAGCAGGATTGGTGATTTGGCGTACAGGCTCGCTCTTCCAGTGGAGTTTTGGGGAGTGCATGATGTCTTCCATGTGTCAATGCTTCGCAAGTATGTCCATGATCCTACCCACGTCACTCGGTACGATGATGTGCAGATACAATCGAATGCGACATATGTTGAGCGTCCACTCCGTATCGTGGGGACCAGAGAGCAGGTATTGCGTACCAGAATGATTCGATGGGTCAAAGTGCTATGGGAGCATCATAGTCTGGACGAAGCCACTTGGGAATTGGAAGAGCCGATGGCGCGACAGTATCTCGACCTTTTCACACAAGTACGTGTTCATTCTGAGGATGGAATGATTCTTAAGTGGGGGAAGATGTAACACTCCGACCCAACTTAATCCGGTTTAGCAACTAATTAATGATAAATTAGTTGTTAATTGTATTCTGGTTTTGTTTTTATTTTGTTTAGAGTCTTGGATAGGTAGTTGGGTTATGTGTAACCTAGATTAAGTAGGCATGAGCCCTTTTTCGTCATTTTAGATTTTGTAAGACATCTTCATTCATGCATCATATTGGCATCAACATGTGTTTTTTGTTGAGCTCTTTAACTTTCGTAACTAATTTGTAGGCTAAAGATGTCATTTGTTTCTATTGGACCATCATTTGACTCGAACTGTAATTTGTGTAATCTTTGGACCTGAGGGGGTTGAATTCGGTGTAGCATGTATGGCACTACTGTAGTGAGTTTATGTCTTGGGGCTTCCGGACCCCGGGAACCCAAGACCCATTCGTACCCTTGGCCCGGTTGATGGTGTTCTCAGTATGTATGTAAGATCCCTTTCTTTGGGAGCATATGGTACATGTAGTAGCTACCTAGTTATGTTTACATCATGTATACATTGATTCTGATAGCATGTTCATCTGATTGCATGACTGCCTAGTATACGAAATTTGAACTTTATGATCTATCTGTTGGTACTTATTCTGTGTAACACTCCGATCCCACTTAACCCCAATTAGCGATTAATCATTGTTGCCTTAGCTGTTAATTGTGTTTTACTTTTGTTTTGGTTTTGTTGCAGGTCATGGGTAGGTAGTTGGGTTGAGTTTGACCTGAGATAGGTAGACTAAGCCCTTTTTCGTAATTTTAGCTTTTATAAGACATCGTCATTCGTGCATCACCTTGGTGTCAACACGTGTCCCTTGTTGAGCTCGTTAACTTCTGTAACTACGTCATTTGCAAAAGATGTCGTATGTTTCCGTTGGACCCAGATTTGACTCGAACTGTAAATTGTTTTATGCATTGGACTTTCTTGTAATTTTTCTTTAAGCTTATCTTTATAAAAGCCTCCACCGACTCTTCTCTCTCACTTTCTTCTTTTTTCTCACGATGAAGTCTCTCTCTCTCTCTCTCAATTTTTCCTCTTTCTCTTCTCCTTAAGTAAGCCAAGCTAGAAGAGGGATTGAGATCATTTTGTCTTCTCTTCTTCCTCGTGTGATTCAAGGTATGCATGGGTGTTGGTTTTCTTCTTTCCTTTCTTTTTCTCATTCTCCATGACTGTGCTCACGAGTTTTCTCTCTTTTTCTCATGCATGATAGCTTTGAATCATGTTTGGACATGAATTGAGCCCAAGGACAACAGTTTGTGTGTGTTAGAACTCAATTGAGGCAAGTATAAGCATAATTTGCATGACCCATATTGGTATGTGTTTGATTTTTACTAATTTTGATGCTCGTGTATGGGGACTATGGTTATAGCCCAAATTATGTTCATTTTCATCAATTGATGTCAATTTTACTATCATTGCACGTTTCCAGTGATTCTGTAACAGATTCAGAAATCGACCAATCGCACTCACGGCTAAACTGTGAAATGTGCTACGGCTGAGCCGTAAAGTGCCCTACGACTAAGCCATAAACCCAGCTGTGACCCAGCAGTAGATTAATACAGGGTGTGTCTTAAAAATAACTGAGAGTATGCAAATCCGCAACTCTTCTACGGCTAAGCTGTAAAGTGCCTTCGGCTAAACCGTATGGTCACCCACGGCTGAGCTGGAAGATTTGCACTAGTAAGAAGCTAGGAAAGAAATGAGACCTTGTAGGACCTTTGAAGTAGAAGTCAGGCAACCTCGACTTGCCGAACGGTTTATGATAAATATGCGTGAATGATCTCAAGTCCTGCGAATCATTCATGTTCGTGATCTAGCTGTTAAGCACCTCCCCATGGGTGTTGGTTTAAGGAACTTCGGTGCACCCGATGATGCAATGCAACACTAGACAACGGTGCATCGGATGACTTAATACTACATCATCATGCACGGTTAGAAACATTGGATAATTGAGTATGTACATATGTTATTGAGCTTACACGTATAAGATATGTTCTTGAGCATACACGTATCATATGCTTGTCACGATATACACGATCTCCTTAAGGTTAGTACATGATTGACTCTGTATGGTCAGGCACTACTTAGCCTCAGCCTTAGGATCCTGATGGGATAAATTTGGTGTAGTTTATATGGCCTTGCTACAGTAAGGACACGTCTTGGGGAATCCAGACCCCAGGAACCCGAGACCCATTCGTACCTTGGCCCGGTCAATGGTGTTCTCAGCATGGATATAAGATCCCTATTTTGTGAGCATATGGCAAATGTAGTAGCCAACTAGTTCTGTACACAGCACGTATACCATGATTTAAATGGCATGCTGTATTTATTACACGACTGCTGAGTATACGAACTTGACTTGCTATGATCTATATTATGTTCTTTATGCTATTAGAGACAACATGTGTTAACTTGTTATTGCTTATACTTTGCCGAATCGTTGTATTCAGGAGTTGTCCTTGGTGTTGCAGGTTCAGATACCCAGACTGACCCCTCGTCGGTCGACCAGACTCCAAGGGAGGCCCCCGATGTCCCATCCGGACTAGAGGAGTGGATGTAGTCACTCCAACGGAGAGCGCCATGGACACATTTGCATATGGGTCTTCCTTATTTTGAGATTTGTCACGATGGATCCATTTATGCTATTAGAGACAACATGTGTTAACTTGTTATTGTTTATACTTTGCCGAATCGTTGTATTCATAAGTTGTCCTTGGTGTTGCAGGCTCAGATACCTAGGCTGACCCCTCGTCAGTCGACCAGACTCCAAGAGAGGCCCCCAATGTCCCATCCGGATTAGAGGAGTGGATGTAGTCACTCCAACGGAGAGCACCATGGACACATTTGCATATGGGTCTTCCTTATTGTAAGATTTGTCACGATGGATCCATTCATGATTTGTATATGTATATTTGGCTTCATTTTGTAAACCCTTTAATCTATATATGTCATTTCTTATCTATTTACTCTGTTCTCGTATTTCTTGTGTTATGTTTGATACTTACAGCTTCTGTGTACATATGTGGCACGTATGAATCTTCCCCTGTGCGTGTGCATTTAGACTTGGTCTAAATGTATAGGCACGGGAGTACGTGTGTCATCGGTTAGGCTTTTACTAACCCCCGATCTCCTGGGCTCGGGTTGTGACATTCTGTTAGATACAGCATGCGTTAACTTGTCGTGGCTTATACTTTGCTGAATCGTTGTATTTACATGTTGTCCTTTATGTTGCAGGCTCAGATCCCTCGACCGACCCTTCGTCGGTCAACCAGACTTCAAGGGAGACCCCAGATGCCCATCGGGGTTAGAGGAGTGGATGTGATCACTCCATTGGAGCGCAACAGGTCATACATGCATATGGGTCTTCCTTATTTTGGGATCTCATTGGGATTTTGGGTTATTCATCCTTTTCATATTCTGTATTTTGGTCCATTTTGTATATCTCTGATACTTTATGTAATCTTTTGTATATAGATTATTTGTTCTCGTATGTCTTCTTTTATTATGGTTTGATGCCTACAGCTTCTGTGTACATGTATGGTACGTGTGAATTCCCTTATGCGTGTGCATTCACACAGGATCTGAGTGAATATGCATGGAAGTACGTGTATCACTGGTTAGGTTTGGTCTTAACCCCCGACTCTTGGGCTCGGGTTGTGACAAGGTCATGTTATATTTATGGTGGAGTTGATCGACACTCCAGGTAGCATGGCAGCTTGGCCAACCCTTGTGATCCCATCATGTATGATACGACACACCTTGAGGGTATATGATACTCTTTTCAATAGTATATGATACTCTCTTTTAAGAGTATATGTACCATGTTATCTTTGGAGAGAACTATAACATTCCGACCTTAATTAAGTATGTTTAACGATTAATTGGTTTAGTTATTAGCAATTTTCTAGAGAAGTAGTCTAGTTAATAATGTTTTGTCTTAATGAATTACGTTTCGGGTCATGGATAGGTAGTTGGGTTGAGTTTAATCTGAATTAGGTAGATACGAGCCCTTTTTCGTAATTTTAGACCTTGTAAATACACATCATTCATGCATCATATTGGCATCATCATATGTGTCTCGTCAAGCTTGTTAATTTCTGTAATTGACTCGAATGCAAACGAAGTCATTTGAATTAGTTGGTCGTTCACTTGACTTAAACTGAAATTATCCCAAGAAATAGGGACTTTCTTATAAACTTCAGCAAACATGTGTCATATAAAAGGGTCTAACTAACCATTCGACCCTCTCATATTCTATGGACTCCTCTCTAATGTCTTTTTCTATCTTTTCACCACTTTTTCTCTCGAAGCATGGAGATGGAAGCTTTGCATGTGTGACCCGAGAGCCTTCTTCTCCTTTTCCATCATCCTTTAGCTCTCCTCTTGCCTTTGAAGTGGAAGACTTAAGCATCTTCTTCTTTTAATCCATCTTTAAGGTAAGAATTTTGTTTTTTATTACAGCTCCCTTGAGTCTAGAGGACCCTCATTTCTCTACATGTATTCATCTCTTTTCTTAATTCTTGTATGCATGTCAATTAGGTCTAAAAATACCAAAATTGAGCCAAAAGAAGGATTAATAGCTTGAAAAGCTTAATTGAAGGCAAGTATAAGCAAATTTTAGTTGAATGCATGTTGGTATGTCTTATTTCTTATGATTTCTACAAATCTTTCCATTTTAATGTGTTTTATACCCTCTCTTTTATATTTATATTTTTCCTTGTTGAATTTGCATGATACTGACCAATTTTGAAATAAATTCTAACTACTCCAGAAAATCTGAAGCTTACGGCTACGCCATAAGTTTTCTACGGCTCCAACTCCAGAGAGTCGCAAATTTGAAATTTATACTACGGCTAAGCTACGGCTAAGCCGTACGATGTACTACGGCTACACCGTAACATAGCCGTGGTCTAATTGTAAGCAATTTTATCGCTTGAAAACCCGAGAGCATGAAAAATTAAAATCCTTCTACAGCTAAGCCATGGTTAAGCTGTATAATGTGCTACGGCTAAGTCGTAACCAAACCGTGGCTCAACTATAGAAAAAATACGGCTAAGCTGTAAGACGAACTACAGTTCAACCGTAAATGCGGGAGAATCTAAGTAACTACGGCTAAGCCATAGTGCATATTACTGCTTAATTGTAAGCCGTAAGTCACCTATGGTTAAGCTGTGAGTGTAACACCTCGACCCCAATTAGCCAGTTTAGTAATCAATTACTCTTGTTGTTAGCGTATTGTTGGAGGATTTTCTTGGGTCATTATGTTTTATTCTTGTTGGGTTAGGTTTAGAGTCTTGGTTAGGTAGTTACGTTAAGTTTTACTTGGATTAGGTAGCTACAGGCGCTTTTTCGTAATTTTTGATTTTAATGGAGTTTGTCAGTTCGGCGTCATCTTGATGTCATCGTGTGTCTTTCGTAATGCTTGTTACTTTCTGTAACTGACTCGGAATCATCTGGAGTCGTTTGAAATGTTTAAGTACTCGTTTGACTTAAATTGTAATTTGTATAACTTTTGGACCTAGTTGCAAATGGGTAAAATATATATGCCATCGCCTCCTTTTGTTCTTATCCTCTTCTTCTTCATCTCCATTTCTCGTTCTTCTTCCATCTTCGTCTCCTAGTCGGCATTAAGTCTCGATTTCTCGCGCCGAGTTTCCTCCATTTGAGTCTAGAAACTAGTGAAGCTTGATTCGTCGTCAGTTAAGGCAAGTATAAACAATGATTAGTTGAATACATGTTGGTAACTTGTGATGATTGTGATTTGCTTCAAATATCTTAGTCTATGCGTGTTCTACAGCCCTCTTGGTTCTTCTTTCTTTGTTAGGAAGAGAAATAAAAGGTTTTGTAAGCTTTGGAACATTGGGTAACTAGCTCTGTTCGTGGTCAGGCGTATCAGGGCCGACCGATCGGTCCTGATAGTTTGACCGGTCAAATTGAGGTTCTGGGAGCAGGTCTGATCTGTTGGACCTGTACCCGATTGGTCGGGTTGTGCACATTTCAGTCATGTAGGTTCTTCATTTACATGATTTCAAGCCTAACCAGAGGCCTTTCAGAAACCTCCTACTGGCCTAATTGTTAGGCTACATAATGGATTAGAAATCCCTATGGATCTGTTATAGGAGCACCGTGCTTTCCTCTTAGACCTCACATAGTTACGTTTTAAGATTTGATACGGCAAAGCGAGAAGATCGGGCAAAGACCTCACACCCTTATGTGCTAAAGACCATATTAGACTTAGCAGGCCTTTAAGACTTGATTTCTTACCTTTATCTTAGCTTTGAGTCCGTTATGAACCAACTCTGTGCGTATCAGGGAGTTTCAGCGCCGACTAGTCGGTCCTGAACCCTGATCGGCCAGATTTTGGTTCTGGATGGGGTCCGATCAGTCGGATACTTATTCGATCGGTCGGGTAAGTCACCTGTAGACTTGTAGGAAATTAAATGTATCTAACTTCCTGACCCGTTCTATACTACTTGGAGACCTATAGATGAACTACACTAATGACCGAACATATGAATGTCATGAATGGTCTTGAGGGCTGAGATTCATTCATGAATGTTATTCGTTTGTTAAGCACCTCCCAATGAGTGTTGGTTTAAGGGACTCCGATACTCTTACTTAGACAATGAGACACCAAAGGAAGAACAACCGAGTATCGGATAATTTAAAACTACATCATCATGCACGGTTAGTAACAATGGATAACTAAGTTAGGGTTGACTAGTAAAAGATTGTGACTCCTGCAAAATAATCCGATTTGCATTGCATATTGACTTCAGTCTTGACCTCCTATTCACATGGTACGCGTTTTGAGTTGGAGCAATGATTGGATATTCCTTAAGGACTCTGTCCATGTTTAATCCCGGGTAGAAACAACTAACTTCCATGTTCGATGCTACACGTTTGATTAATGCAAGTTGATAAGCCTTAACATGTTTTATGGCACTTCAGTTATCTTAATCTTAACATGGACTTGACACAGACAATGCATTAATTGTTTACCCGTTGAATTGCATGACATCTTGATTTACGTTATTTGGACTCCACTCTTCTGTATAGTGTGTCTCGTTGTGATATGCTCATTTGCTATAGTACATTCGATTTGTTGGATGTATTCCTTATTCCCGTTATGTTTGATATGTCCAGTATGATATCTTACGTTTTGCACGTGTGAGTTGAATGTATATGTTTGGGACGTATGATATATGTTTGATATGATATGCATGGTTTACTCAAGTTCTAGTATATGATTCACTCCATATGGTTTGGCTCTACTAAGCCTCAGCCTTATGATACTTGACAAGGTTGAATTTGGCGTAGTATTTGTGGCACCACTACAGTGTGTTTATGTCTTGGGGCTTCCGGACCCCAAGAACCCGATACCCACTCGTACCCTGGCCCGGTCGATGGTGTTCTCAGTATGTATTTAAGATCCCTTCTTGGGACCATACGGCAAATGTAGTAGCCACCTAGTACAGTATTTCTGTTTTTGACTCGTATGGCATACTTTACTCATTGCACGATTTGCCTAGTATACGAAATTGACATCTTATATGATTACCTGTTACTGATTCTTTTAGATACAACACGTGTTACCTTTATATTGTTTTATACTTTGCTGAGTTGTCGTACTCACTCATTGTTCTTAGTGTTCCAGGATCAAAGTCAGTTTCCAATCCCTTAAAGATCAGCTTGACTTCGGACGAGATTCTAGAGGCTCCAGTGGGACGGGGAGTGGTTGTGATGGATCCGCTCCAGAGAGCGCCTTGTATTCCCATTTACTGCATGCAAGTGTTCTATCTCTTGTATCTGTATTCATTGAATATTTTCTCATATGTTCTTGTGACATCTATTTTCCCTAGTGATTATGTTTATTGTATCTTTTTATACCTTTTTGTGCACTGATACTATCTACATCTTCTAAGTACAAGGATTGCACATGTGATAGTTCCCTTGTATATGTGCACTTAGACCAGGTTTAGGGATACATATACGGGAGTACGTATGTCACTGATTAGGTTTTTTCCTAATCCCTGATTTCTTGGACTCGGGTTGTGACAGTGAGGCCCTTGAAAACCAAGGTTAAATTAGGTACTATTACGAGACCTTGTAGAGCCTTAGTTTTGGATCCCTTTACCTCATAAACTGGTCCCAGGAAATAATTGAATATCATAAAGGGTCTTGAGGGTTGAGACTCATTTATGAGTGTTGTTCATTTGCTAAGAACATCCCTATGGGTGTTGATTTAAGGGACTTCGGTACACATCCCCAATACAATGTAACAACAAAAGAAAGATAAATGTATATAGAATAACTTAAAACTACATTAGCATGTACAATTAGAAACAATAAATGGCTAGATTAGGGTTGGCTAGTAAACTACCTTGAACCCATGAAATTGAATTGAATTGTATAGTATAATGAATTATGGTTATTCTCCTCTATTCTTCCAATAATGATTTGAATTGAATGATCATTTCTCAATTGATTCTATTTATGTTATTCTTGATATATGTTTTCTATTGACCTTGATATTGAATTGGATATGAATAAATTAAGTATGAATGTATTGCATGCATGATTTGAATATATATTGTCTACCATTATCATTCCTCAATGAATGAGTTGTATATTTACTGAAGTTCACGTATATGAATGAATCGAAATATTATGACTCTATTTAGCTTCAGCTTTATGATACGCGGCGGGGTTGATTTTGGTGTAGCATGAATGCTGCTGTTGCAATGTGCTTTTCTTGGGGCTTCAGGACTCCAGGAACTAGAGACCCATTCGTACTTTGGCCCAATCAATGGTGTTCTCAATGCATAGATCCCTAGAGGGAGGATATGGCAAATGTAATAACCACATAGTAAAGTATCTCTATTAATTGAATCTTAGAACATGCTCTATTTAAATGCACATGCCTAGTATATGAAACTGAAAATCTATGATCGCCTGTTAGTGATTCTTGTAGATACAACGCGTGTCACATTTATTTTGCTTATGCTTTGCTGAATAGTCTTATTCACTTATTGTCCATTAAAGTTATAGGCTGAGGTCCCTTTTTCGATCCCTCGAAGGTCGACGAGACTTCAAAGGAGATCCTCGAGGTCCCATCGAGATTAGACGAGTGGACAGCAGTTAATATCTTACCGATCCACCTCAGAGTGCTTCTTAGATTAGTATAGATCTTATATTTGGGTTGTGGTTACATTAAATTCATTTTGTTATGTATGGGCCATGACTCCATGTATTTTATCTATTGTATAAATAATCCATCTTTTCAGGAACTTTTTTTCCTTTCTGTAAAGACATGTTTCCTTTTTACTCTGTACATATAGATTTGTTCTAGTTATTGCATATTGTACGTGTATCATCTTGTTTCATTGTATGATATTGACAGCTTCTGTGTATGAATGCTTGGACAAAAGTCCACTAATAGCAGTTACACGTGTGACTTGTAGGTTATGCATGGGGTCATGTTAATTGATTATGACCTCAAGTGCAAAGCCTCAATTATAGTTTTATCAGGTGAGTTGAGATTGTATCCACAGTGAGCTATGTATCTCACAACTTGTCCTAATTGAAAACCTAGTGCTAGCTTAATAAAATCTATACAAATACACAACTACGAAGCCTGAAAATTAAATTTCAATTATAATCACAAATCTGAAAATTAAATAACAAATTTGAAATAAAACCTAATCTATAAATCCTAAACTAAAAAGTAACCTAAACTTCTAAACTGCAAAACCATAAAATTCATCAAATCACCAATTGTAGAAAAATAAATAAATCATGCATTAACAAAAAATTAGAAATAAATCATTTTAAGGTAAAGGATAAAAAATTAAAATAAAAAGAATTCTAATTTCTTTTATTATGGGAGATTAGAACATTATAGTGGTGGAATTAATAAAAGACCACAAAAACACCGCACCAAGTGCATACCATCACCATTGACAAATACACGATGCCAATCTAAGGCAGGACACCATGACCTCACTAATTGTGTCTTTTAAATTAAAACGGACCAATACAACCAATAATCCCCCAGAACAATCAAAACCAGGAAAATAAACTATTTTACCCTAAATTAAGACATCAAGAAAGAGATGGGACTTTGTGCGCAATCCAAAATCTAATGTTCATGCTTCACACTAGGGGACGATAATTGGACAAGAGAAGAATGATGGAATGGAATGAATGAAGTGGACGGAACCTAAGAGGGCTGGCCTAACCCATCCTGAGGTGGAGGAGAAATGGAGAAAGGAGGGCTTGGGGTGTCCCTTGTGCAACTCTCCTCTTAAATCTTTTTTATAATGTTTGGTCTCCTTCTTTGGCCAAAAGTTAACAAATAAATAGTAAATAGAAAGAATCTTGGTTCCTTTTCTTATGCAAACCTCTCTCCACACTCATTTTCTAAAATCAAAACAAGACTTCAATTTTATACAATCCTTCCTAAAAATACATAGTTAACTTCTCAAGGTTATAACTTTGTCATTTTAGCTCCGATTGATATAATCTTGGGATCTACAGATATCTACTTGAAAAGAGCTTTTTAATGGTACCTAGATTGTCCTGAACCGACACTTGGTTTGAGAGTTATGATTATTTTAATCCATGCTGTCCAAACAAAAACAGGATTGACTTTCCATTTTTTATCTTTTCTTTTTTGACTTTGTTTTCTTGCAATGTTTTCATCATAGCTTTCCTTTCTTCATTCCAATTTGAGTTCTTGAAATCCAGATTTAGATTCATGCAACAATTGAAGAGTGGGACTCTTGTCTTCAATTTTCCTTATACACAAAAGTAACTTTTAATTAAAATGATAATTTTGACCAAAAGTCACAAATGCACTAATGTGGGCTCAGTTAACATAAATGACATCATAAATTCACACCATTACTTATGATTTAACTAATGATGATGAGAAATTATATCATAAAAATAATATAATGAAAAACCTTCTAAAAATAAAAATCCAAAAATGGAAAGTTTCATAATTTCATGAAAAACTTGATTTTTGAATCAATTTTGCATGAAAACACTACACTGATGCTCAAATCCATAAACACATGATTTTTAATTAAATAAAGAAATTTCTAATGAATAAGTCCGTAAAATTCCCTAAAATTATAATAAAAATAATGCATTTTAAGCACTTATCATTAATAAAAGACTTTGATTAATTAGGCCTTTATCATGGTGGAATTAATTAGTACTTGTTTATGCTCAATACTATCACGGGTTGGGAATACATGTGATTCACTTAAACTTCCACATATTGTTTTTTAAATTGAATATGTGTTTATGGCTCTTCCTCACACGTGAACCCTATACAACTTCTTTTGTGGTGGTCTATATGTATCTTGGTACATCACAAATTGCCACGGAATTACAAATGCTACGCCTCGAGGTTAGCCTAATCATAAATAAAAAATCTTAGGCTCACGGCATGGCACATTGCCTATTAATTTCAACAATTGTTATTAATTTTCAAAACATTCCAAGTGTGATTTATGGAATTTCATAAATCACTATATTCCATAATTTCCACTATAAGCTTTATTCAATTCAACTCTTCATTTTATACCAGAAAGGAGACTAACATATTATTTAAAATTCAAACATTTATTCTATCCCTAAGATCTCTAACATCTAACAAACCTAACAATAACGTCAATATCTCTAACAACACCCCCCCCCCCTTCAATCACATGATCTTGAATAGCATCTGTGATTGTAAATGTAAAAAAAGAAAAACCTTTGATCTCTTGAAAAATATTAAAATATATTTTTTGTAAAAATGATATGATGTCTTCTTAGTAATCACTTTCTATTTGTAAACCCATCACCGTCACAACCCGCTCCTTTCTTAGTCTATCAGTGACAGTGGATCATTGGATCAGATTTGTCGTGATTCCATCCAGAAGCTTCGCTCGTGCAATAGTGCAATTTGTTGAAGATGATGAGATTGTGAGGTATGAATTTGGATGTACGAATGAGAAGAGATGGGTAGTGATTATTGCGAAATCATAAAGGATAGGACGAGGATCTCGGATTGATCATAGGATTTTCATCCCCCAGCCCCGCTCTGATACCGTATGGAATTTCATAAATCACTATATTCCATAATTTTCACCATAAGCTTTATTCAATTCAACTCTCCATTTTCTACAAGAAAGGAGACTAATAGATAATCTAAACTCTAGACATTGATTTTATCCCTAAAATCTCGAACATCTCACAAACCTAACAATAAGATCAATATATCTAACAAGTTTTCGTGAAAAAATTGAGTACACTCTAACAGAAACCTGCTGTCAAGCGATATATATGCAATAGAGAGTTTTTATGCGATCATTAGATATGAATAGACAATTAATGGACTTCCATGTGTTTTACAATAGTACCCAAGTTCTTGAAGTGCACATTCAAGAGAACTTTATCGTCTCCTTGACAACTCATGTCTATTAAGGAAAAAACATCACACTTCTCTAGAGGCTGGTGAAAAAATGGGCGAAAACTTCACATCACAGTTTGTAGAGGCCGGCGAAAAAATGGGTCCGGTAGAAGGAGCAGGGAAAGTGGAGGTTGGATGATTGTTAGTAGAATCTGGGGAAGGAGAAGAGCTTGGGTCAAGTGGGAGGACTCTGTTTCTGTGTTCGTTTACAATTTGCCAGACCTCACAGTGAGTGACCAATTGAGGCTTGCTTTCTCTTCGGTGGGGAGGGTCTCTAATGCATTCATCTCTGGTTCTAGTATTGGTTTTGTGAGTTTTGACAACATGGGGACTGCTCTGAATGCAATAAGGTTGATGAATGGGAGGAGCTTTGCTGGTAGGTTTTTGGAAGTTAATGTTGCTAGATTTGGTTGGTCCTAGAGGATCAAAAGGGATGGGACTTGGAGGAAGGATAGTAAGGAAAAGGCAGATTCTCCCCTCAACTCGAAGAAGGTTCTAATGCCAAAGGAGGGATCATCCTGAACACTCATAATGAAGATAGAGTCTAGCAACATTTTAGCTTTCTTGATGCAGTGAAAGGGACTCACCTGCATGGGGGAATTCAATCCTTATTCCCATAAAGGTTATTTCCAATAACTCTACGTGGTTGTCCAACTCTACGGTGGGTACAATCAATGGGGAAGGAGTTTTTCCTTCCATCACTGGTATTATTAAGGAAGGTGGCATTAAAAGGGTGGAGGTGGCTACTTCGGGTGGTAGGAGGGTGTTGTATCCATTCCGAATCTGGAAGAGGCTTCATTGTTACTGAATGACCCAAATGCATCTTGTAATTAGGTTTTTCTGTCTATGCAGAAGTGGGTGCCAAAATCCCCTACCTTATTAAGGAAAGTCTGGTTACAGTGTTTTGGTGTTCCTCTCCATGGATGGTGTGCAAGGTCATAGGAAGGAAGGTGGGGGAGGTTTCTTTAGAGACGTTGGATAAATCAGCTTTGGAATTCGGCAGAGTTTGTGTCCAAACAGATGATTTTTCTCTCATCTACAAGGAAGAAATTTGGATTTTTGATATTTTGTTCAGGGTGGTTGCAAGGGAGCAGATGGCAATTCAGGGGTCTCTGTCTATGGATGGTTTGGGAATCTCAAAGGATCATCAGATGGTGAAGATCAGGGACCACAAGCATGCTTCGGTGGTAAAAGGAAACAAGTTCTTGAGTCGGTGGACTCTACCTCGGATGCTGACACCGATGAAGATGACAGGCACATGGAGATCAGTATGCCGTTGATCGGTGGGGGCCTGTGGAGATAGAATGATGTGGCAATAGCTGATAGGCATCCATCTTCTCTTAGTAACCAATGCAATGTCCAGCTATGCCCATCCGGTTCCCAAGCTAAAAGGATAGGTCACTGTTCAAAAAATTTCCTTTTGGAGGAAACAATTCAGAGGAAGACGGGCGTCAAACCTCCTGTTCCCTTCAAAGGTGATCTGTGGGAAGCTCATTGTCAGAGGACAGCTGCTCTTTCTTACCGTTAGAGCCATCGGTTGCAGCCCAAAATCCTTCAGTTGTTAGCTCACTACCTGGAGAAGATGACAGGTGTGCTTGCCAGAGCATCGTCCTCCACATACCAACCCTCATTTTCTTGTGTGAAAAAGCATTTAAAGGGTACTGCTGATAAGGCAGGTTCGACTAGGGTCAAAATGACCACTCTTGAGACGGATATATTGGCGAGTGGGCCTCAAGTTTTGGTTCAGGTGATTGAAAGACCCATAACTGATGTTCCTTCACAACTGTCACATGGGACCCATTCAACCAATGAGGTTGTCTTTGATTCACTAGCAATTGGGGTTCCTTCTCTAAAGCAGAGTTGAGATGGCAGTATCCCTTTTGGTGTGGATTTGAGGGCTCTACAGCAAAAACATCTTTGCTTTATCCGGGCGGCAAGAGCAAGGGGTGTTCCTATGGTGAAATCTGGTTGCAAGAAGTTAGTGGGGAGTAAGGGAAAGAAGCCAATATTATCAACATCCTTCACGAAACAAGGAAAGGAGTAGACTTCTCACATAAGGTGGAAGCACAGAGATCTACTCCATTGGAGAATGCTACCAGTGCTGATAGCAAGAGATTTACCGCTAAAGAAGAAGCTCCAAGGCTGTTGACTTAGGCAAAAAGGGTTGGGGGTTTTCTTTCGAAGAAAATGAGGTAGAGATTTTGCAGCATCTAATTGAGGTAGAGTGTCACGCTTCGAATCCGAGAATTGGAGAATTATAGTGAATCCCAAGGTGCGGCACACATAACTCGTGGCAATTCATGCCAGTCAAAACACGTATACACTGCTACAAGAGTGATTTCATATATACGTGTGAGGAAGATCTGTAAACACGTAACAATCATTTTAATAATTAAGCGGAAACCTGGAGAATTTACCTGTTCATATCATAGACACTAATAAAATCACATTCATTTGTTAATATAAACTAAGGTCTATTAATTAAACCATTCACGTGCACATAATACTAAGACACATAAAACATATATATCATTCTGAATGTCAAGTCCCTTAAATAGGGATTCCAAAATAGCATAGTATATCCATAAGCCAAAGCATCACTATATCTAAACAAACCCCAAAACATAAACCTCATGATGCTTTCGTAGGATGACTAATAGAAGACGTTATCTTCATTCAACTCATCTATATCCCGAGGTACCGTTATGGTTCCTTCTGGGGTTACGTCGATTGCAGTGTTGGCATCAGCCTGTAACACTAATGGTAGTACTGTTAACCTGATGGTTAAATAATATAAAAGTACATAAGACTATCATGATGTATTAGTTGAATTAGAAAACATGTTGATTAAAAGAGAGTAATAACGGAAACTAAGAATATTATGCATGTGATTAAGCATGAGTAACGAATTATAAATGGAAATACAATAACATACTGTTGCTATCTTCTCTCTAGAAATAAAGCATATCGTACGGTGGGAAATCATTAGCGGTCAGGCCAAGATCGTCTAGTTACCCTAAGGGTGCCGACCAACTTTTCATATAACTACTACAGTAGGTAATATATTGAATACCCTCATTTGATCCCATCGAACCTCTTATAGGTACAAGTTAAGTGGTGCCAACTCAATGTATGAAGACTGATAGATATTTATAATTTTCATACTTATCATACAGAGTGATTGACTTATATTTATACAAATGCGTATACCGGTCTTGAGATCGTATTTAATTTGAAAAATCGGGATTAAACAGAGTAACTGATAATCAAACAATGCATACTTAAATGAACTAATAGAGCTCAAACCCTCTTAACCTTAGCTACTCTTATTTTGGCTCACAGGCCCATGCTCAGTAGAAGTCTCATTTCGATTTTGCCTTAAGGTTCATCATGAAGAATGGGTAAATGATTTAATCATGTTGAGGGCAAAGATTACTTAAACAATATGAATGCATTTAAATTGAGAGGTTAACAAGGATATTTACTAGCCAACTCTAGTTAAGATAATCCATGTTTCCTTAGTCATTTAATATGGTGTATTTATAAAACGTCCGATGTCAATGTGTTACCAAAATCTTAGTGTTACATTGTATAATCGATGGACACTACTTCTTATGCCAACATCCATGACATAATGTCGAAAAATGACTGAAAAATCAAGAAGGAATGAGTGATAGTTCGATACTCTTCCTTTTTAATATTTAATTACCATTGGGCTAATTTGTTGAGGTAAGGATATCATTTTTAAGGCCTTACATAGTCTTTGATTATACTTAATATCTATGGGGAAGAATGGCTTATATCATATTTCTAAGGTTTTAAAATAAAGTTAGGACAACTTCTAATTTAATCCTCATTTTAAAGAAATAAAATAAAGTTTTACTAAAACTGGGGGTACGTTGTTCCCTCCCTAATGACTCTTATACAAGGTCCTTCAAAACATCTCCAGAAAATAGCTCTCATTTCCATAAAATATTTGTACTCATGTAAAACCAGACTCACGAAACATTGTAAGTGGGTTCCATAGAGCATTTTGAGCATTAAAGTATTAAAAAAGTCAAAAGAATACGATTCATCCATTTTTTTTATCCAATTGTAAAGTAATACTCATTTTTCCATACATTAACACTTACCGGAGCTTTGGTAAGGCTCCACGTTCCGATAATTTGAAAACTGTTATGGTTGTAGAAAAATTTATATGATCGAATGATCAAATTAGAACACCTCGGCTCTACCAAAGGATGAAAAGAGTAGCCTCTCCTTATACCCCGCGATGGACTATGGAAGGTCCATGGTTAGTCATTTGAACTAAATTATATAAAGTTTTAAACCCAGAATTTCAGGTACCCGAACAATCAGACAGGAGGTCCAATCGATCGGACACCCCCCAAAAATGAAATTCGATCGATCGGGCTCTTACCCGATCAATTGGCCCTAGAGCACTTTGGTTCTGGGATGAATTAGTTCTAACTGATTTTGCTGTTCTTCCTTTGGTCTCCCTTGAACGTAAAACATTCAAGTTGTCCTTCTTACTACACAAGAGGCTTTCTTTCCATCCAATTATCAACATTCATTCCCAATTATAATCACAGTGATTATTAACACTTAAACCATCTTAATCCAAAAGTAAAAGAGTTGTAAATTGGTATTCATAGAGAGTTCATCAAAAATTAACATATTTAAACATACACGTAGCAAAAATATACTCATATACTTGCCTCTAATTTCAGTACTTTACCCAAATCAAGCTTTTCATTGGTTTGATGGTAGAGAAAGCTTTAATAATAAATATTCCTACTCTATGCAAGAGAAGAAATAGGCGTGGGATGAATACATGTTGCATAATTGAGTATCCTTTACTCTTTTGAACCCAAAGAACTAGAATGGTGATGAAATCCTCACCTTGGAGAGCTATAGAGGAGAAGAGGAGATGGAATCAAGAAATCTCAATGGAGAAGACATGCAAGAAGATTAGGTGGAAGAAGATGGAGTTGCCAACACACAGACAGCCGCCTTCTATTCTTGGATTTTTTTACAGGAAAAAGAAGTATAGGAGAATGAGAGAAGATAAGAGGCACTAGTAGCAACCCTTGAGAGGATTAAGAGGGTTGAATGGGATTTGACTGTTTTTAAATCAAATTTCTAAAGAATTGCAAGTAAGTCCAATTTGCTTGAAGAATTTACATATAGAGTCAAATAGACTTTAGTTGGGCCAAGATGGATTCAAATTGAGTTGGGCCAAACATGAAAGATGACCTACATGATTAAATACACATGATGCAATTACCATGATGCTATTGTGATACAAAACCATGCAATTTTCAATTACAAGAAAGTTCTTAACTTTCTATATAAGGTTTGAACCTGACTCAACTACCTATCCATGACCCAAACCAAAGGAAATTTCGGTTGAATTAGCCTAAATAAATATTAATTAGAATGAAATAAGATTAATTATAATAAATCAAGATTAATTCGGGTTTGGACTTTACATAGAGGTTGTTGAGACTGAGGGTAAGATTGCTATTTCTTGATCACCTTTTGTCTTTTTGGGGTGTTTTTCTTTATCATTATGATAATTGCTTCTCTGAATGTGAGGGGGATTGGTAGGTCTAAGAAAACGTTGGTTATTAGGAAGTTAATTAGGGAGCACAAAATTGATTGCTTACTTCTTCAGGAGACCAAAATGCCTTCTAATATTTACAACATTGTTCAGGAAATCTGGGGCAATCAAAGGTGTGATTGGAATTGGATTCCGTCCATTGGGGCATCGGGACGGCTGATTTCTATTTGGAACGATGAGGTATTATTGTTAGAGGATGTATTCTTGGCTAATAGGTGTTAGCTGTCAAGGTTCGAGGGGTGAGTGTTGGATTTGTTTGGTCAATTGGCAATGTGTATGGGCCGAATGTTGTGTTGGAGAGAAGTGATTTTTTGAAATTAGTCTCTAATGGTAAGTCACAATGGCTTATTCCTTAGGTTTTTGGGGGAGATTTTAATATAATCAGATTTCCTTGTGAGAAAAAAGAGGGTAGTTCCATTTCTTGATCGATAGAGTTATTTTCTAATTTGATTAATGATAATGAATTGATTGATTTTCCTCTTAAAAGAAGAAGGTATACATGGTCAATCTAGGCATCGGTCGGCTATGAGTGGAGTTGACAAGTTTTCACTATCCAAGGAGTGGGATGATCATTTTTTTGGTACCTTTCAGGTAGCCCTTCTAAGACAAATGTTAGATCATTGTCCTACCAAATTGTGTTCTAACTCATTAGATCGGGGGCCTAAACCTTTCTGCTTTGAAAACTTTTGGCTAGAAAACAAAGCTTTCATGGGTTTGGCTCACTCATGGTGGAGTCAAGTGGGAGTTGCAGGCGTTTTTAGCTATAGGATTTGTAGAAAGCTTCATGTTCTTAAATATTTCATAAAAAAGTGGAACAGAGAAATGATGAATCAAGAGAAGCTTCTTCTAGGGTGGTGGATGATATTGATAAAGAAGAGGAAACCCACGATTTGAGTCCAGATGAACTTAATGCTAGGCGTATTGTAATAAAAAAGTTTTGGGATTTAAATTGGTTGGAAGAAGTTTCTTGGAGGCAGAAAAATATAGTGTAACTTGGCTTAAGGAGGGTGATAAAAATACAAGTTTTTTTCATCGATTGGCTGCTATGAGGAGTAAAGTAAATTTAATGGCGCGAATAAGTCAAGGTGATAGAGTTTTGAAAAGTCCTTTTGAAATCAAGGGAGAGGTCGCTCTCTGTTTTGAAAATCTTTACACGAGTGAGAATGTTGTAAGGCATAAGCTTGATGGAGTTTCTTTGTCAATAGTCCCGCTAGATGGTCAGAGATGGTTGGAAGAGGGTTTGAGGAAGAGGAAATGGCTAGAGCCTTGGAGGAATGTGATGGTGATAAAGCCCTAGGTCCAGACGGCTTCAATTTTTCTTTCATTAAAGCATGATGGGAGTTCCTTAAAGGAGAATTCAGGAGATGAATGCAACATTTTTAACTCTTATCCCTAAGGTGCCTAATCCTGTTGATCTTCATGATTATAGACCTATTAGCCTTATGGGGTGTTGGTATAAATTATTAGCTAAGATCTTAACAAATCGTTTCAAGATTGTTATACATTTCATTATCAGTCCTTTTCAAGGGGAATTTGTGGCGAAACGACAAATTCTTGATGGGTGTTAATTGCTAATGAGTTAATTGATTCCAGAAAAAGGTCTAAAGTTGGTGAGGTCCTCTTAAAGATTGATTTGGAAAAAGCTTATGATCATGCTTAATGGAATTTTGTTGATTACATGCTTCTCAGATTCAGACTTGGAGAAACTTGGCGACAATGAATGTGTGAGTCCATATCAATTGCATCTTTCTCTACTTTAGTCAGCTCCCCTTCGAAGTTGTTTAAAGCTTCTAGAGGTATTCAGCAAGGGGATCCCCTTTCCCTTTTCTTTTTACGATTGTAGTGGGGTCTCTAAGTTCACTTTTGGTGAAAGCTAAAGAGATGGGAGTGATAAGTGGGTTTGAAGTGAATAGAAATGGGGAGATTATCTCTCATTTGCAATTTGCAAATTATATGATTCTTTTCCGCTCGACTAATAAGGAGGAAATTATGGCTCTTAAAAGAATTTTGTGATGTTTTCAGTTAGTTTCTGATCTGAAAGTTAACATTTTCAAAAGTCAATTGGTAGGAGTTGGGTGTTTTGAAAAGACAGTTTAGTCTTTAGCAGCCATGCTACATTACAAATAGGGTAGTCTCCCCATGCTATAGTTTGGTCTTCTAATAGGGGTGAAGTCAAGATCTAAGTCTTTGTGGGATTTGTTCATTCACAAATTTGAGAAAAACCTATCTTTTTGGAAGAGACAATATTTATCATTGGGAGGAAGGATCAATTTGATAAAAGCATGTTTGTCAAATATCTCGGTTTATTATATATTGCTCTTCAAGGTGCCAAAAGTAGTGGTGTAGAGGCTAGACTGTATTCATAAGGACTTTCTTTGGGAGGGTAAGGGAAATAAGAAGAAATTGCATTTAATGATGTGGAATGAGGTGATTAAACCAAAGTCTTGTGGGGGTTTAAGCCTTAGTAATTTGGAGAGCAAAAATGCAGCTTTATTGGTAAAATGGTGATGGAGGTTTGGTGATGAGAGGGAGGCATTGTGGAGCAAGGTCATTGCTGATAATATAGTATGGACAAGTGGGGATGGTAGCCTAACCCAGGTCATAGGTCCCATAGATTTGGTCTATGGGGTGCAATTGCTTTAGTTGGGGATGTGTCTTCTGTGAGTGGGAAAGTGTTGTTTAGAGGGGTGGACTTTGTGGTGGGGGATGATAGAGATGTCAGGTTTTGGTTAGATGATTGGGTTGGGGTGTGTCCTTTGGGTGAATTGTTTCCTAAAGTCTTCGGTTAGTGTCTAACTCCGCCAGTTTTGCTGCCGGTCCCAAGCCCGGGTAAAGGAGGAGGGTTGCGTTAGGTAGGTGACAGTCAACGTAAAATTTTGTCACAACCCAAATATGAATTCTGAACAAATGATATTTCACGATAAGGCTAGGGCGTTCCCCGCTTTAAGCGACGCATTGCAGCATTGCCCGGCTGCAGTGAAAAGTGTGCAAGGGCTACCGCATGACTTTGGGCTAATGCGGTTAAAGAAGTTAGTCCATGAGAAGAAGAGGAGGAATAGGAAAATTAGACTTGCTACTTGGAATATAGGAACCTTGACAGGCAAGAGCATGGAGTTGGTTGAGGTAATGAAAAGAAGAAGAATTAGTGTGGCTTGTATATAGGAGACAAGGTGGAAAGGGAATAAAGCTAAGGAGCTCATGAATGGGTATAAGCTTTTCTATGCAGGAAAGAGTAATACAAGAAATGGAGTGGGTATAATTATAGATAAGGATTTAAAAGAGAAAATTGTGGGGGTAAAGAGGTTTGGTGATAGAATTATAGCAATTAAACTAGTACTAGAGGAAGACATAATTCATATCATTAGTGCATATGCTCCCCAAGTAGGACTAGAAGAAAGTGTGAAAAGACAATTTTGGGAGGAGATGGATGATTTAATGCGAGAAATCCCAAATAGTGATAAAATTTTCCTTTGAGGGGATTTAAACGGGCATATAGGAAGAGATAATAGAGGATATGAGAGAGTGCATGGAGGGCATGGATTTGGAGAAAAGAATGAATTCGGAAACACTATATTGGACTTTGCAGTGGCATTTGATCTTTAGTAGCAAATACTTACTTTAAAAAGAGAGATGAGCATTTAATTACATATAAAAGTGGGAGTAATAGGAGTCAGATAGACTTTTTTCTAGTTAGAAAACAGGACCGATCGGCTTGTAAAGATTGTAAGATTATCCCAGGAGAGAGTTTGACTATGCAACATAGGCTTGGAGTTTTAGACATTTGCATTAGAAGTAAAAAGAGAGCAGTAGTAAACAAAATGGACTTTAAAACAAGGTGGAGAGATTTGAAGGGGGAAAGAGCAAATATATTTAAGGACAAAATGATTGAAAAAGGAGAATGGAATATTGAAGGAGAAACTACAGTAATGTGGAATCAAATGGCTAATTGCATTAGGAATGTTGCAAAGGAGGTACTTGGAGAATCAAAAGGGAAGAGACATATTAATAAAGAAACATGGTGGTGGAGTATGGAGGTTTAGGAAGTTATTCGACAAAAAAAACATTACTACAAAGTTTAGCAGGGAACTAAGAGTATAGAAAATTTTGAGTTGTATAAGAAGGCAAAGAAAAAAGCTAAGAAAGTAGTAAGTAGTGCAAAGTTCAAAGTATACGATGACCTCTATAATAGGTTGGGAATAAGAGAAGGAGAAAAGGATATTTTTAAGCTTGCAAAAATAAGAGAAAAGAAAAGTAGGGACTTAGATCATGTCAAATGTATTAAGGACAATGAGGAAAATATTTTGGTGAAGGACAACGATATTATAGAAAGGTGGAAATAATATTTTAGTAAACTTTTAAATGAAGAATATTTGAGCGATACAAGAGTGGAGGAGGATACTTCATTACAAGAGTATACTTTTCTCCGTAGAATTAGAGGGGCGGAAGTAAAGGAAGCATTGAAGCGAATGAAGACAGGAAAGGCAATAGGCCCAGATGGTATTCCGATAGAGGTATGGAAATGCTTAGGAGAGGTTGGAGTAAGTTGGTTATGTAGACTATTCAATAAGATACTTGTGACAAAGAAAATGCCGGATGAATGGAGAAGAAGCAGTGTAGTACCTATATATAAGAATAAAGGAGATATACAAAATTGTACCAACTATCGAGGGATTAAACTTATGAGTCACACTATGAAGTTATGGGAGAGAATAATAGAGCAAAGACTGAGAAAAAAGACTAAGATTTCGGAAAATCAATTTGGTTTTATGCTAGGGAGATCAACTATGGAAGCTATCTTTTCACTTAGGCAATTAATGGAAAAATACCGAGCAAAGAGGAAAAATCTACATATGGTCTTTATCGATTTGGAAAAAGCCTATGATAAGGTACCGAGGAATTTAATTTGGTGGGTCTTAAAGAAAAGGAATGTCCCAAGAGGTTACATTGAAATTTTAAAGGATATGTACGAAGGTGCAATAACAAATGTGAAAACCACATGAGGAGAAACGGGCGGATTTTCCGTGACTATAGGCTTACATCAGGGATCATCCTTAAGCCCTTATCTCTTTGCATTAATTATGGATGAGTTAACTGTGCATATTCAAGAAGAAGTACCATGGTGTATGTTGTTCGCAGATGATATAGTATTGGTGGATGAATCAAGAGAGGGTGTAAATGCAAAGCTTGAGAGATGGAGGAGGGCATTAGAATCTAGAGGCTATAAAATAAGTCGTACAAAGACAGAATATATGGATTGCAATTTCAGTGGACATATACAAAGTTTTGAAACCACTGTCAAAATTGAAACCCATGAGATACCACGTAAAGATTTTTTTCGGTACCTAGGCTCGATGATTAGTAAGGATAGGGAGATTGACGAAGATGTGGAGCATAGGATAAGAGCTGGTGGCTAAAGTGAAGACTAGCTTCGGGAGTACTTTGTGATAGACAAATGCCAATAAAATTGAAGGAAAAATTTTACAGGACAGTGGTTAGACCGGCTATGACATATGGAGCAGAATGTTGGCCAATTAAGAAGACACATATTCATAAGATGGATGTAGTGGAAATGAGAATGCTTAGGTGGATGTGTGGTAAAACTAGGAAAGAGAAAATTAGAAATGAGTGCTTTTGAGAACATTTAGAGGTAGCACCAATAGGAAATAAGATTAGAGAAACTCGTTTAAGATAGTTTGGGCATGTTGAACGTAGGCCAGTAATGGCACTGGTGAGAAAAAGTTTGGGTATACAGGTGGAGGGTCCATCAAGAGGTAGGGGTAGGCCGAAGAAAACATGGATGAAAGTCATTAATTCATATTTGAAGAAGTTGTACTTATCGAAAGATTTAGCTCAAAATAGAACGGAATGGAGAAATAGAATTCATGTAGCCGACCCCAACATGGTTGGGATAAGGCTTTGATGATGATGATGATGAGTTTTCGGTTAGTGTCTAACATGGAGTTTATTATTAGGGATTGTCATGAGATGAGGGTTGGTTGTACTTTGTGGGATGTGACCTTTAGAAGGAGTCTTCGTCTGTCAGAGGAAGTCCAATATGGAGAGTTGTTAAGTCTTCTTTCTAATGTCTTTCTGTGCAGGGATTCTAGGATTTGGAAATCATCCATATCCGGAGAATTCTCAACAAAATTTTTTTATTCAAGCTTCGGAAGGGAACCATCTCCCTAAAGCTTTTTCCTCCTTAGTTTGGATGGGTTTGGTTCCTCCGCGAGTGGAGGTTGCTGATTAGCAGTTGCAGGTAAAATTTCAACTGCAGATAATTTGAGAAGAAAAGGTTTGACATCGTCCACCATTGCAGACACTTGTGTGATGTGTCATAAGGAGTTGTAGTAGTCGGTAAACCATCTTTTTTTTCATTGTGAGGTTGTTGCTAGTGTATGAGGCTATTTTATTGATAGGTGTGGTGTTGATTGGTGTTATCTACAAAAGATTGTTGATGCAACAGAGTCTTGGATATGAGGTTGTTTTGTTGGATGTGGGCATACTCTTTAGAGGTTGATTCCATTTGCCATTTTATAGTCCATTTGGAAGAAAATGAATGACAAAATTTTCAGGGGGTCTTCCTCAGCCTTTGTGGAATTGATTTCAAAGATTATTCTTAGGATCATGAATTGGGCTTTGGTTAGAAAGGAGTTTTCTAATTCCTGTCTTCATGATATCCTTATTAATTGGGAATCGTGTAAGGGGCTTGGCCCAATTAAAATGAGAAAATCTATTGTTTGCTCTCCCCATCCTATTGGTTGGTTTAAGTTTAACATTAATAGAGCCATGAGAGGGAAGCTGGGACCGGCTGGTATTGGGGTGTGTATCGGAATTGCAATGAGGATGTTTTAATTATGTTATCCAAATACCTGGGGGTTTGTGACTCTAATGAAGCTGATGTTAGAGCTATTTTGGAATCTCTCTAATGTTTTTCGAGGTACTACCATGGTGTTATTATTGTGAGAGCAATTATTCTAATGCGATCGCTTGGGTCTCAAATACGAAGGCATTTTTATGGAAGTTTCAATTCCTTTTTAATGAAATTTGGGAATTATCTACCAATATTAATATTAGCCTTCAATAGTAGAGTAGGTTAGCAAATATAATGGCAGATACTTTAGTTAAACAAGGTGCTGAGAGGGTTTCCTCTTGGGAGGATTTTATCTTATAGTTGTTGTATGAGTGCAGCACAAAACTCTTGTACCTCTATATTTCTTTCGTATATTTTTTTTATTGTTATCTCTTTGTAACCCTTTCTCCTTTAATAACAATACTAAAAAAAAAAAAAAAAGAAAGAATGCACTTCCATGTTTATGTTCACTTTAAACCCGCAAGATTTGTCTTTGTGTGTGTGTGTGTGTGTGTGTGTGTGTGTGTGTGTGTGTGTGTGTGTGTGTGTGTGTGTGTGTGAGCTTTTCCTTCGTATGTTACCTCTAAACCAACACATGACACGTTTCCTTCGTATGTTACCTTTAAACCAACACATGACACGCACATTAGCGAGTTTTCCTTCCTAGGTTACCTTTAAACCAACACATGACACGCACATTAGCGAGGTTTCTACCTTTTTAAAATAGCAGAGTCTCCATACTATGTCACTACAATTTTCAAGTCCTTGGAACCCATTACAAGAAACTCCTCCTTAGGCTGTAAAGCAATAGAACATCCAAATGAAAATTAGATTCCCCAGCCCTTAGGTTTCTTTTCACTTTCTTCATTGAAACTCCCCCAAGGGAAGAATATTGACACCTATAACAAGAGGACTTGAGGGCAACTGAAGTATGAAGAATCCTAAGAGGAGCTTCAACTTTCGCTGGAAAAGGTGTAGGAAAGCAAGAAACAGTGGAAGGCAACGATTGGATTGTCGATGTCCATGAAAAACTAGCACATATGGATCAAAAGGAGGAGGAGCAGCTCTGGAAGAAACATTCAATTTTTAAGGTACTGACGTGTTTTGCTGATATCAAGAGCTCTGCCTACAAGCCTCGGGTGGTCTCCTCTGGGCCCTACCTGTTGTGATTTTCTGACATCACTCGTTGTGCACATTCATCAATCACAAGATCAACAAGAACAAGCCACACACAAGAAGAGACACCGAGATTTACGTGGTTCACCCAAACAGGGCTACGTCCATGGGCATAGAGACGATCATCTTCACTATGACAAGTAAAGTACACAGAGACTCTCTCTCTCTCATATTGTCTAACCTACGTGGTGTGGGAACACCACGGGCAAGAGAGCTCTCACCTGTCTTCAGCGCGTAAGATCTAGGGTTATAGACTATACATATATAGTCTCCGCTTTCTTGGCCACCAAGAAAGCCCCGGTACAATTACCAAAATACCCTTAACCTTAACCAGTCTCTGGCTAACCCAGTGGACTCATCCGACTAAACCGGAATACAAGACATATACCCAACAATCTCCACCTTGACTTGAATTCCGCACAACTCGAGTTACAAGAAGATAAATCCGGCAATGTCTTCACGTACCTTGCTGAATGGTACGTCACTGCACCAACGATACAGTATTCTTCAACATTTTGATTTATTGAACCAGCACATGAACTTTGAGCAAAGTTCATCTTCTCGTTAAACTCCACCTCGAACTTAAAGCTCGAAACCATTGACGAATCTGAGTGATATTGTGAATCACTCACCATCTTGCCCCATCTTCAACATCACTTTGAGGATCCAATCACCACAAGCATGCAAGCAAAACAGATCGAGAATACAAGTCCAGATGACTTCACAATTGTAGAAACCTCTGCCTCCGAGCGGTAAAAAAACTCCATTTGACCGAGCCTCCGATCAATTAAATACATGTTTGACAACTGCTGACGCATCAACTCCTCCTTGCTGCTTTTTCGACTTGACTCTGGCAAGATGAATAATATCACATGCGATCCAGAAAACATGTGAACCCCAAACGAACAACTTTGTTTGAATCAGCAAACCCTTTGCAACTAGGCCGGCAACTCCTATTTTTGGGTTTGCAACAACAACCAGGTCGAGTAGACCCGATTCTAGCCTGAATCCACATATGTTCAGATCTCCTTCAGATTTCTGCATCAAGTTATAGATATCATCACTACGAGCACGCTGGAAGAAACGGATCTGAAATCCAACTCAAGATGGCTTCGATATCGCAGAAACAAGTTTCTATGCTCTTAATTGGTCAAACCTTCTCGTTGACCATCAACATCCAATCATCCTCTTCCACTGCGTAGATCTGCTTGAAACGAGTCTGTAGGCGTAAACGGATCTCCGATCGGACATCGGACAATCAAGATATCACAGAAACAATTTCAGCCGTTGAAACTAGTCAAATCTACCTGTTGACTGTACCTTCGTTGACGTCGGTTGACATCAGACTGCAATGCTGACGCTGACTGGGCTTCTACAACCGGTCTGGTCCACCCGACCCGAACACGCACTGAACCTGCTTCAATGCACTGGGCTGGACTCTGCGAACATGGGTCTAGTTGGACTCGACCCCGAACTGGCCCGGAACTGCTGCTGCTGGGCTTGCACCACGGATTGGGTCGGACCCAACCCGAAACCCGGACCACTTGTTGCTGCTTCTGGGTTCTTTTCCGCGGCGGGTCAGGTCAAATTGACCCGACCCAACCCAGAACCCTAGGTCGTCTTCAACAGGCGCTGCGCCTATTCTGCAGCGTCCTCTGCAACCGAGTTGCAGGTGAGCAGCGCTGCGCCTCGACTTCGGCCTCTCTGGTCCGGCGACAGGCAGTGGCGCACGGCGACAGGCAGCGTACGGCCGGCGATCGCTTGCAGCGGCAATCACTGAGTTGCAGTTTTTTTTTTGTTTTTCTTGCGGTCTTCTCTTTTTCGGGTCTTCCCCCCCAAAGCGGCAGCCCAAAACAGCAAATCTGGCAGGTCTTCTTCTTTAGAACTTCGGCAGCCCAAACTCCGGTGAAAATGTGCAGTCAACACCCGAGAACCCACCTCTGTCTTCTTCTTCTTCTTCCGGTTTTGATTTCTTCTCCAATCAATCTCTGATCTCTGCGATCAATCTTTGATCTCTGATTTCTTCTCCAGTCAATCTATGCGAGAACTTCAAATCTGAATCTCGAGAATTTCGGATCTGAATATCGAGAACTTCGGATCTGATCTTATCTTCTCTGATTTACCCGGAGAACGAGACCGTCTCCTCTGTTTCTCTTCAAGTTCCGATTTCTCTGTCTGTAACAAAGAAAACGAGTTTCTCCAGTGGCCCATCAGAGATCAACATGCTCCGGTCTTCTCCTTCTCAGATCTGGAAAACCAGGAAATTGAACCAGCAGTGATTGACTCCGAGATCTGAAAACATGTGAATTCTTTTTCCTCCGATCCAGCGAAACTGGAGAACCCAATCTCGTCTTCTTCTTCTTCGTGGCTCAACTAAAGATCACCCGTGTTCTCTGATTTTTCTGCAACGAGAATTGCAGAACTCCGGATCCTCAAAGAAGATCCGATCTGTTAATCTTCCATGCACAACAACCACCAAGCCACCACACGATCTCCACCTCGCTCAGAAACCCGAGGAACACCAACCACGGCTTTGAAACCAATTGTTGTGAGTTTGATAACTTCTGACACATTAGCTCCTCCTTGCTGCTTTTCCGGCTTTGGTAAGATGAACAACATCACATGCGATCCGGAAAACATGTGAACCCCAAACGAACAACTTCATTTGAATCAGCAAACCCTTTGCAACTAGGCTGGTGACTCCTATTTTTGGGTTTGCAACAACAACCAGGTCGAGTAGACCCGATTCTAGCCTCAATCCACATCTGTTCAGATCTCCTCCAGATTTCTCCATCAAGTTATAGATCTCGTCACCACGACTTGGTGGTTACAGTTTTTTTTTTCTTTCCTCCGGTCGTCCTCCTCAAATCCGGCAGCCAATTTCTCAAATCAATCTTCTCCAATAACGATCTGTAGCCAAAAACCCAACCAAAAAAAGAGAAACCTCTTCGATTTCTTCCTTTTCTGGTTTCTAGCTCTGTAACCAAACGGCTCCCCAGCCATTTTCCTCCGCTACGGCGGACGATGGCCTGGCAGCGCCGATGATGGGGAGAACTGCGGCGACTGCGACGGTGTCGACTGGAAGTCCGGCGAAGGCGACGAAGACGGCAAGAATCCCGGTGAAAATCCCAGTGAGAATCTTTTGTTTTCGAATGTTTCGAACGGCATTTTTTTTGTAACCTTTGTGGCCCACCAATCAGACCCAACTGATCACTCCTCTATTTCAGAAACTGTCAGAGAACCCGATCGATCTGGTACGTCGGTGATCACAACCACAGCAATCACTTCGAGATCTGAAAAACATGTGAATCCTTTTTCCTCATATCCAAGCGAGATCGGAGAACCCAATCTCATCATCTTCTTCTATGGTGGCCCAAGCAGAGATCACGAACCTGATCTCTCTTCCTTTGTTACGAAAACAGAGATCCGAACCCTTCAACAAGGATTCAATTAGTCGATCATCATGCGCACAACCTCCAAGCCACCGAGCGATCTCCACCTCGCTTAGAAACCCAAGGAATACCAACCTCGACTCTGATACCAATTGTTGTGATTTTCTGACATCACCCGTTGTGCACATCCATCAATCACAAGATCAACAAGAACAAGCCACACACAAGAAGAGACACCGAGATTTACGTGGTTCACCCAAACAGGGCTACGTCCACGGGCACAGAGACGTTCATCTTTACTATGACAAGTAAAGTACACAGAGACTCTCTCTCTCACATCGTCTCACCTACGTGGTGTGGGAATACCACGGGCAAGAGAGCTCTCACATCTCTTTAGCGCTCAAGATCTAGGGTTACAGACTATATATGTATAGTCTCCGCTTTCTTGGCCACCAAGAAAGCCCCGGTACAATTACCAAAATACCCTTGACCTTAAACCAGTCCCTGGCTAATCCATTGGACTTATCTGACTAAACCGGAATACAAGACATATATCCAACACTACCACCATGGAGAGCCACAACTGAAGCAGATGGAGGATCACAAGGAGCGTGCTTTCCTTCACCTCCTCAGGAGAACCAACAAACGTATAGAAGATTACACAAAGGCATTGAGGGAAGTGTTGCAACACCTCATGGACTCTAATGAGGGGCTGGACGAGAAGTGGCGAGATGAGAAGTTCTTGCAGCTGATGTTCATGGATGGTTGCTTTATGCTTGAGATCTTGTTGGCAAATGAAGGGGTCTCCATCAACTATGCTTCCAATGATCCCATCTTCAGCAATCACGGGAAGCTCCAAAACATGCCTCACATCAGGAGAGATATGTTGATAATTGAAAACCAAACTCCGTTGTTGGTTCTAGAGAAGCTGGTGGAAGTTGGCGAGGAAAAAGCGCAGGTACGTCTGATGGCTTGCTTTTACTTTTCCTCTGATCCAAATGCATCATCTTGATAGGGTGGAATGCCCAAGTCCAGCAATTTAAGATTTGTGACTCAAGGATCCATGTTCGCAGTAAAATGTGATTTTCTCGTGTGAACTTGAAATCCATCAAACTCAGGGTATACATGCTTTATAGTTAATTTATTATTGAAGAATCTAAACTATTAAGTGGTCGTCATGATAAGATTCCTATAGGCCCTAGCACACTGATCTGCATTCAGTCCATTTATCAGTTGGATCCTAATAGCACTTAGGGCCTGATTGGGTGTGGGCCTATATTCTTGATTTTTGAGGCTAGGGATGGCAATAGCGGGGTCTAAACACGACCTGCCTTGATCTGCTCCTATTATGACCGAATTTGGTCGTGAGTTGGTGGAATTTTGGGTTGGCATGGTTTTCAAACTTTGACCCAAGTTCATGGGGTTTGCGGCGGGTTTGGATTTTGTGTGTTTAACCTTCCCCACTTAGTAGATCTTTTCAAACAAGACCACAGTGGCGCAGGTGGTGCGCATTGTTCTTTAGATTGTTTGAATTCCTATCATATTCGGGGTGGTTTTGGCTTTGGCATCGTAAAACTTGTCTCATATCTGGTCGGGTCTATGGATGGAAGCATTTGGGTTGTGTCCACCAATTGCCGTCCCTATATGGGGCCGCTGGGTCCTTATTTTGAGTTCAATTGACTGGGTATCACTATTAAAACGTAAAAGTTGAGAGCGGGCCCAGTTAGTGAAGAGACGTTAAAGTAAGGGCCACAAGATGATATCTGGATTGTAGAACTGACATATAGATGTCCGTGAGCAGTAAATGCTATAAACCTCACCACAACCAGAATGTGTATGATGCTAGTATGATGCTCTCTCTCTCAAACGTGAGAGGAGAATGAGGATATTCATTTAATTTTATAGAGGGGTGGTGTTACAACTCATACAATGTCTTATACTTGTACAATACACAATTATCTCATTGGATTGGATTTGATTGAGCTATTCATGGGAATGAGATGAGATTTGACCGAGCCACCTATGTGTGCATGAGCTGGGCATTCCATAGTTGTGGTCTTGACCAAATCATTCTTAGATTGATGGTCTGGTCTTTCCATGATGAGAAATTTGACCAAATCTCTATGAGCTTGGGTATTACTCCCCCTCAAGCTTGCCGGCATTTCTTTGGCGCAAAGCTTGGACTCGAGAAGATTAAACCTTGTGGATGTAAGACCTTTAGTAAAAATAGCTGCAATTTGATCAACGAAGGCAATATAGCGGACATTCAAATCTTGATGTATTACTCGTTCACGAAAAAAGTGAGTCAACCTCCACATGTTTTGTATGAGCATGATGAACTGGGCTTAAGGCTAAGGAGATGGCACTCAAATTGTCACAAAAAATGACTGATGTGATGGAGATCGAAGATACAAAGAGAGATCAGGGAGAATCATGCGAATCCATGCTGTTTTGCTGCTGTGTTAGCAAGATTCTTATATTCAGACTCAGCACTTGAGCGGGCTACAGAGGCTTGCTTTTTAGTAATCGAAGAGATGGGGTTACATCCAAAAAATACATAGTATCCACCAACGGATCGTCTATCATCAGAGTTGCCTGCCCAGTCAGCATCAGAGAATGCGGTAAGAGTGTTAACGCCTTGCCAAAATCGAATCCCAAAAAGAATAGTGCTTTTAAGGTACCTTAGAATCCTATTCACAGCACACCAATGGGTAGATCGAGGTGCATGCATGAACTGGCATACCTGATTAACCGTAAATGAAATATCAGGTCTTGTTACAGTTAAGATATTGAAGTGTCCCCACAATACTTCTATATGTGGTGGGGTCAGGATGGGGATCACCATCATGAATAGATAGTTTGCCATTGGCCACCAGTAGAGAAGTAAGAGTGTTGGCTCCATCCATTTTCGTTTTTCTCAGAATATCAACAATGTATTTTGATTGCCTTGAATGCATGGTTGTTGGTGTTGCATGAACTTGGATCCCTAAGAAAAAATGTAAGTCACCAAGGCCTTTCATATAAAAAATATAATTTAATTCTGTAATGAGCTAACGAATGGTGATGAGACGACTGCCTGTGATGATGATATCATCAACATATATTAGGAGTATGAGCATAGAATATGTAGTATAGCAGATAAACAGAGACTTGTCAGTAGAGGAGCCTTGGAACCTAAGTCCAAGTAAATAGTCTGTGAGCCGTATATACCACATCCAGGGTACTTGCTTAAGACCATATAGCGCTTGTGTAGTTTGCAAACATGATTCTGTTTTTGTGGATCTACAAAAGCTGTAGGTTGAATCATATATACTTCCTCAAAGAAAATGCCATGTAAAAATGCATTTTGAACATCTAATTGTCGAATATGCCATCAATAGTGAACGGTTAATGAAAGCACTAATTGAATGTTAGTAAATTTGATGACTAGACTATCATGAAACTGAACTCCAAGTTGTTGAAGAAACCCTTTAGCAATGAGTAGGACTTTATACCTTTCAATCGACCCATCTGATCGTTGCTTAATCTTATAAATCAATGGAATCCAACAAGATTTTGTTTAGAATTGTGAGGAACCAATGTCCAAGTTCCTTGTTTTAACAATGCATTGATCTCACAAGCCATTGCATCTCGCCATTCATCACTCTTGACAACCAAAGTGAAACATGTAGGTTCTGATAATTCGGTAGGTACCACAAGTATAAGCGGATGACGAGTAGAGAACCAAGCTCTTTTCCTTTTTCGCAAATCCTACTTTTTGACCTAGTATTATATCCATGTGATGGAGTAGTAGTAGTTGCCACAGGCATATGGTCCACGTTAGAAGCCAAGGTAGGTCTTTTTGTACCTATCTCTTCTGAAGAGTTAGGGTCTGATGGTGGGCTTGTACTTGACCCAACATGTGACAATTGACCTGGTGTAGTGCTTGGGTCAAAGTCTGGCCCCTGTTGTGGGATTGGGCTCGTAGGTATTGGCTCTTTGTGGTCTTGAAGTGGAGTTTGATGTACCAACTGGTGATTGGGCTGGTGGTTGTGGAGCTTGGGATGTGGTTGGCAAAGATACAATAGGAGGATGCCATTGAGGTCTAGTAAATGAATGGGGGTATGAACTGATGGGTAATACAGTAGATCCATCTTCCATAGGCCCTGATTGGCTGTCATTTCTCTCCTGAAAGGGGGAAGTGTTCTCATCAAATACCACATGTCTAGATAGATAAATTTGACCATTATGGGGATCCCAACAATGATACCCTCGGTGATTAAGGCTGTACCCAATTAAGACACACTTGGTACTATGAAAGTCCAGTTTGGTGGAATTGCAGGGCCTAAGGTATGGGTAACATGTGCAACCAAAGCATTTTAACATAGTGAAATCAGGTGCTTGATGAAATAATTTTCATAAGGAGAGATATTAGCAAGAACCCGAGTAGGCAAACAATTGATTAGAAAAACTAAGGTTGAAACTACATCAAACCAATATTTTTTTGGAATATTAGAATGGGCCATAAGACTAAGAGTTGTTTCAATGATATGGCGATGTTTTCTTCTGGCTAGCCCATTTTGCTCAGGTGTACGTGGGCATGATAGACAATGAGAAATTCCTTTGGTTGCAAGAAAACTTTTAAAATTCTTATTGGTGTATTCACCACCACCATCTGTTTGAAGACATTTAATTTTTTTTCAAGATGATTTTCAATAAGGGTTGTGAATTTTGTAAACACATCAAGAGCTTGAGATTTAAATTGCAAAGGATAAATCCAACAATAACGACTGAAATCATCAATAAATGTAATATAAAATCTAACACCACTTACTAAACCATGAGGGGATGCAACCCAAATGTCTGAGGGAATAAGTTTTAAAGGGGAACTAGTGGAGGAAGAAGAAATAGACAAAAGGGAGTTTTGAACTTTTCCCCACCTGACATGCTGTGCAACTTGAAGTAGTAGGCACAGACCCACTAGGTTGAATCACTTTGGATAATTGGCGAAGTGCTGGTTGACCTGGGTGTCCAAGACGAATGTGCCAGATGTGGCCAGAAGTCCGTGGAGTGAAGAGAACTGCAGAAGAACTTGTAGACTTATTTGTGTGGTGTAAATTCAGTTGAGAAGGGTAGAGACCATCATGACTTTGGCCCTGGAAGAGGACCTTCTCTGTATTGTTGTCCTTCACAAAAAAAAGAGGTATCAGTAAATATAAAATGACAATTATTATCTTGAGTAAATTGATGGGCTGATAACAAGTTGTGGGTCACAGTTGGTACATGAAGAATATTATTGAAAACCAATGGTGAAGATTTCTAGTTGATAGTAGTGCAGCCAATTCTGGTGATTGGAAGTTTTTTACCATTTCTGACAGCAAACGAATCTGTACCTTGATAGTCTGAGCGAAGGTGAAGATTACCAAGATCTACAGTGACATGGTTTGTTGCTTCTGTGTCTGGATACCATATCATATCAGGTTGCTTGTGTGCAACCATGGGCTGGAGTTTTTGAGGTGGCTGCTTGCCCTGATATGATATATCAAGGGGATGAAAACAATCTAGAGCAACATGATTTGCCCAATTACAAATTTGACAAACTTGAACATTGGTTCCACGTTGGTTGTTATGAGTATAGGAGTCATTGGTGGAATGTCCTCATCCACCATGTTCACATCCTCTGCTGCGGCCATGATAATTTTTGGACCTATTGCCACCATTGTTGGTTTGAGTGGAGGTAGATCCACGTGGAGTGATAAGGGCAGTTGATGGCTGGTCATGATTTTGAGGTTGAGTGTAACTCTCTAGCCTCATTTCATACGTGATAAGCTGTCCAAATAACTCATCATAAGTGATTGGCACACAATGTTTGTCTGATGATGTAACAACTGGTGCATATTTTTGTCCAAGGCCATTCAGAATAAGTATAATTAAATCCTTTTCAGAAATAAGATGATTAATAGCCCCCAAAGCATCAGCAATAGTCTTCATCTAGTCAAGATAATTGGTGATAGTCTTCATTTCATCATGGACTGGATTTGTTGGCGAAGTTGCAGTTGACGCGATTGTGATTGGATGAGAAGGAGATGCTCAAGCCTCTGCCAGACAGCTCTTGATGTGGATAAACCATATGTTCATTTCAACACCATTTTAGACAGAGTTAATCCAGCATAGGATTAGAGAATCCTGTTGCACCCATTAAGTATACTCAGGATTCACAGTTGCATCAGATTTAATTTGTGGCCTAAGTCAGCTTTATCATTTAGAAATTGCAGTGGGCAATTGATGCTCCCATCAACATAACCATAAAGATTATGCGTGCGCAGGATAGGTACAATCTGTGCCAGAGAAGAAAATTTTCATGATTCATCTTGAATGAGATGAGATTTGAGATATTGGGAATAGTAGGGGTTGTGGAAGAAATTAATGTTGAGTTAGTAGCCATGAGAATAGCGAGGAAATGTCAAAGGTCCTAGAAAATACTAGGATTTCTCCATCAAGGCTCTGATACCATATAAACCACACTACAACCAGAATGTGTATGATGCTAGTATGATGCTCTCTCTCTCAAACGTGAGAGAAGAATAAGGATATTCATTTAATTTTATAGATGGGTGGTGTTACAACTCATACAATGTCTTACACTTGTACAATACATAATCATTGGATTGGATTGGATTGGATTGGATTGGGCCATTTATGGGAATGGAATGAGATGAGATTTGGCCGAGCCATCAATGTGTGCATGAGCTGGGCATTCCATAGTTGTGGTTTTGACCAAATCATTCTTAGATTGATGATCTGGTTTTTCCATGATGAGAGATTTGACCAAATCTTTATGAGCTTGGCTAAAAAATGCATGGACCAGATTGGACCACCCCATAATCCTATGCATTGCTTGATATTTCATGCATATATCCATTAACAAGCTCATTCTCAAGTTTTGCAACGCCAACATCACCACTTTCAACGTAGGCCATGGCGTCCATGTATTGGACATTGTGAGGAAGAGCATGCTCCAAGGCCCAAAACCCCAGCCATCCACTGCAACTGAAGAAAGTGCCGGGGATATTATCTGGTCAGCGACCGAGCTTCACGAAGCAGGAATCAGGTTCAAGAAGAGCAAGACTCAGAGCCTCAGAGACGTCAAGTTCAAACATGGCATCCTCAGCCTCCACTGAAATCTTGGTCGATGACACGACAGAGTCCACTTTCCTCAATCTCATGGCCTACAAGTGACAAGCCGACAACACGTTGGGGGCAGCAGTGAAGTGACTTCCTACTTATTCTTCATGGACAACATCATTTATTCAGCACGGGATGTTAGGCTCTTGCACTCCAAAAGCATCATCCAGAGTGCAATGGGCAAAGCTCTTCAATCAACTATCCAAGGATGTGACCTTGGACCCGGAAAGTAGCCTAGACGAAGTCCATGAGTTGGTGCATGATTACTGCAAGAAAAGCTGGAATGAGTGGCGGTCTAACCTCATACACACCTATTTTAGAAGCCCATGGGCTTTCCTTTCCCTCCTCGCTCCTCTCTTTCTTCTCCTCCTAACCGTTGCGCAGACTGTATACACGATCCTTCCTTACCATCATCCCATTGGCAAACACTAAAAACTCTATTCATTCATCTGTTTGTTAATAAGTAGCATACCACCTTGCCTTTCTTTCTTTATTACTGTCTTTCTTTCTCTGTTGTGATATCATGATTGCTTCCTCTGTATTTGGCTCTTGACTTTGGTGATCTTCTCTGCTTTGATTGGGCTTGTCATTTTTACGTCTTATTTACGGTTTCTTTTACCTATTAAAAGTTGGTTGTCGCTCTTGTATGGTTTGAGGACTTTATATACAATGTGTTGTATTTATTGTGAGAAACATCCTTAGTATACTGTTGTGCTGGTACCTTAAAAGTTTCAGCAATAATGGAAACTCTGACAAAATGACGGTCTAAAGCAACATTAAGATCATAGCCGTCCAATTTTTTAAGCGATGAGTCCTGCCATCCTATTTCTGATCTTTTCTCTTTGTCAACAGGGTATGCATGCTAGCTAAAATCTTCCCTTCATTTGGAAGTTCGTCCGCCTCGTTTTTTCTTTCTATGGCAGGCAGTTCACAGTCATTGCCATTATCATACAAGCCTTACCCACCTTCATTTTGGGGCAGGCTTTGTGAGTTTCATTTTTCCTCCCAACCATAATGAAATGAAAATCTCTTTCACGAAAGTGATCAGAAGCAACAAAATTGAAGAAAATGAAGGTAATGAATCATTTAATTCAATAAAATGCCGTCAATAAAAAAATAGAAAGATATAAAAAGGGGATATTTTGCCAAGATTTAATTGAGAGGACTAAATCCAATTTCAAAGGATACATCTGGAAGCCCTCGGCAAAATAAAGGAGTAGGCTCATCTTGAAAAAAAAATATATATATATACTCATGATGACATTCAAAAGGAAAATTTTCATAATAGGACTCAACTTTTTTCTAGATTTCAAAAAAGGACAGAAAAAAAAGTACTATTGGAAAACAAGACTTAAGTTTTTCATATCTTTTGCAAATCAGGACATCCAGTGAAATTTTGCATTTTCCGATTAGAATTTTCCCCTTTTTTTCTAAAATACTCCAAATGCCCTTGGACCATTTTTTTTCCATTTTTGCCCCTCATCTCCAGTAAAAGGATGGAAATGAAACCATGTCTTTTGACCCACTCCATGCTGTAAAAACACACTGTCAATGTATATTAATTGACTACTGGGCCAAAAGGAAAAAAAAATTGTTAATTTGCTTGGATAATGCATCCCAGAAAACCTGGAGCCACTGCAAAATTCAATCCCTTTCTTCAATCATGGGCACCAACCGCCAACAATAATTACAATCCTTCTGTTGACAAAATCAGGCATGTGCTAGAACTTGAAAAGCTGCAACATTCTTATAGAGATGGAATTTTAGATGGCTATGTGGCAATCTGTATGTTTATTAAGGGCCTGTTCTCTTATAAGAATTTGGGTTGTTAAGGTTTTTGGAATACGATGTGACTTCTTATCTCATAGCATTTGGAAATGCGTTGTTTTATCACTAGCATTCAAGAATTCCAACTACCTAAAAGGTCTTAAATAACCTTTGAAAATTTTAGAATACCACATCCTTTACCTTTTGGTAGAATTTCAGAATACTTAAGTACAAGAGAGTTTATAGGAATTCCATTATATCTAAGAATTTTGAAATTCTTTGGATAAGATTTCTTTTTTGCAAAGAAACATGGTCTTAATACTGTATGGATTGCCACAGGATTATGTATGCGGTTCGAACGGATTGCCCTAATCGTAGAAGATTGCGTTCAAGGCGTGACACTACATTTTGATGATGACAGAGCTCCAAGAAACTTAAGCATGCCAGCTAGGATTTACATAGCTGTATTGAAAAATATGAAAGTTCAGTTCTTGTAAGTTCTTTTTAGTCATTTGAGAATTCCTTGCCAAAAAAAAAAAAAAACAATCAAATTACGAGGATATAGTTTCTCCAACTTGTTCGTGTCAGATTTTGATCCTATACGACGGATTTTAAAAAAAAATGAAAAAATACCAAATATTGTTGAATGTGATTTCGAGTAGGGTTTCATCCGAACAAACAACCTAGATTGATTGCACTCCATATTCTTTTCATTGATTAGAATTCTATAACAAGATGGTTGGATTCGACACAAAATACAATGAGATGATACTAACTAAAGAGAGATGAGAGATTTGGAGATTAGCCTCCTGCGAAGATGTTCTTGACGGGTTTCAGAGACAATTTGGATCTCGCCCGATCTGTGGTCTACCAAGACATCCACAGAGAGAGAGAGAGAGAGAGAGAGAGAGAGAGAGAGAGAGATGTCTTCCAACACCAATCATATTAGAAGATGATAGGGTGGGCACTACAGGTAATGGGCAAAATGCTCTGAGGGCATTTTGGGTATTTTAGAAAAAAGAGAAAAATCTCGCCAAAAATGCAAAATCTCGGCGGATGTCCTGGTTGAAAGAAACATGGAAAACCTAAGTTCTATTTTGAAATGTTACTTATTTATTGTCCTTATTCAAAATGCATACAACATTTCATGCTACCTGAATGCACAAAAGATAAAATTGACGAGTCGAAAGCTATTTCGAATCAAGATGTGCGGACATGTTGTCATGGTAGTCTAAAAATGGGGCCATAAATCAATCGCTTATTAAGGCTAAAATCATTTCAGAGAGTGGTCATGTCATGGAAACACTTCTTAGAAATAAAATTGCTGAGGGTCCTAAATTGAAATTGATAGATTGACAAATGGGTAGATTTAAAAAAAAGAATCTCATCAAGCTGTCAAATTTGTTTGACTCATTAAGATGGGCACCTTAAACCCAAATTGGGTTTTCTTGTGGGCCAGGTCTGTTAAGTTTATGTCTTATATTTCGGTTTAATCGGATTATTTCATTGATCTAACTAATGACCAAGTAAGGGTCAAGGGTAATTTGACCTTTGTACCGAGGCTTTCTTGGTGGCCAAGAAAGCATACATTATATACTCATGAATGTGACCTTAAACTATGTGTAGGAGATGTGACAGATCTCTTCCCTATGGTATAAGCCACGTAGGGCCATGTAGAGTGTAGAGAAGTCTGAGCTCTCTTTCCTGTGATGATAACACACCATGTATGGCAGGGTATTGTGAGAGCGATTAAGACATATAAAGATTAAGGGGCTAAGTGTTAGAGGAGTGAGAGTCCTTATAACGAATTGCTTAGTATCTTTCATAATGAAATCGAGCAAGATACTCATAGCTTGTGGAGGTAGCTTTTATAGTGAACCACATAAAATTTGTGTATCATGATTGCATGTTTTTCTTCTTCTATATGTGTATGATGATGTTAATGTAATTGCCCTTAATCCTATCTAACAACAATAATTAGTAATAGTGCTTCCGCATGTGCACTACAATTGATATCAAAGCGCAAAGTTCAGATCCTTGGATTTACATGTCGGGTTGAGATTATTGGGGCATCGTATTCAAAGCAAATCTAAAGATCTGTAGGTATTGAGTGAGGTGGAGATCGTTCCCGATTGGGCTTGGAGTTGCTGCATGCGCTGGGCAAAATTTGTCCGACCTTACAAGATTAGAATTTAGTAGAGTTTCCTGGAAGAGGAGATCAATTGTGTGATCTTAAAATGGGCCACGGTTATGGGAGGGACAGTCGGTTTCACCCACTTCAACTTGAGAAGAAAGAGGGGTTGCAGCGTATTAGATCACTTCCCCCGCGGTCCTGGTCTCAAGATGAATTAGGTCCGAAGTTTTCATCTAGAGATGAATGAGATCCGAAGTTCTTATAAAGAGATCAGGAATGGATCTCTTGCCTTGATCTTAGGCTAGCCGTTGTTTCTTAGTTGAGAGATCTAGTGGAGATCACAAGGTGGGGCTTGGTTTTTATTTGCAGCAAGAGCAGAGGAGATCTTGGTTGCAGATTGGTTTGGTTCTCTGTTGTGGATTGCAAAGTCAAAACGAAGAAGAGAAGATCAAGAAAGGGTCTTGCTCACCGTTGATGAAGATGAAGCTCTATTGCAAAGGATTCGGCCCTTGCTATAGTGATTGTGAAGAAAACCAGATTGGATTCGGGCTCCTAGTTTTTCTTCATTGATCTGAGATTAAAAAACATAATAATAATAAAGTTGTAGAACTCTTTGGTTCTTGGTTACTACTTGAATCGCCGCCTCACAGTCATCAGATTTGAAGGCTGGAGAAGGGGTAGCGCCGCAGTTGTAGCACCTTGCCGCCCGCTGCCGGTCCTTCATCCACCGTAGCCGAGGAAGAGAAGAAGAGGAGGGGGGGTGAGGTTTCTGCCTAGGTTCTTGTCCCAAGAACCAACGTGGAAGGAGAAGAAGCCTGGTTAATCAGGTCCCGGGTCTGATCAGGTAGCTTGACCTGTTCTGTAGTAGCATAAGCTAGCTCGGCTTTGGGTTAGGCCAGCCTGACCCGTGGAGCAGCTAGCAGAAGTCCAAGCTAGGTCAAGGTTTGGTCAATTTGAAATTAACCCGTCGGGTAGTGAGCCTAACAATAATTCAGTCTAGGTTACTTTGGGCCATGTCAGACCTGACCCGTTCGTAGAGTTCAGCCCATTATAGCAGTGCAGAGTGACGTCACCAGAGTACGGTCAAAGGCAGTTTGACCTAGTTTGATGGCTGAGAAGTATTTCTGCAATATTGTGATCATCCGATGTCTGATCGGAGATCCGTTTGCTCTTACAGACTTGTTTCCAGCAAATCTACACAGTGGAAGAGGGAAATTAGCTGTTGGATGGTCAACAAGGAAGTTTGATCGATTGGAGAGTAAAAAATTGTTTCTACGATATTGGAGCCAATCGGAATCAGATTTTAGATCTGTTTCTTTCAGAGTGATCATGCTAATTGGGTATTCATAATTGTGTTGAAATTGGGGCAGGTTATAGGTGATTTAGAGATCAATATCACACGGATTCGTTAATGGATTCGAACCTTTGGTTCGAGGTAGAGTATGACAAGAAAAAGTTTACAACATTGATGAAAGGATGCACCTTCAGCAAGGTATGGGAAGACATAGACAAGCATTTCGAATGTAACTCAAACATTTACAGAATCCAAACCAAGGTAGAAATTGTTACGTTTATGTCTTGTATTTAGGTTTAGCCGGATTGGTTTATTGGTCTAACCAATGACCAGGTTAGGGTCAAGGGAAATTTGGTCCTTGTACTGGGCCTTTCTTAGTAGCCAAGAAAGCATACATTATATATTTATGTGATGTGACCCAAGACTCTGTGTAGGAGATGTGGCAGATCTTTTTCCCGTGGTGTAAACCACGTAGGGCCATATAGGGTGTAGAGAGGTATGAAATCTTTTCCCCATTGTGTTGACACACCACGTATGACAGGTGCTATGAGAGCAAGTTTAAGACCTATGAAAATTGAGAAACTAAGTGTTAGAGGAGCGGAAGTCCTTATAACGAATTGCCCAGTATCTTTCATAGTAAAATCAAATAAGATGCTCATAACTCGTGGAGGTGGCCTTTATGGTGAACCACGTAAAATTGCTGTGTTCATGTATATGATTGCTTAATGGTGTAATTATGTGTTCATCGTGGTTGATCCTTTGATTGTTGGTATTTATTCTGCTACGCTGCTTTTCCCAACAAGGTGGTTCCAGCTAAAGTTACATTTCAATATAGGAGTGGCTACAAAGACAATGATTTTTTCCTCCCTAAGTTCAATCACAAACTTTCATGTATGACTAGGCTTGCGGCTCATGGGTTTAATCTGATAGGTCCTTTTTTTTCTTTTGTGGAACCTTTAGAACAGGCCTATCCCTGTTCTATTCTTGACAGTTCGAAAAGGCTAAGGACTGCGTATGCTTTGTCATTAACTAGTATTGCTTAATATCGAGACGAACATGTATACCTACCCCTTTTGTTAGTCCTTTAGGTTTCCAGTTAGAATAAGAATAGAATAAAAAAAGAAAAAAAAAGGTTAATGAGGATTCTATTGTAACTTCTAAAATGTAGGAGAAGACTAAAACTTACCTTATTCAAGCAGTGTTTTATGAGTTACCACCCTACATCGGCAATGGCAAGAAAAGAGAAGAATTAGGTCATTGTGATAAAGGAGAACCTCAAGTCAATATGCCCATCCAAAGAGGCAGATCTTCGAAGGAAGCACTTGATTTAAAGGTGTTGTGATTTTTTGAGATCACCCGTTGTACGCATACATCAATCACAAGATTAACAAGAACAAGCCACACACAAGAAGAGACACAAGATTTACGTGGTTCACCCAAACAGGGTTACATCCACAAGCACAGAGACGATCATCTTCACTATCACATGTAAAGCATACAGAGACTCTCGTTCTCTCACATCGTCTCACCTACGTAGTGTGGGAACACCACGGGCAAGAGAGCTCTCACCTCTCTTCAGCGCACAAGATCTAGAGTTACAGACTATACATATATATAATCTCCGCTTTCTTGGCCACCAAGAAAGCCCCGGTACAATTATCAAAACACTATTGACCTTAAACCAATCCTTGGCTAACCCAGTGGACTCATCCGGCTAAACCGGAATACAAGACATATACCTAATAATCTCCACCTTGGCTTGAATTCCGCATAACTCAAGCTACTAGGAGATAAAACCGGTAATGTTTTCACGTACCTTGCTAAATGGTACGTCACTACACCAACGATGCAGTCTTCTTCAACATTTTGACTTGTTGAACCAACACATGAACTTTGAGCAAAGTTTATTTTCTTGTCAAACTCCTCCTCGAACTTAAAGCTTGGAACCATTGACGAATATGAGTGATATCCTGAATCACTCACCATCCTGCCCCATCTTCAACATCACTTTGAAGATCCAATCACCACAAGCATGCAAGCAAAACAGATCAGGAATACAAGTCCAGATAACTTCACAATTGCAGAACAACCGCTGCCTCCGAGTGGTCAAAAAACTCCATTTAACCAGGCCTCCGATCAATCAAACACATATTTGACAACTGCTGACGCATCAGCTCCTCCTTGCTGCTTTTCCGGCTTTGGCAAGATGAACAACATCATATGCGATTCGGAAAGCATGTGAACCCCAAACGAACAACTTCGTTTGAATCAGCAAACCCTTTGCAACTAGGCTGGTGACTCCTATTATTGGGTTTGCAACAACAACCAGGTCGAGTAGACCCAATTCAAGCCTGAATCCACATCTGTTTAGATCTCCTCCAGATTTCTGCATTAAGTTATAGATCTCGTCACCACGAGCACGCTGGAAGAAACGGATCTAAAATCCGACTCAGGATGGCTCCGATATAGTAGAAGCAAGTTTCTACGCTCCAATCGGTCAAACCTCCTCCTTGACCGTCAAACAACCAATCAACCTCTTCCACCACGTAGATCTGCTCGAAACGAGTCCGTAGGCGCAAACGGAATTGTTATGATTTTCTGATATCACCCGTTGTGTGTATACATCAATCACAAGATCAACAAATACAAGCCACACATAAGAAAAAACACGAGATTTACGTAGTTCACCCAAACAGGGTTACATCCACGGGCACAGAGACGATCATCTTCACTATCACATGTAAAGCATACAGAGACTTTCGTTCTCTCACATCGTCTCACCTCTTTTCAGCACACAAGATCTAGGGTTACAGACTATACATATATATAATCTCCGCTTTCTTAGTCACCAAGAAAGCCCCGGTACAATTACCAAAACACCCTTGACCTTAAACCAATCCCTGACTAACCTAGTGGACTTATCCGACTAAACCGGAATACAAGACATATGCCTAACAATAGGGTTTTTGCATTCATCGCAGCTCTCAACAGTAGGGCCTATACACTGTAGTTGGTTGCATTTGGTCCTTACCATCATCACAAACATCACTTGCAGCCAATGGAAGTACATCAGACTAGAGCACTCCTCTCCTTCCTTACTCGAACGACCAAGCCCCTCGGCAACTACGTGAAAGCTTTAGAGAAGGCGGTGCAACAACTGATGGACTCTTATGAGGCTCTTGACGACGGATGGCAAGATAAAGATCATTTCTCAGAGCTGATGATGTGCGATGGGTGTTTCTTGCTTGAGGTCTTACACGCTAATTAAGGCATTTCCGACTACTGTCCTGATAATGACCCCATATTCAGTCATCATGGAATCCTTTATAACTTGCCTTGTATTAAGAGAGACATGTTGATGATTGAAAACCAAATTCCTTTTTCTAGTTCTCGAAAGGTTGCTAAAGGTTTCCAGAGGGGGCAAAAGTGCATGTTTCTAATCTTTTCTAAAACTTAAAATGCAAGCGAGTTCGATTAGTAGGACAATTCTTTCCGGTTTCTACATTAGAATTAGAACAAATGTTGAACTATCTGAAGAAAAGAATAGCAGATTGATAGCATATATATGGGCATGGGTGTAACTATAGTTTTATTCTATTTTAGTTATTTTTAGTTAGTACCATAATTGACTATTATGCTGCAACTGTACCATGACTTGCTATTATGATCAGCTCAGTCCGGTAGTTTGCTCTACTTAAATCTATTTATTGGGCCTGTTAACTGGATCAAGGGCGAGCCCATTTGCAATTAAGGTATGATGAAACGTAAGTCTTGTTAATGCAAACAGTTTCCATGTTCAAAAAGGCTTATGGGGAAGAAGTTTGACGACCTGTTTGTGTGGTCTCTCAATTGGATTGGCCGTACGGTTTTGTGTCTACTAACACTTGATTGAATAAACTGCGCTGCTTATCATCTTCTTATTCATTCTTCTTCCTTAATATGCGTAGGATGGTGGTTTCTTAAACCAGCTCATATTGAGGCTATGCAACCCCCGACATTGCCAACAAAGAATTTGGGCAAGGCCTCCACATACTGGATGTGTTCAGAAAGAGCATGATTAAAGGGTCATCTCCCAAAATTCAAAGGTCGTCAAAAGCATCAGCATCAACTTAGGAAAGCATCGGAGGTAGCAGTGGCGGCCTCATCCAGTCTACAGTGGAGATGCGCGGCGCTGGAATCCGGTTCAAGACTAGTAAAACTACCAACATCAACGACATTCATTTTAAGAGCCGTCGAGGCATCCTCCAACTTCCACACATCATAGTCGATGATGCCATTGAGTTCACCTTCCTCAATCTCTTGGCCTTCGAACGGCTCCACAAGGACGCGGGCAATGAGGTGACATCCTACATCTTCCTCATGGACCAAGTCTTCGACACTACTAAAGATGTTCAGATCCTATGCTCCAAAGGGATCATCAGGAATGCAGTAGGGAGCGACAAGGCGATGGTGGATCTATTCAATAAGATCTCCAAGGACATGCCACTCGACCCTTACTGTCGACTTAAGGGGGTGCACCAGAATGTGAGCAACTACTGCGATAAGAAGACACATCGCTGGAAGGTTACCCTCCGGCACTACTACTTCATTAACCAGTGGGTTACTCTCTCTGCTGTAGCAGCCTTCATTCTAGTGGCTTTTGACATGACTCAAAACCATACAAATGGTCCTCTCCTTCTACATAAAAAAAGATTGAGTGAAAATAAGGCATACTACGATCCCCTTCTAATTATGAATTGAATGAACAAGTCATACTCTGCCATTGCCATTTCTCTTTGTTTTTTTATTTTCATTTTATGATGAAATGTGTCCATTCTGAATAAAATATAAATGAATAAAAGAGTTTCCCCCAAGTATCTTAATAAACTTCCCGGGCATTTTTCAATAAAAAAATGCCTATTTTTTAGCCTATGAGATTTTAATTCATGTTATCAATATGTCCTTAAAATTATCTATTACTGTTTTTTTTTGTTGCACTTATGAGGTGGCAGATTTTTATTGAACATGCGAAAGGAGCATAAACTCACCTTTCTTAAATGGGGAGTTTTTGAAAATTTTTCATAAATATATATAGAAATAATCCTTATTTATGGACCTGCAGGATAGTCACACACCCCAAGTTTTAATCAAATCAAAATTTACTAGACTGTTGCATCGACTGTACACCAATATGAATGGACTGGATTTGTGGGACACATATGTAAGTGTTAGGGACATGTGATTGAGGCCAAACTTGATATTTAGAATGGTCCCACATAGATCTTTTTACCCCCCCCCCCCCCCCCCCACCCTTTCATCCCCGAATGCAACACACAAGTGAGCCTCATAAAAATTTCTCACGGTAGGTGCGTGAGAACACTTCTCCTATGATTAAAGCCTATATATGAAAAATAATCCTATGAGAACTACTTTTCACCACTTTTTACAAATAAGTCTAGGTAAGGCCCATGTATCACTTAATCCAAATCTTGCAATACACAGGAAACCCCCCTCCCCCTGATGCTCTAGTTTTGGTCAAATCTGAATTTACTAGATCGTTGGATCAACTGTGCACCAATACGAATGAATTGGATTTGTGTACCACAGATGTAGGAGTTAGGGACATGTGATTGGGGCCAAACTTGATATTTGGGGTGGTCCTACATATATTTTTTCATCCCCCTTGTTCTCATTCCCAAATGGGGCCCGCTATAAAAAGTTCTCATGGTAGATGTATAAGAATACTTTTCATAAGATTAAAGCCACTGTTTGTTATCGTTTTTACTTTGCTTCACTTCTGTGATGCATTCAAAGTGCTGGAACTTATGTTCTTCGAATTTTGGAGTGTTGAATGACAGCCCAGAGTGCTGAATTCGACCACAAAATTGCCTACAATCTCCGATAATCACGGTAATCACCACTTCTTTGTTATGGATCACTTTTGTGCAAATTCGGAAAGGCTTCCTTTGTGAAGGCAACTAAAGCCAAAGTTGTGTCATTCTGATCCTATAGTTTTCAAGAAGCAGAATGAAGCCTAAAAGGCTTGTTTACAACCTTAGGAATGGCCCGAAACCCCTTCAAGTGGGAGAACTAAAGAAAGTAGTTTCATCTATTTGTGCTTGATGACCTTGAGATTCATCTTCTTTAAGGAATAAATGTGTGTCTTTTCCTCCTCTGAACTATTTCTCACCTAAGTTTTGGTGAGAGGAAGGAGAACGAGGGGGAACTTGGAAGTTTGATGCTTGAGAAGCCTTGCGACGTTGCTTAGAACTTTGGATTCCTTGCTTTTGAACTTCCAACCTTGCTTCCACCACTTTTTCAGAGCCCAAGTGTGCCTTTTACAAGTTTTAAAGGAAGTTGGGACAATTCCCAGCAGTTGTAAGGGAGTTACACTTCAAAATAAAGTGAAAAAACTCTCAAAAACCGAATTTACAGGTGTCCGTGACGTGGTTGCGGTCACGGACAAGGCTCAAGTTTGGGTTTTTGCATATGTGACCCATTTTCATGCGTTTAGGGCCTGAATGATGTCTAATCTTTACAAAACTTAGAGGGATGCTTTCTAACACTATTTTGAGTGTATTAGAAGAATTTCAACCTGTTTTGAACTTTTAAAGTTGGTCAAACACCCCCGATTGACTTTTCATGAAAATAGGCCCTTGTTTCAACTATTTGAGGTCCAAATGACCTCGGATCAATTTGAAACTTAGAGGGGCTCATGTTAGGAGTATCTTAAAGTATCCATCCAAATTTCATTTGGTTTGTACTTGTAGAAGTAGGATTTTCAACAGTGACCCATTATTGCATGTTCTAAGCCAATGTCTTTTTACATTATAGGCAATTAGCTTGTTTTCTACCTGAATAATGTTCAATTGAATTGAAACTTTAGGAAATTGACTTTGAGCACATTTCGAGTATCTGATCCAAATTTTATCAGTTTTGACCTCCTAGAAGTATGATTTTTAGTTAGTGGCCCCCATAGCTTAAGGGTCACTAACCAAAGTTGACATTTTTGTTGACTTTGGTCAAATGACATCCACTTGACCAGAAATTTTGTTGAATCTCTCTTGAATATAATTTAAGCTTCCTCCATTAGTTTCAGCCGATTCTAACATGCAGAAGTGTCAGTTGCCACAGTGATACAAAGGAGCTGGAAAACAGTCACTAAAGCTTGAGTTTGAATTGTAATGAAGTTCAAATGCTTTAAAAATTTGAAACATCATTTCTAAGTATAATTTGGAGTTGTGATGTGATTTTCAACCACTTTGGTAAATCAGAAGCTTGAGTGTGTTCAATGACCCCTAGACTTTGAGCTAATGAACCTTGAATTTAAAGTTTGTTTAGTCCAGTGACCAAATAAAGTCCACTAACTTTGATATTTGAATTGATGTACTCTGGGCTCATCTGAAATCTTTTAAGTGAGTTGCATCAGTTCTGAACTCTGGACACAGTATTTGACTTGGCATTCCACAATCTTAGGGTTTATGTGTCCTTAGCTTAGAATTTTCTTATAATGTCCTCACTGCAGCATTTGTAATTTTTTTATAAATCAATAATGAGGGGCATTCCCTTTTTTAGACCTAATAAGGTCAAAAAGGTGTTATGATGTATGATGATTTTGTTCTTTTACACATTAATACCTTCCAAAAAAGGAGTATCCCTCACTAAAATGGTGAAGAATATATGCACATGAATATTGTCCTATGTATATGATGGCGCTCGAAATGTGATATAAAATGTAACGGATTCGAGTCTAACATTCACACACTTCAAGTGTTAAATTGAATAAAAAATAATTATAGTTCATCATTATTTCCCTTTGTTTATATTGGTATAAATGCTCTAACCGCGGGAATACAGGTTGTTTATAAGTTTTGAAAAATTTACAAGCCCTCTCTCTAGTTTCAGATGTGATCCACATCCAGAAAGTATAAGAAAATACATGAAAAATGAGAAAAAATGCAAAAAAGAGAGTGCAAAAAGAGAGTGACCGTGGGCTATAATCATTGGCAGTGACCGTGGCTCAGGGCCATTGGCAAACAGTGGCTAAAAAGCCAATGTTTCCTTCCATTTTCTCTCTGTTTCGCTTCTGTGACTAATTCAGAGTGCTGGAATTTGCTTTTTTTAATTTTTGGAGTGTTGAATGACCACCAAAAGTGTTTGATTTGGCATTGACTTAACTTAAACTTTTGATAATCATCACCTTTTTTGTTACGGACTGTTTTTGTACAAATTCAAAAAAGGTGCTTAAACAAGCAAAAATGGAGCCAAAGTTGTGTCATTCTAAACCTATAATCTTCAAGGAGCATAATGAAGCCTAAAGAGGCTCGTTCACAACTTTTGGGATGGCCCAAAACCCTTTCCAATTGAGAAAATCAAAGGAAGAAGCCTTCATCTAGGTAGCCCTTGCCTTTGCCTTCTTTAAGTGAGAGGCATGCTTCTTCACCTTCTCTGAACTATTTCTCACTTTAAGTTGGTGAGAAAGGAGAAGAAAAAGAAGGCTTAAAGTGCTGGAAGTGCTTTTAAAGTCTTGCGGATGCTTGGAACTAGGCTTGTAACTTGTTGAAAGTGATTGATTACAAGGAACTTCTTCAAATCTTGCTTTAAACTTGCTTCCACCTTACTTCAACCTTGTTTCCAACCCCTTCTTCAGAGCCCAGCTGTGCCTTTTATAGGCTTCAGAGGAAGTTAAAATGGTTCCCAATAGTTGTAAGGGAGTTACACTTTGAAATAAAGTGAAATAACTTCCAGAAACCATTTGGGACCAAGTCACAGGTGTCTGTGACCACGGGCCGCGATCACTTACAAGGCTCATTTCTGGATTTTTGCAAATGTGACTCGTTTTTACCTGTTTGGGGCTAGAATGATGTCTAATCTTCATTAAACTTGAAGGGATGCTTTTTGACATTATTTTGATTGTGTCATAGAAATTTCAGCCTGTTTTGACCTTATGAAATTGGTTAATTTCCTGATGACTTTTCATGAAAATGGGCCCTTGTTTAAGCTGTTTGAGGCTCAAATGACCTTGGTTTGGTTTGAAACTTGGAGGGACTAATATCAGAGTTACCTTGGAGTGTCCATCCAAATTTCATGCAGTTTGGATTTGTGGAAGTAGGATTTCGAATAGCAACCCACTTGTCGCATGTTCTAAGTCACTATTCACTTCACACTATAGGTAGTTAGCTTGTTTTCTACCCTAACGACGTTCAATTGACTTGAAATTTTGGGGAATTAATTTTGAACACATTTTAAATCTCTATCTTGAATTATATCAGCTTTGGCCTCTTAGAAACAGGACTTCGATCAGTGACTCCATAACTCGGAAGTCACGGACTTGTAGCAGACATGCCGTTGAAGTAGGCTCAAACAAAATCCTTTTGACTTGAAAATTTGCAGAATCTCCTTTGAGAATGACTGAAGTTTTGTGTCCAAATTTATCAATTTTAGGTGTCGGGAAGTAGGACTTTGGTCAGTGACCTCTATGTCTTGGGGGTCACTAACCCAAGGTGACATGTTTATAAACTTTGAGTCAAATGATGTCCGTTTGACCTGAGGCTTTGCAAAGCCTTCCTTGAACATAATTTGAACTTCCTTCAAAAGTTTTAGCTGACTTGATCTTCACGAGATGTCACTTTGCATAGTGACCGCATAGAGCTTATTAGACGACCATCTGAACTGAGTTTGGGTCCAAATGATGTCCAAATGTTCTGAAATTTTGCATGATAGTCTTTGAATGTATTTTAAGGCATCCTTCTAAGTATCAGCTTATTTCGACATGTAAAAGTGTCAATTTCCACAATGACCTCCAAGGAGCTGGCAAATAGTCACTGAAGCTTAATTTGAGCTGAGATGAAGTCCAAATACTTTGAAATTTTGAAACATCATTCCCAAGTATGTTTTTGGAGTTACCATGAGATTTTCAGCCATTTTGGTAACCCCAAAGCTTGAATTTGTTTGATGACCCTTTGGTTTGAGTCATTGAACCTCAAACTTAGTGTTTAGTGAGTTGAGTGACCAAATGAAGTCTACTAACTCTGAAACTTAAATTGCTACATTTCGAGCTCAGTTGAAGTCTTCTGAATAGATTGTATCAGTTCTGATATTTGGATGCAGTACTTAACCTCGTATTCCACAATCCTAGGGTTTATATGCCCTTTGATTTGAAATTTGCTTGTAATGTTTTTATTGCAACATTTGTGATTTCTATGGGCCAACAATATATAGCCTTAAGCTCAAGTGTGTGGTTTCCCCATGTGAGGCCCACCTGGGGACCAACATGGGGATGGGGATTGGGAGATTTAAAGGACTCCTTGGGACTCCTCATTTCTATAAAAAAATCAGCTTCAACTGTGGTTTCTATCATCTTCATCTGAGCTCCAAAAGTTTAATGATTAACAGTCTATTTAGATTGGTGCACAGTTGATTCAACAATCCAGCAAATTCGGTTTTGAACAAAAAATTAGTGGATATGTGGAATTTACGAAGGTCATGTGTTTGGTCCATTTGGATGGACCAAGGGTGGGCCCCAAGGGCGGGCTTACAAAATAGCTTATATAAGCTAGAGCTTAGGGGAACTTTTCACACATATCTAGGGGGCTCCTTAACTACGCTCATTTTAGGATAATCGATCAAGGCTGTGGGGCCCACATGGGGATGGGGGGATTGGAAAGACACGTAGAGGCCCTCTTCTCTACAAAAGATCAACAATCCCCATCCTTGATTTCTACCATCTCCATCTGGGCCACAAAAGTCTAATGGTGTGCAGTCTATTTAGTTTGGTGTCACTTGATCCAATGGTCCAATTAAATCAGATGAGGCCCAAACTTGGCTGACATGTACAATTCAGGGGAACCCTGTGTGTGTTCCATTTGGATGGACCATAGGTGGGCCCTACATGCTTGGGCGGACAAAACTTCTCCTATCCGCTTGAGCTGAGGTGAGGGAATCCTTTATATTATGTATATATATAGGGCTTTGATCATGTGAGAACTCTTCTCACACACCTACTATGAGAACTTTTTATGGAACCTACTTGAGAGTCTCATTTGGGGATAGGACCAAGGGGGTGAAAGGATATATGTGGGACCACGCCAAATATCAAGTTTAGCCCCAAACAAATGTCCGTAACCTCTTCATCCGTAGCCTATAAATCCATTCCATTTAAATTGATAATTAGTTGATCCAACGATCTGATAAATTTAGATTTGATCGAAACTTAGGCTGTGCGACTATCATGGGGGTCCCTATGTATTGCAAGGTTTGGATTAAGTGATAGATGAGCTCCACCTAGAGTTTTCACAAAAAAAATTGTGAGAACTGGTTCTTATAAAATTATCTCCCATATATAGACACTCATGAACAAGTTATAAGAAGAAGGCCAATATCACGCCCCCGCTGATGAGTACGAGATTATGCATGAGATTAGAGGCCAATTAAAAAATTTCTCCATTAACCATGTGACATGGTTCCACAATGAGTCGTAGTCTACAGTGATGTATAAATATTTCATCTATCACATTTAAGTATAGCGTAAGCTTCATTAAATACATATAGTACAGTCACATCATCAAAATAGCCATGTCATGTCATGATATATATGAAAAATATTCTAGTGAGAACTGCCCCTTTCGTTTTCTTGTGAGACTTCTAGGTGGGGCCCATTTATCACCCAATTCGAACTGTATAATGGACGGCGACACCTTGATATTTACACAACTCAAGGTTTGGCACACATTTCAAGTGATTAGATCATTGGATCGATTGTACACCCATCCAAATGGACTAGAGTATTTGCTATGGATGAAGGGGTTAGGGACATATTATTAGGGCTACGCATGGAACTTTCTATCCTTCCCCCTCATTCTCATCCCTAGATGGGATCTATTGTGGGCCCCATAAAAAGTACATACGAACACAGGAAAGCGACCCTATATATATATAGAAACATGATAGCAAACACACATTTTCACATTGGCTAATGCAAAATCAAATCATTTGAACATGCCTATTTTTTATTTCTTAATATGACTTCGCATGTAAAGGTGATGTGACACAATCTCATTAGACAAATTAAGAGGGGTAAAATCTCCCCTTTTGAAATGGAGAGTTTTTGAGAATTTCTCATATATATATGGAAAATATTCATACTCAGTCCACAAATTTAATGGCTTTATATTAAAGAGAATTTATGCATTAGGATTAGTGAAAATTCAATTCATGCATTGTAATTTAAAGAGTTTTATAAGTGTGAATGGTCTGAATAGTTCATAAAGTCGGCTCTACTATGTTGTCCCTTACTATAATAGGGTGAGGGATCGGTGCGTATAAATATTTTCCTATATATATTTATTTATACCTCATGGAAAAAAATTGTGAGAGACATACGCACATAAATATTGTCCATATATATAATACATATATATGGCTCTGATCCTGTGAAAACTATTCTCACGCACCTACTATAATTTTCTCATCTATTAATTAAATACTTTCTTTGGGGCCCACTTGTGGGTCCCATTTGGAGATGGTACCAGGGGGGATGGAAAGATCTATATGGGACCACCCCAAATATTAAGTGTAGCCTAAATCACATGTCCCTAACCCCTTCATCCGTGGCCCATAAATCTAATTCATTCAGATTAGTGTACAATTGATCCAACGGCCTAGTAAATTAGTATTTAACTGAATCTTAGGGCGTGGGACTGTCTGGGGGTCCTTGTGTATTGCAAGGTTTGGATTGGTTAATAGATGAGCCCCACCTAGAGTTCGTATAAAAAAAAAGTGAGAACTAGTTATCATAGGATTATTCCCATATATATATAAGGTTAAAATTTATAAAAAGAATAAAGTATTTTAGTTACAAGGCCACTTTAAAACTTAGGCCACAAAAGATGATACAAAATAAATCCCAAAACATGTGGAGGCACTTGTGTGCTAGTCAGGATGACTCAGTAGATGCCACCGACGCACTGATTCACCTGGAGCATCACTTCCTCCTCTTGGTTAGTGACAAAATCGATATTTATGCACCAAATATAACATCATCAGATATAAAGAGCTAACAAGTATATGGAAATAAATAATAATAGATATCCATATTAAAGCAAAGTAACACAAAGTGATAGGAATCTAAGAAAAAGTGAGGATAACAATTACAATGAACAATAAAAACAATGTCTTGTCACAATACCTTAGCAAGATAAGCGATCTACATAGGCTAATATGCCATGGGATATTATTTTGTTGCACTCCTATCCCATATTGAGTGTGGTAGAGAAATCACAATGGGGAAATAGTTTAGCAAGACAATACATTTGGGGTTATCATATAACAATACATCTTTTTTTTGGGTGTTGGTGGTGCTGTGTTTCAATTTTTAGAGCTGACGGTGTAAACCACTGGCTTAAACCATACATCGGGTGACTAAACCGAAACATTCAGTGGGGCTGGTTGGCACCTGAGGTTGCAAACAATCAGAACATCTGCTTTTTGGGGTGCCCAACAGTGTACATCTATCCAATATTGATTTGCAATCACAATCAATCAATCAATAGTTTTCCCTCAGAGGTGCCTCACTATGTCAGATGATCATAGCTCAGCGATGCCTAATACAAGGATCCTATGACAATCAATGAGGGTTGGACTTATCTTATGTGAACATGTTCGTCAAATGATAGAGAGACTACTTGTCAATCAATCAATTCCAACAATTTGATACAATTTAAATCCAAGCAAGTAGTTCTCTCAAAGCCTTATAATCAAAGTCACATAGCCTCTTACGTCAATCAAGACCAACCAATATATATACAATCAATGGGGATCTTAGGTCAGTCAATCTAGGTTATCAATGTGATCTCAATAATATAAATAATAAACAATCTATAAAACATGCTTACGCATGTAGACATCAATATCAAAGAGGATACAATTCTATTTCAATCGATCAATAATGAATGAGAATAAACAATCCAATCCTAGGTTAATAATTGTCTTTTGCATGCGAAACATCGCTACATAGTCCTCGAAGGGGTTAAGATCCCGATTACCCATCAATAACCATGGTGCATAGTTAATTAGTGGATATCCTCGCACCTCACTCCATCCTACATAGGCATAGGTTGTACCTAGTATGTTATTCGGACAATTCATAAGGGTATGTTGGCTCAAAACATCCCTCACACACAACCTTCCAATTGGTTCTCATTATAGGTTACTAACGGTCTGAATTCTAAGCCTCAAAAGCTATAAAAAAAAAGGTCATTCAAAAGAACTTGTGGAGTTTACTACGGTTAGCCATAGGGTATACTATGGCTTGCCGTAGCTATATTAGGTTAGCTCTTAACTAGCCAAGAAGCTAACTATAGAACACCAATAGAATTTTACCAAGAAAACTTGTCAACATTCCGGTATACAAAATTGAGGGGGGGATTTATGGTTAGCCATGAGGTGACTGATGAACAAGAGTAGAAATGTGGATGATAAGGTGTTGTTTAACGAAGCCTGGTGCAGCTAGCTGAGAGGGTATTATGTTTAGTCGTAAGGTTATAAAAACTTCAAAACGAAGCTTTGTTTCAATGAATTTCTGGGCATCAAGGCCCTTCCTCTATTTCCATTTTCATAATAGGGCTTGTCGCTCTCCAATCATGTAAACACCCTTAAATCTATCCATTTCCAACCCATTCAATATTAAACCCTAACCTAGCATGTGAATTCCAATTAAACAACATCAAGTAGAATTGGCCAATCTAATCAAGTAACACATGCTAGAAACAATGATAAACATATATATCATCATATAAATTCATGTGTATCCACTTGCCTTGGGTAGAATGCAAAAAGGGGAAGAAACCCAAGCTCACACAATTTCAAAATGAGCTAAACCTCAAGGAAACTCAACTAAAACCAAATCAATTCAAAGTCAAGGGACCAAGAACCCTAATTGCTACAATTAAAAAAAAAACCTAGGTTTTGAGAGTGATGGAGACAGAGTTTGAAAATTGGATGGAGAGGATCGTGGGACCCAAGGGAGGACGATGGTGATGATCAACCGTGTTGGGGCACTTGGATTCTTCATTGGCAACAAGAGGGAGTGAATGAGAAAAGAGAAAACAAAGGAAGCAAGAAAGAAAGACAAAGTAAACTAGGGGTGCTCATGGGATGGGCTAGCTTGAGCCAGATCTGGGCCTAGCCCACCTTGGGCTAGGCTTGGATATATAATTAGGGCCAATTTAATTGGGTTGAGCTTGGATTAAGTGATAGAATGCCCAAAGTCTAGCCATGCCCATGTAAGAAATGCATGTAAGTTAATTAAATTAGTTTTAATAATTACTCAAATAGTGACAAAATTGACAAAATGCTTGATTTGGCCCGGCCCAATTGATTTAATGGGTGGGCTCGACTCTAACTTTATCGCCCGCATCGAGCACGGGCACTTGAGCCTAGGCTAGTGTTTTTAAAGTCAAGCCAGGCTAGTGTTTCTAAAGTCAATCTGGGCCTGGATATGCCTCAGCTGACTCGGCCCAACACATGAACACCCCTAGAGTGAGGTGAGGCAAAAGTTCATTTCTCAATGCAATAAAGGAGCAAGGTTTTTGGATATTTTAAAATAGTACCTTGGATAACTGGGTAAGATTTTTAAAACACGACAGAAGGATAATATTGTGAAATTAGGTTAGCTATCCAACATCCCAAAGTCTCAAAAAATGAAAATTATGAAAAAAAACAACCCTCCAAACATTTCTAAAACTACAAAATAGCCTCCTACCACATCCAAACTGACTTGAATCTCAACAAAACTTTACACATATGATCCTAACAGTAAACCGAATTTGCTTTGTGTCTAATCGAACTTAATTGACTAAAAAATAGTCAATTGGGCTAATTACATCCTTGGGTTCGAAACCTTACAACCAATCAATCACCTCGTATACATTGGATATGATGCAACCTGAGCCTGATAATCCTTAGATTAGGGTAATTCCTGAGGCCTGACATGCATACTCCCATAAAATTTGCACCTTGACCAAAGTCAGGCATAATTCTACATGGGATATTCACATTGTTACACATGTGAGGAGTTTTTAATGGACATATTTCCGAGCACCAAATATGTGGAAGCCTATCAATATTACCTATACCTTTTTTTTTCAATTTTCTATATAGTACATGTCAATGGTATCCAACCATGAAAACAGTCCACAAATTAACATTTCAATATGTAGAAGAGGTATAGATTTTCGTTACTATAATTCATACCCAAAATATCGTCCGAGCGCTTGCCGATAATAGGAGTTAGTTAGAGTGCCTCTGTTGTCCACTCATCTAATCCTGAAGGAAACGACTCAGTTTCCTCCTCTCCATTCGTGGCCTCTATAAGACCGGAAGCGGAATCTAAGCCGGCAATACCAATTAGATAACTATGAATATGACAATGCAGTAAAGCATAAGTACAATTAAAGTGACACATGTTGTATCTTTAAAGATCATGTGACAGTTGACTATAAGAGGTCAATTCAATATACTAAGCATGTTGAGCATTAAATATAACATGATATATGTCATAACCCGACCCCAACATGGTTGAGATAAGGCTTTGATAATGATGATGATGTCACAACCCGAGCCCAGAAATCAGGGGTTAGTTAAAACCTAACTTGTGACACACGTACTCCATGCACGCATACCTAGACCTTACCTAAATATACGCACATAAGGGATGTTCACACGTGCAAGCCAGGTATACGCGGAAGCTGTACGTAACATTGCATGACAAAATGAAACACGAATAGGAACAAGAACTACAAAAACCATTATTAATTACAAAATATACAAGCAAAATGGGAAACAGTTTCTTAGAGACAATTACAAGATAAGGTGTACATGAAAAACCAAAACCCTGATACAAAATGGAAGACAAGAGACTGATGCAATGCAAAGCCGCTCTCTGAGGGAGGGATCAAATCCACTCCTCTAACCCTGACTGGGCCTCCCGAATCTCTCCTGGAGTCTGGCCAACTGACGAGGGGTCGGTAGAGGGCTCTAAGCCTGCAACACCAAGAATAACCCATGAGAATGACGACTCAGCAAAGCATGAGCAACAATAAGTTAACACGCGCTATGTCTATTTGAATCATTCATTAACAGATAAGAATGCATAAAGGTCATATGCATATACTAGGCAAATCGTGCATATGAATAAGACATGCTATCAAAATCATAAAATAATAAATTGGCTAGGTGGCTACTACATTTGTCATATTCTCCCTATCGAGAACATGCAAGACGAGAACACCATCGACCGGGCTAGGGTACGAATGGATTTCGGGTTCTCGGGGTCTAGAATCCCAGGACAAGAGTACTCTGCAAAGGCAATAAACAAGCTACGCCAAAGTTAACCCCGTCGGGTATCATGAGGTTGAGGCTGAGTAGAGCTAGATAGACAAGATCAGTCATGTCATATGATGCACGTCAATCAAAGTCAGTTGGTCGATCAGGCAGTGCAGTACAGTACAGTACATATATAATGTTATATCACAAATAAGCAATACAGTACATGCATCACATGAGAATCAATCACTAAACTCAAGTCTTGCAATACCATTACAAGCGAACAATTACAAGTCAGAACAAGAATAAGAGCATGGAAGGCAATAAGAAAAATCAATATGCAATGTAAGTCAAGTTATTACTGTGAATCAAGATTGTTTACTAGCTAACCCTAAGCTAGTGGTCCAATGTTTCTAACCGTGCATAATGATGTAGTTTTAAGTTATTCGATACACAGTTGTTTATTTCGTGGGTGTTGCACTGTATCAATAAACATGTATCGAAGTCTCTTAAACCAACACCCATGAGGAGGTGCTTAACAATTGGACAACACATATGAATGTGTCACGCCCTCAAGACCATTCATGCTTTGAAAGTACTCCGTTGGGTAAGGTATGGGGTTGAGAAGTCCATGTGAAGGCCCTATAGGGTCGCATCATTAATCTTATCTGTTCTCCAATTCATTAAAGAGCAAAGAGACGAAATGGTAGCATAAAAAGATCCTCTAGGTGTTAAAGAAGCAAGAGAAGAGGAATGAGCAAGATTAGGATTCAGTTGGACACTAAATCTCCTAGAGCAAAAAGTGCTTCACGGCCGACCGATCGGTTCTGAAGCCCGATTGGTCGGACTTCGAATCTAGAAGTGTCCGATCAGTCGGACCCCAAGCCTGATCGGTCGGGTAATAGAATTCTATACAGAACAGAACAACTATACTGCGGTCTTTACACTCACGAAAACGACATGTATCACGTTTATACAATTTCAAAGGGCTATCAAAACACGACACACTTAAGAGAAAGAATAGAAGAAACACAACAATCAACGTGTACCAACATGTGTTCATCCATACTGTGTTTATACTTGCCTTAACGAGCTTTTTCCTTAACTTAGTTGTTCTTTGGTCCAATCGCTCTCGAAGATGCAGTCCTAACACCATGCATGCCAAGAGTAAGCAAGAGAAAAGGTGTGCATGCAATGCTATCACACCCTAGACTCACAGCGGAGAACTTGACAACTACTCACCTGAGATGAACTGGGAAGATGGTGCGAGATTCTTGTCCACGATGAAAAGACAAGGGAGAAGAAGGCGAAGATGAGTCAGTGAACGAGAGAGACGTCGAGTTGAGAAGAGAAAGAACTCACTTCTTACCGACGAACCCGACAAACCCAAAGGGATGACAGAATTTCCCCCTTTCTTTCTGTTGATCGCAAGGAAGAAGAAGAAAAGGAATACTCCAAGGGCAGAGAAGAAAAGAGAATGAGAAAAAGAGATGGCGTTGGGCTTTGGGAGGGAGAGAGAGAGAGTCGGTGCTTACTTCTTATATAAGATAAGGATTGCAAAATTTTATTTAAAAGTCCAATAGTTCGGGATAATTACAGTTTGAGTCAAACAACAGTCCAACAGAAACAAACGACATTGTTCACATACGAGTCAATTACAGAAGTTGACGAGCTTGACGAAATACACGTGCTAATACCAAGATGATGCATGAATGACGAACTCATACAAAATCGAAAATTACGAAAAAAGACTCATATCTATTTAAACCGAGTTAAACTCAACCCAACTACTTATCCATGACCCGAAACTAATCTCAAAAGAATAAAACAACAAACCTAACACGACTTTGCTCTAAATGGACCCCCAACCACATTAATTAGTTGTTAAACCAGATTAAGCTGGGCTGGAGTGTTACAATATGTGAATCAAATAATAGAAATACTATAATCAAGTTGCTACTATAATCACTAGATCCTCCCTATACGAATCTTATTGTTGGGAACACCAGTGCCCGAGCCTAGGTACAGCGGGGTCCTTACAAGCCTGGAGTCTGGAAGCTCCAATACCTACTACAGTGGTAAACAATCAAGTCTATGCCTAATTCAACCCCGTTGAGTCTCATTTGTCTAAAGCTAAGTAGTGGCAAACCAATTGAGTCATTAAATTGAATTTGAGTAAGTTTTCAATATTATACAAGTCATTACAAATATAGTCTAGTCAAGTCGTTCTTACTCAATTGAATTCAATCCAGTACAAGATAATAGTGAAGGCTACACAATGATCAAGTCATGATTTATGAATAACAAATTCAGTTATAATAATAGAGGGCAATTATAGGACCATCAATATGCAATGCAATTTCAAATTAAAGGAATCAAGGTGATTTACTAGCTAAATCCTAATCTAATCACCTGTCATCTCTAACCGTTCATTTCAATGTAGTTTTAGGCTATTCAATATATGACTATCTTTGCTTGGTGCTATACTATATGGGTTGTGTATCGAAGTCTCCTAAACCAACACCCATAGTTGAGTGCTAGACTAGTGGGATGATATACATGAGGTAGTCTTAGCCCCCAAGATCTCCCATGTATTTATAATCTCCATTGGACAATAATAATGGTTCAAGGTACCATTTCTGAGGTCCTATTGTCTTCTAACATTCAAATAGCCTTATTGGTTAGGGATTTCTGATTATGAAAGTTAGTGGACCATCGGAGGTGGGTACAAGAACCCCCTTTTTAATAAGAAAGAATTCTTGACTTTTCATTAGATCCACTCAAGCACCAAATCAAAACTTGTGCGCTTGAGTTGGGTCAATGTGCGCTCGAGCCTGCACAATTTATTCTTCAGTTGGCAAATTTTCTACACGCACGCTTACTTGTGCTCAAGCGCGTGCTCCAGAATTCATTCCCTGAATTCTGAGAGTTTGTTTCTCATTCTAGTTTTGATACCTACATTTGGAAACCTCCTGTTCCACTCCAAAGTTCCCAATTCTACAGAAATTAACATCATCTTGCACCACTACTATTCATTCTCATTATTCACCAATTTAAGAGAATAAGACCCATTTCCAATTTACAACGCAATTAAAGAACAGAGGCTGAAAATGCAACCCAACTGAAATCAAATCAAGGAACCACATATGTATATCAACATACATTAACAGTAACCTGCTTATACTTGCCTTGTTACTGTGCTCGGGGTCTAATTTTAGCAAAATCCAAGCTCAAACACTGCTAAGCTCACTCAAAATGAGGAAATCCCCAAATCTCTAACTTACCAAAACATTCTTGGCCTCTAACACTCCCAACAACTCCTAAACTCTTCAATTCGCTGAAAAACGCCTATTCAACCAAAACCCCCAAATGTAACCTTAAAATGTCTAATTTAAAGAATCAATGAAACAATAAGATCAACAAACCAACCTAGGCCTTAGATTTGCTTTTCACATACAACGATGATGCTGGTAGACTTTGCGGCTCCCAAAATCCCGAGTGTCGATTATTTCTAATTTACTTGGTGCCTCAATGATCATTTGACGCTTCAGAATAATAGTCACATGCTCTCAACATATGATCACATTAGGCATGCTTTTGGACAAATTCCTAGAGTGATTCTCAGCTCAATAAACCACTCCTCTGGTCATAGAGTAATTAATTAATGTGGGTCAATGTAAGTGTACGTGGCGGTTCCACCTATTTCTAAATTTGTAAAGGCCAATCGTGGATTCAAAATGATCAAGTAAATAATACCAAATGATCAAGTAAATAAGGTATTTTAATCTTAAGAAAATCATGTGATTAAAGAGTTTAAGACTTAGTAGAGGAAACACTTACAAGTTTCAAAGTGTTATGTTTATTTAAAATGAGACTTGGTGGAAAATCCTAAGGTTCTTTGGAGTTAAAAACATATGAGTTCCAGGTATAAGAGGGTCTAATGATGAAGAGATTTAGGAACAAATGGTGGTCACTGATATGCATTTGAATTAAGAAAACATAGAGAATGGACTGCTACCCTTAATGTGCAAACCAGATGAAACACCTGCTAGCCATGGGCTGGTCCCCCCACCTGCAATGCCCACTTTAACTTACAGTTTCATGCCTTGTAAAAATGCATAAATTTCTAAATTAAAATTTGAAGATAACCATAGAGATACAACCCATTTTCGCAAACCAATCCACATACCAAAAGAGCTTCATTAAGCTAAAACAAGAAACATTTATATCCTGAAGTTTCTCAACTATATATGGCTGGAATTGCTGAAAATAACTTAGGAAAACACAGTGGTTTTAACACCAAATCTCTGAGACAAAAATCCATCAACAATGGGCTAACAACAAAAGGATTTCTTGCATGAAATCTTGCAACTTAAATGCATCAGACTGCTGAAGCTCTTTTAAAGAAAACAGTGCAGTTTATACTATCCAACATCTAAGGCAAAGCTAGCCAAGAAGATACATAATTCAGCTGAATTTAAGTGGTCATTCTAACATTTGAATCTTGTAAAAGAATCACACAAAATACTAGATGCACACCCTACATAAGTTAGGCTTCTTGCCTCAAGCTTCGAGCCACAAAACCCATCTCCTGCAATGCAAAAACAGCCCCCCAAACATTCAGCTACAGCTGAACCAATACACCCTTCAAGCTCCCATTTCCTACACCAAAAACAGCCCCAAAATCACGACTCACAAGCTAGTACGAATTACCCTTGGCGTGTAAGGATAAAGGGAGTTCACGGGCTCCTAATACACATTAGAAAGTGGGAAGGAGAGCTCACCAAAAAGACACCCAACGGAGAAGAGGAAGGTAGATGGAGGGGCTGCCAGCTGTGAATCTCAAGAAAAATGGCATGGGAAAGAAGCTCGAGATGAAGGGAATGCCTTGGAGTTGGATTTTCAATTTCATGGAGTTTGATCTTGGATTTTGAGAGAAGATGAAATAGCGGAAATGGGTTCAACTGTATTGTTGCAGGAATACAATGAAATGGGGAGGTGACGATGGGAGCTCATGGGTACTTTATAATCGGTGGCAAGTGGGCCCTAACACTTATTAAACTTAATGGGCCTCAAGGCTGGGTTTTAGGCGTTGGAGCAATTTCGTGCAAGGGACAAATGTACTTGATATTAAATCTAGTTTCTAATGTGAATCCTCAAGATTTTGACTCAAGTTTGAGTGAAATGGCCATTTTGCCCTTCTATAGATGAAAATGCAAAATGGACGGTTTTGATGCTCGGAATTGGTTCCAATTGAATACCAAAGTAGTTAAAAAATATTATTTTGCAACTAAGGAGATCAAGATCACAATTTTTCAAAATTTACACATAGCCCCACACACTTTTCTACAATTACAAAGGGGATACTATTACCAAGGGACCTTAAGGCATCAAACTAAATTGAATCGCTGTCAAAACTTTCCAAAGCTATTAAAAATTTATTTAAAACAATTAACTAAAGTAATTACCCTCTTATTATACTAATCACCCACTAAGTAGCCCTAATCACATGAATTTGGGGTGAGGGTGTCACAGGCTACACGGGTTTGCAGTTAGAAACGAACTGAAAGGAGGAGTCTCTGCTCTTGACGAGTTCAATATCTCAAACAGTAGCAATCTTGAGTAAAAGAGAAATGATCTCAGAACATCGACTAAGTAAGCTTGAAACAAGTGGCCCACATTCACTTAATCCACGAATTTCAAAATGTACATCAATGGAACACCAAAGAATTGATCTGTGTAAAAGTAGGGACCCGTGCAGTAAAATGGAGAGAGAGCAGTTGTATGAGTCTGAATGTGAGCAACAGAAGAAGAATTCATCGATCAGATATGAGTCGGTCATAACGATATGGAATTGAAATTTTATCTTCATATATTATATGCTATAGGTATGATAAAATGACCAGACTAGCTGAATTCCAAATAATGAATCAGCTCTTTACATTATCAAGAAAAGACAGCCCTTCACCAACAAAGAAGGAGAAAAAAAAAGCAATGAAGCTTGCTTATGCCAATGCATGTACAAGAGTGAGTCCAGGCCTCCAATATTCCTTGACATTTGTGATGTAAAATAATGACATCTCGCCGAGTTGTTAATGAAGAGCCAATCCCAATGAAGAGTCATGGATGATGACCTGCAGTTTGGTCCTCTAACCCTCATAGGAAAAGAGAGAAACCAACTAATTCACCCATTGAACATCAAGAGCCAATCCCGATTAAACTCAGCTGTTTATCAGAAATAGGAAGTAAGACCTCTCATTAGAAAAAAAAAAAAAAAAAGGCCGTGCCCACATTAAAAAACACTATTTTAACTTTATTCCAATGGAGAAGGAAAGAGAGGCTTACAATGTTGTTTTGAGGCTTCTTCCAGTAGAAACCCTGAAGTAGAACTGGCACAACATTGCAGGCTAACAGGACATAAATCATCAGGGCATTCATTCCCATCCACTCCATCACCATGGTTGGCCTTCTATACCCATATATATCAACCTGCAAAAGGAACAAACCAATGTGATGCTCCATCATAAAATTCCTTCTGATTACCTTCACTCTCAACCCATGTCAAGGCAAAGCAATTTTAGATGAGGCAAACGGAAGAATACCAAATTTTGAAATTTTAATGGACAAATCCTGAAGACCATTCAGTCTTGGCTTCTGTCAGGCCCAAGCATTTTAGAAGACGACAAAACAAAGTATCAACATATAAATTTACAGAACTCAAATAACTAATCCCGAAATCCTTCTACTTCTCGCCACATGTCAGGCCAAGCAAGGGGAAAAATGAAAATACTTTTGACTACATACCAGCACATAAGTTCCAGCAAAGAGAATGCCAGCTGCACCAGCAGTGACACATGTATAACTGAGAGAATAGAGGACTTTGTTCACATGCAATCCTGTTCCAAGAAAAGGAGCCTGACTTTAATTGACTGAAGTAAGATCTTACAATAATGAAATTGGGATATTTTAACTATGAAAAAGAGCAAAAAAATAGGAATTAAGATTCAAATCTCACCAAATGTTTCCAAAGAAAATCCAAGAACTACAAGACAGAAAGAAGGCATGATCCATTGCACCATCCTGTCCTTATGATCCTGAAAGTTATTGCAGAAGATGATTCTCTTAGACAAAAAGAAAATACAGAAGTATATAGGACAGGAATAACTGGAGTTTAAACTACTGTTATTACCTTGAAATAAACTATAACATGCCCAAAATGTAATCCAATCAAGCAAGTAACAACTGCCATCACCGTACTGTAAACATATATAAAACAGAGGTTTTTAATATTACAGGAAACTGAAGCATCTCTCTCTCTCTCTCTCTCTCTCTATATATATATATATATCTCAAGTAAAAATATTATATCCAGAATGAATTTTTGAGGTGCAGAGATCTACCAAAGAAATTGAAAAACTTAGTAGTTATCCAAGATGTATCCCAACTAAAAGAAAACTAAGAAAATCTCTCTTAAAACATAACTCTCAGCATAAAAAAAATCTGCTATGGCACTTCCTATTTATTTGCAAGCAGATAAAGTGTCAGGTTCGAGTGTGTGTCGACTAGTGGTCACATTCAGTTAAGCTCTATAACTAGGGGATGGAGATATGGCTAGTGGCAACTCCTAGTATTATAAAATTCTTGATATTGAAGTCTGTTTGACATAATTTTCTTAAAGACAATTACTTTACTGCCACCTGCAACACATATCCATAACCACTTGTCTTAATTGACATGGGTTTTTGAGGGACTCAATGAACAGGTCTCCATAGCAGAATGAAGAGGTATAACAACTAGGTTAGGTTATTAACTAATATATTACACTTGGAATTCCTTTCGATAAAAGCGTTCAGAGAAATTACAACAACCTTAGTAGTCCTTCTGGATCAAAGGGCGCTTGGCACCATGAAGGGGCATCAGGAGGAAGTGGACCATAGTTTGGTGAATTAATGCTGCACTCCTGTGAATAAAAAATTTGAAAGAAATCTTAGCGCGTACATGCACACACACACACACACACCAAAAAAAAAAGTTGGAAAGAAATATCATAATTTCATGGCAGAAATAGCCATGAAATACAATGGAAGAAAAGTAAGACTGATAACCATATCAAATGCAGCATTGCAGCTGAAGTTGAACCATACCTTTGTCCGTGCATAGACTGGTCGTTTATATAGATGTTGAAGGCCAAATACTTTACGATCAATCATTCCGACAGCATTACAGCTAGGCCCAGTATCACCTCTAACTCCACATTTGACCTTAAGATAAAGATAGGTGTCAAGATTAGAGCGTTTTGCTAGAAATAAGAAGGGCTAATCAAGCGATACATAAAGAAATAAACAAATAATGTGACATATCAACACAGAATTACTATTACAGTGAAAGGGCTGAAAGTTGTTAGAACATACAGAAAATGTCTTTGGTGCAATTGAGGAGCTTTCACTCGGGATCTGATATTCCCAGTCAGGTACATATAGACCATACAAAAGAACCATGTAGATGGTGGTAAGAATGATAGCTACCAACCTGAGGATAAATATAAGCAAAATTAGATCACCTAATGACACTTGCACATGACCAGACAATAAGTGCACATAAATGGTCCCTAAATTACTTCTTTCATTAAGGAACAGGTAATCAGATCAGAATTTTCCAACATACGAGATCATGTAAGACGACAAATGTCTGAATGAAAATAAGTAGACATGCAAAAAGAACCAAAAATTAGTTCTTTAATTAGGGCACTAGGACCAAAGTTACAAAAGAAAAACAGTTAGAAGTATTGATCGACCAATCAAACCTTGGACAACAGATGACAGTTAAAAATACAGTTGCAATAATGGGTTCTAGAGATTATCATTAGAAGGATTATGTCATCAAAAGCATAATATGCCTCCCCTCAGAATGCAGGTCCTATATGAAATCTTCTCATGACTATACGATCTTCTCTTTCTGTGTTTAGTTTTTTTACATCTTCATGTAAAATTTATGTCCATCTCTTACCCTTTGAAACGTTGATTGCTATCTTGGAATATTAGTTTTCATTTGAGCAATGTACATGTATGGAATCCACTGTCTCCAATATCCCAAGCCACTCACTTTGAAATGAAGTTATTCCAAGTATTCTACTGCACTAGTTAATTGCCTAATATTACTAAATTAGCATCAACCCATGACTGCAAACATAATTTTGTATTCCATGTAATCTACTACACTAGTTAATGCCCCTAATAACTACATCAATCCATGAATGCAAAAAATAATCAATTTATTCCTAGTAACCTACTAAATTGGTTAATGTCCCCATGACTAAACATAAATCCATGACTGCAAAAGAATAACGTTCTAAATTAACTACATTAATCTTTATGTTTTGACCACAAAAAATAAATTAATTCTAATCCAAACTGATTCACTCCTAGAATTTTTTTTTTCTTAAAAAGAAAAAAAGAAACCCAAATGGTGCCCATATTGTTCTAAAGTTTCAGTGGCAGAAAAGAATCATCTTAGCAGAAAAGAGAACTTTTAAGTTGCAGTTAAATTAGAGCAGGTGAAAGCTTCAAACAGAAAGGGGAAAAGCAAGTATTGGAGAAAAGAATTGGAAACAATGACACGATCTTGGAGACATGCAGCATTACAACCAGATCTGTAATAAACATTAATCATTAGACAGGCCAACAAAAATTGTCATCTAAAGAAATGTGTCACTGTGGAACCCCAAAAACAAAACTCACCACTGGAACCGATATTTCTTCAGCATGGAGAACCCAGAACTAACATCATCATCATTCTTGAACCAAATCTCACATAATGCTGCCACCAGATACGCTATTGCTATTCTCTGATGAAAAAAAATGCTGGGTGTTTAATATATAGCTAGAGCTATTATAATCAATTTTATTTTGTAAATGTAAGAGCAATAATGAATTTGATGAGAATACCAAAGACAGATGCTTCGATGATTGCTACTTTTTTAAATATAGCATCCTAAAAATTGAATTGTTTATTACAAATTCTAAAAAAGAGTATATTGGGAACCCAACTTTCAAAATTTGTTGACTGGACAGATAGAAAGCAAGTAGAGACATGTAATCATGTTCTGCGCTGATGAGTGGATTAGAAAGCACCATTGTCAACTTTACACCCCAAAGAAACTTGCATTGGTAACCATTTTCAGGTTCCAACTTCCAATGGAGGCAGAAGGCTTGTGGGCTGCTGCTAAACATGAAACCACGTTGAGCCAATATCATTATATAGTTCAGAAAATAGCTATATGGGCATCAATGGGTCTGACAACTAAACCACCCTGCCCAACCCTTCACAAGTAAGGAGTTGGTCTGGTATCAAATTTAGGACACAAAAATTGCCATTGGGGTAGGATTTCAAGACCAGCTTATAAATAGGTTCTGCCTCCACCATATCCTTGGATTGAAAAGATTAAATCCCAATAAATGTTAGAAACTGTTTCAAAACTCAGTCAGATTCAATATCATGTAGCAGAGCCGACACAACTTGGAATGCAGTCCGATTGGATGAGTTTAACTTGAAACTCTGAGAACTCAAATGAGTTACTTGACCCGACCAGGCTTTGAGTAGAGAATGAGTTTGTTTATTATTTTGAAAAAGTAAGTAGAGAATGGGTTTTAGGTTAGAAAACAATGCATATACCTCATATCTTGCAACAACTAATCATCCATGGAAGTAAAAAAGACACACTCACCAAGTGAGTCAAGGGAAAACTAAGTAAAATCTTCTATGCCTTAAATAAATAAGGTCAGGCCATGGCTTAATCATGAAAGGTCCATGTAGAGATCTGGGGCCAGGTCCCCAATAGATCTTTGTCAGGCTGGGTCAACATAATACAACCTCAAATATCCCATACCCAACCTGTTGACATAGAATCCTACGTAAGCCCACAAGTTCACTTTCAAGGATTAAGGGAAAAGAAAAAAAACAAATGTCATTCTGGTGACTTCACTTGAAAGGATAAATTATGCCTCTAAATTTGCATACCTGCAGTACACCCATCCATCGAATTGTATCTAAATCAACCCCATAAGTTAAATTATTAATGCCATGAAAATAGCCACCTGAGAATAAGAGTAGAAGGTAAAAAACGAAATAAGAAAACTAAGAATATTCTGAGACTGTTGGAAATTCACAAAAGAGGCAATGTCATATTAAAATTTAAATTTAAATTCTAATAAATCATGAAGAAACGAAAGAATTAAGAAATTACAGATTGTTTTAGAATACATAATAACATAGCAATTAGAGGAGGTGATCATATAAAGTACCTTGGAGGAAAAGGCCAAAGATTAGCAGTTTGAGTGCCCGAAGTACTGCCTTTTGAGTAGCAATACCTCTGCTTGACAATTTCTGAATAAAGTAGGAGTCTAGTCAGTTAAATCCAATGCTTAGAAGAGGAGTAACACATTAACTTTTGTCCCTTTTTTTTTTTTTGAAGTAACGGTAAATTTTATTGTGATAAACATCAAAGCAACAACAACATGATTATAAGAGAGTTATAGCCAAAACTAAAATTACACAAGAATAACCTCCCAAGGAGAACTGGAGAAGCTTTAAGGACCCCTTGTTTGGATAAGGAATCCGCTAACCCATTAGCTAACCAAAGCAAATGAGAAAAAACTACAGAGAGTAGAAGCCAGCTCCTTGATCTCATTGAGAACAAACTGGGATTTCCAAGGCTTTGACCGCTGTCCCTATAACCCAAGAAATACCTATGTTCTTTCCTCAGGGTGATTTAAGGTATCTCTAAGTTTGTTGGTCCTCATAGTGTGAAATGAGGGCTCAGATAATGAAATGCATTTCTCCAATGAAGACTATAAATATCTAACTTGAATCAAGATGATGTTCGAAGGATCAGAGCATATTTTATACATATATCGCAAATAAAACTGAGCATACGAGTAAAAATCGCACAATTTGAAAAAATACCTTGTATGTAAGTCCAAGTGAAACCCCGACAATAAACAAGAAAAATGGCATGACAAAATCTGCAAGAGTTGCACCATTCCATGGTGAATGATTAATAGCTGGAAGCATTCCACCAGCATCGTCCACAAGTATCATGAGCTGCCATAAAGAAATTCATGAGAACAATCAACATGTTGAAAATCCAAGTTAAACATAGAGTGGCTGTTGTGATGCCGTAAATGCAAATTTTTGTAGTAGTAGTAGTAGTAGTAGTAGTAATAAAATAACAATAATAAAAATAACCATCTACCTAGAAGACCATGAAAGCAGCAACAACTACAAGGAACAAATACAGAACAGATGAGGCATCAAGTGTAGAGATTTGAAAGTGAATCGAAGTTGGAGGTCATTGCTAAGGAAGATTTATGGTGAATGGAACCATACATGCATGGTTTCACCCTTTGTCTTTGAAGTTGGATTTTCTAACTTTACTTCCAAAGATGGTCCAAGCCTGGCCCATTTAGTTATCGAGCCTAATATTCAGGCCTGGGTTGAACCCACATGCTTAAAAGGTAGGCCCAGTCCCAGGCACAACCTTTAACGATAGGGCCTGATAATAGGCCAGGTTGCAGCCCATGGCCCTAAATACAGATCCCGAATCCTACCCAATGCATGCTAGATTTGGAATGGGTCTTCGCTGGCCTGGCCTAGCGAATGAGAACCCCTATGATTTAGCGGTTTAGATCCAGGGGCAGATTTAGTTAGTAGTTAGTAGTGGTATATAATAAACAATATAAAGAGGGTGAATGTGGAATTGTGGATACCAAGAGAAATTGCTCTTACTCTATTGGGATAATGAGCAATAGGAGCAGCTCCCCTCTGCCCATATAGAGCTAATATTATTCTCTAGGTATGATCTAGGCTGACAATGGTGGGTCAAATTTGCACCAATTTGCTTTCTTATTTATCAGGTCATGATTTACATGGTGGGGTTCTACCATTAGACATCAGTGTCCTTTGAGTACTTAAGTTGGATTATGAGGTATGCAAGTGTATTACTATTCCAACCTCAGAAATGCTGAAAATTGACAATAATTGAAAATAATTGAAGGTATTGCTCATAGAACACGTGACCTTGATCAACTATTCTATCTGATTGTTAGGAGCACCTAAGATTCAAAAGGGAAAAAGTATAGCAATCCATCAAACAATAGTATTAGTAGGTCAGCAGTGCCCACATTAGTGAAAACAGTAAACCCATGGGATGAGGCCACAGGAGGTCGCCCGTTCCATCAACTAGATCAACTAACTTAGGAGGGTTACGCACTCAGAAGGCTTTGTGTAACAGCACTAAGCAAAGGATGAAACAGCCTGAAACAAGTTAATACAGAAGCTAATGGCAGTGTAGGCCGATAAGAGGTTGGACCTAATATTAGTCTGTAGTAAGGTGATGATTGTGGCCATGCAGTAGCAACAAAAAAAAAAAAAAAAAAGATTTAAACAGTTTACTAATAACAAAAAATCAATTTAATCCATTTAAGCATAGAAGGCTGGAAAAGGCCGCTTGCCACAATTGCACAGCCCAAATGACACATCGATTGGTTGAATCCAAACAGAAGTTTAGAAGACACAAAGAGAGGTAGTCAACAATCGGATTGACATCCGTGGACTGGGAATATGCAGAGGAAAAGCAAAACTGCCACAGTACAAAACGAGGCCAACCAAATAAAAATCCAGGAAAAACCAGCCAGCAAGTATTCATCCCGCTTGCAAAATATATCCTTGGTTGTGCATATTGGAAGGGACGAACCATATTTCATGACCCTGGCTTGCAAATTTCAGAATCATTTCAAGCGGACTAAAATAATAGAATGTAACAATAAAATGATAGAGCTTTTGCTGATCCCTTAATATATTGATATATACAAATTCGGCGTTTGCCTTAAAATATTACTAGGGAGAAAACAAATCCAAAATAAAATACTACTAAAATCATTTTTAAAAATCTATATATCCAATTCCTTATTGAAGGGAAACAAGTATAGAAAACTTAAATGGTCATGCCTTTTTCAAGTGACATGTTTTAGAAGTGATCATTTTGACAATGGACTTCCGTCTAATTACAGGTAAACTTGGCCCAATGCATATGGACGTCGTGGCAGTGACTTTGAGTGGTTTAAATTTAATAAATGAGTCCCCATCTAAGTCCAAATCTTTCCGTGGCCATGCCTCCTTCCATTGTCCTGCACGTTTAGATGGGCCCCATGAAAAGAGGCATTTGCAAGTACCGGAGGATCATAGGATTCTTCCTCACACAGGCAACCCATTAACCGGGCCTACAACAGAGAGGCTTCTCGGAGGGCCTTACAAACATTACCTAAGAAAACAAAATAGCTGAACCAACCTAAGAATATGCAACTGGCAAAGTTTATAGCTCTTAAATGTGATAAAACTTGACAGGAGACTATGTCAATGGCCGTCTCAAAGAAAGCACGCCACCCCATGGCATCCATCACCCACATTCAATAAATAAATTAGCAATAGCTTTGATGCACAAGTTATTTGATACTCTGGTGGATAGACATGTCATGTATCTCTCCTCCCGATGCCATTGCCAGAGACAAAGGTTTAATTACTCAAGGTAAGGGACCAACAACCCCCCTCTGCTCCTCCAGGAAAGGCCAGCGGCCATCAATAAATATGCCCTGCACGTTAAGATGACTCTCAAGAAACCGAAACTGATAAAAAGAGGAACGTGGCTTTTAAGCGTAGGTGAGGAGAGGACACATTTGATTACTAAAATAAAAGCGAGAGAGAGAGAGAGAGAGAGAAAGAGAGATATGACCCACAAGAAAGAAATTGAAACTGATAAGAAAGACGTGGCTTTAAGCAAAGGTGAAGGAGACAGGACACTTTGATTATGAGATATAAGGATGAGAACAGAGAGAGAGAGAGAGAGAGAGAGAGAGAATGGACAATTCTTGTTATTGTCTTAGAATTACGATATTGCCCTCCAATCACGATATGCGATTAAGGGAAAAAGGTAGGACCACATGATGAGCAATTTCGCAAAATGACTCAATCGGGTGGAAATATTTAGGCTATCGATAGGTGGTGATATTATACAAGTGAATATGGCGACACATTCCTGAAACTTTTGACAATAGAAAAAGAAAGCATTAATCAACATGGACTCCCAAGTCCCAACTCTAACCGACTCTCGTTTCACAAGAGCCACACTTGCGAGTGTTGCAGCCGTTGATCACACCATCGGGACGCTTGTAAGTGACAGTTGTGTTGTGGAAAAAAAAAATTGTACTGTAAAGAATAAATCTATGTACGTTTAAAAGTTATCACAGGGCCATGCTTAATGAATGCCGAATCCCACTGAAAATGTGAATATATAATATTTTACTAGTATAAAATAATTCCTCTCTAGCAGAGGCCAAAGCTATGCATGCCGGTTCACATCGGGTAGCAACCGGCGCAACACCAAAAGAAACCCCGATATCTTTGTTTATTTTGAAAGAAAAAACAGCAGATCAAGTTGCTCAAATCCATTCTCCATGCTCCCTTTTAACACGTAGACCCTCACCCGACCCCAAAACAACCAAAAACCCCATTCCGTTCTATTCTATTCTATTCTATTCTGCTTTGCCACCGCCACCATTACCTTACTTGAATTTAAATACCTTACTTGAAATTAAATTAGAGACAAAAACAATTCCTTTTAAATATACATTGTTATCACTCGTTATCATCAGTTCAATATAGTTCTTTTTTTGAAGCGTGTAGACACGACGACCTCACAGTGACATGTGATGAAAAGTTGTTGAAACAAGTCCAAGCTCCAAAGGAAATGAAGTTGTTGAAACAAGTCCAAGTTCCAAAGGAAATGAGAGAGAGAGAGAGAGAGAGTTCTGAATGTATGTAGGCCCGTTTCAGATCTCCAGTGAATAGTTTTAGAAATAGTCAGTGACATTATTCCCTCCTTAACTATCCCAAATGTCACCTCAAAGACCCCTCCCGTCCCATCTTTATTACCAGATTGACCCTACCCATGATTATCAATCCCAACCCTGCTCCCATGACCCACATGGGGATGGTCACTCACGGTTCCCAAATCGATACATTTGATTTCGACATTCTTGACCGTCGGATTTTTTGTCACAGTTGGTTTTTTTTTTTTTTGTAAATTAGTATTTGAGACATTGAAAATCTAAAATATGAGGCCCGCCACCTAGAATATCGTGCATAAGATGGGCCTTTGTGCCTCGCATCACAATGGCCTTTGTTTTTTTTAGACCCAGTTCTAGACGTACGTTCAATCAACCGACAGCATGCATGAATCGAATAAAAAATAAATTATAAATCGAATGAGAATAGTATTGATCTATATTTATTATTAAGGAATGGACCATGTCCATCACCATCCATCCAATCTTTAAGATGTTACGAAACTGAAGGCCCACGCTGGATAACATCCCCGCCTCTTTTGGGATGGATCTCCGAAATTTTATCAACGTACGGAGAAAAAGGCGGCAAAAAATCGCGGGAGGAATAAGTCTCCATAATGTGAAATGGTCGACGGACATATATGCTATTCTCCATGCCAAAACACAAAATAAGATCACAGCAGCATGGAGAGATAAAGAGATAAAAGACAGAATTTTTTTTTCCCTACTATATATATACATGTAAATTGAAAATTGTGTGGTCGATTAATTAAGAATATTAAAAGGTTGGTAAGGAAGAAAGAACGGAAAGAACGGTAAAGATACAAAAAAAAAAAAAAAAAGGCAATTAATTCCATTGTTATCTTCTTTATCTCACAACAAATAAACAGAGACAGTTAAATATGATCTCCAAATATAGATAGAAATACTCTTATCATCATCATCATCTGTTATTTTATTTTATTTTATTAGAAAAAAAAAAGGAAAGGCATTTACCTATTGAGATTTTTCAGAAAAATTGGAAATAAATTGATGAATATAATAATAACGATAATAAAAAGGAAAAAGGAGGAGAAGAAGAAAAAGATAACATGGAATGGAATATGTTATGTAAGCGTATGAATGCAGATCAGATCTTTCGAAAAAGAGGAGATCGAATCACTCAGTGCAAATGAGATTAGATGAGATGATAAGAAACGAAAACGGATGACTTTATTATTCTTACTGAGTTTTGGGGATCTTACAGCGACGGTAGTCCCGCGGAAAACATCGAGGGAGACGAGGCGTCGTTTCGGAGGCACTCTTTCCACTGACACGGGCATGGCTAATGCTGCAACAGCAGCGGCAGTCGATGATGATGATGGAGGAGGAGGAGGGGGAGAGATCCTGCGCAGCGCCCCGGATCCGAGTTCCAAGTCGGGGGATCCATCGTCCTCCGTCGTCGTTTCGAGGAAGGTGGTTTTGTTGTTGTTGGGATCTGGAATGCCATTGCCATTCTCCTCCTCGTCGCCTTCGCCTTTGCCTTTGATGAGCTCGTAGGCACCCATCGCTCCTTTTACTTTCGATCAATAATCAATGCTCAATGCGGGCAGATATACGAGATAGATCTCTCTCTCTCTCTCTCTCTCTCTCTGGTGGGAAATAGGGAATAGGGAATGGGATCCTTTATTTAAAAGAAAATAAGAATAAAAAAGAAGAAATTAATGACCTCTTCTTCTGACCTCTTCTTCTTCTTTGTCTGAAGAATCTGGACTGACTAGGTCCTTTCAAGAAAGAAAACAGAGGGAGTCTCCTCTTTTGCTCAAAAACTTTCCTTTGGGCTCTTCTCCCCCTTTTTTTATTTTTATTTTTATTTTTTCCTTTCTTTCTCCTCTTCTCTTCTCTCTTTTTTCTCTCTGCTCTGTGATGTGTATATATATACACACGAAGAGAAAAACAGAGAGATACAGATACGGAGAGAGAAGAGGGATTTGGCCGTGAAATCCGTAATGTTAAGAGGAAGAGAAAGAGAACTGAAAGGTGGAGCGATATATATAGGCAACAGACACAAAAGCGACTCTCTTCTCCCTCCCTTTTACTTTATTTTACTTTTATTTTATTTGTAATGTAAGGTAAAGGTAAAGTGGCTATGCTGAAAAAAGCAAGGGCTTATTTAATAAATTTAGACCTCCCAAAATCCAATCCGGTTCAACCCAACCATTTCTGAGGCGCCTAACCCGACCCATTTAAAATACGAGTTGAATTAGGATTATGGTTTATCAATCCATATAAAAATGGATCGGATTAAGATTAACACTCCTAATCCATTTAAATTTTACTAATTTGCTATGACTTTAAAATTTTTATGTGACTTTTTATTTACGTGGGTCATAAATTGTGTACTCTTAATTTTAGGTGAAAAAGTCATGCAAAGTTTTGATATATTTTATAAAATTTATTTTTTTATTTGACAATATAATGTTTTTGTATTTGTAATATTGATATGTGCTTTCTATTTTTATATATGTTGGCTTAGAAATTTACTTTTAAAATATGGATACGAATGGAATACAATAGTATTGATGAGTCTTATATTCATGCTTAAATATGAAATTATATAATTAAATAAAAATTTAAAATAAATTATTTCAATAAATGGACTAAAAAATATTTATAGATTTTTACCCCATTTTTTGCACATTGAAAATTAAGAAATTAAAAATTCATGCTCAGTATAATATTTTAAATGAATCTAAATGTAAAGACAGTTTTACAAATGAAATTAGGCCAGGTCATATAAAATGAGTTTGATCATATACGAAATGGAAATTAAATCGGTTGGGCCGGGTCAACCCCGTATCAAATTCCGGTTAGGTGAGTTGGGTCGGATTATCCTCCCATTTTAAAAATGTGTCAGAGTAGAATTGAAACTAATAAATTCAAATTCACGTTAACGCGATCCGAATTTGATCAATTAACGGAATGTTTTTGTTCGTCTCTCTGCACTGCAGTCTCTCTGCCTTTTTAAATCACATAGCAACCTATTCATATTCATGATCTATTCATTTATCTATATTTATTATGGTGCCAGTGTTATATTATAAGGGCCCCAACGATTTATGTGACACGTGGAATTTCCCACTCTCTGTTGCAGCATAAAATGACGCAAAAGTCTCCGAAAGTTATTTAAAAAGAAAAATTTTGAGGCATAAATGCCACATTGGTGAGAGCTGGGCCAAAGACGTCCATCCATTTGATTTGGGTATATTAGTCATTCTTTTATTGTGTTTTCTTTATATTAATAACAGTAAAAAAGAAACTGTATCACATTTAGATAGATATAACTGATTTTTAAATGGAAAAATCTCATTATTTGGATTGAACCCATTGAGGGACTTCTCAAATCTAATTTCATATTACACAGTGGTTTAAACAAAGATTGTGACACTTTATAATAAATCATAAGTTTAGATCTTATACTATAAATGCAATACGTTAAGAACCGAAATTCTTCCACAGGTTATAGGATACTAAGATTCAATTAAACCATTTGATTTTACATCATAGAAAACTGAAAAAAAAAAAATCAATGCTCAAACTGGCCATCCCATGATGGAACTTTCGACTGTGATGACAATGATTTATGCGAGTGATGAAGACACGGCAATTAAAATTGAGTATAATAAGATTATAAAACTAATAAGCAGATTTATTGAATGTTACTAAATCCTCCTTTTTAGAGAGAGATAATCCAAGCAATTTCCTTTTGTTCCATTGAATTAGAATTATAGAATTTTTGAATTCAGAATTCCTGATTTTGTTCATGAGTTCAGATTGTGGTCGAGGGTTATGTATCTCAACATATCACTAAAGTTTGGATTTAGGACATAGTAATTCAAAACATATAATTTGTATTAGGATTTAAGAATTAAATATTTGGAACTAGGATTTGGAGATTATGGCTGCATATTTAGGTGTAATTATACTATATCTGGGAAATGAGAGAAAAAGAGAAAATTAGGGTTCGTTTAGCGTTATTTGGTCTGTATGAGAGAGAGAGAGAGAGAGAGAGAGAGAGAGAGAGAGAGAGACCACAATACGGAGTTTGGAATACGGAGTTTGGAATATGGAGATGCAATAGTTTCCATAAGGACCGGTGACGAATGCAATAGTTTCCATGAGGACCGGGGACGATATCTAGTGCGCTACAGTCCACCACGGAGGTTTAAAAGGATGTTTTTTCGGGGTGGGGTAATAGTTTGATGTTAAGTGAGGCAATGGGAAGGGTCAAGTACATCAAATTGAAATTCAGGTTTGAGAATAGTCCATTTGAAAAGAAATTCCATGTACCCCTTTTTTCGAGTAAGCAGGTTAAGCCATGGATTGCAACCTACACATTAGCTCTTTACACAATGGATCATTCATGACATCTTGGGTGTGTAGCTGAGTGTGTTAGGGTTGTCGCTTAACCATAATATCTAATAATAAATTTACGTGTTGGAATTTTTATGATATAATACGACGGCTTGCTCCTTAACATTTACAAATGCAGAGGAATTCCAAAACTTCAGTCCCATAAAAGGTCTCTAATGGCAATTGAAATTCCTGAAATTCTAGCTCATTTTCTTTTTTATGAAATTTCTAAATTTTCTAGTGCAAAGGAGTATTTAGGGGTTTTACTATGTCAGAGAATTTCATAATTCTCCAAAAAGAAACCTCTAAATTCAACTAGGCCCTTAGTTTGAATCTCAAACAAAGTGAGAGAAAGGATCAATTCAACTAGGCTTTAAAATATATAATGTTCAGGCCTGATAAAAGAAAAAAATAAAAAAGGTACAACACAATGGATCATTTTCTTATGCATTTACCTTGTGCGGACATGCGGCAAAGGGGAGGTAGCATGATAGGGCTCACTTGGCGCCTTACAAGTCATGGGATTAGGGGGATGAAAAGATTTATATAAGTGTGAAATAAATATCAAATTTTATGTCAATCCCATCCCATTATCCCTAAATTTGTGGTGTTCAAGTTTGACAGATAAATTGGGTCCAATGGTCCAATCCATTATGATCTGTGCATATCCTGGCAAATCAATGTATACATCAGGGATTTCGGTGATTCATTTAAATCAATATTAGGGTGGGCCCCATGCGCTACATTGCACAATAACACTCTGTTGCTTTGAATGCTTAGGAAATTTGCCAATAACAATTACAACATAAAACTTGGCTTGGCACAACCCATAAGCTTAAAATAAGGGAGCTCTTTCAAATACTTGAGCTCACACGACTTTAAGTACATCCACCTATGACGGCTGAAATTTCTTTTGGGTCCACTTTGTGCCAAGTATTTCGGGATTCTTTGGAGGATATAAAGAGCTCAAAATGTTGTCTCCTTACTGTAGAACTCAAAAATGCCCAAAGGTATATAACATTCTAAAATCTAGGATTTCAAAGATATCTCATGGCCAAAAGTGACTTTTCTTATGCTTTCTAAGTCTTACTATTCAAACTTTATCAAACAAAAAATTATAATTTTTCAAATACAACCTCTAGATCCAAGAAAGTATGTATAAAAATGCTCTTAAGATGCTTCATTTTGTAATAGGACACAAGGCAGACTGTTGGAACCTAACATACCCATTAGATAGAAGAGGGCATTCTTGACTGGAAAAAAAATATTTATAACATGTTTCTATGGAAAAGAAGTTTATAACATGTTTCGATGAACCTAATTTCTTTTTCATGGACTAGAGTTTCCAAAGAAAAAGAAGAAGATTTATTTATTTGATGTTATGATATTTGCATTTTTTTTCTTTCTTTCTTTTTTGTTGACATTATTTTTTAAAACTTTTGTAAATAAGTTTAACTTTTTTGAAGATTTGGCTCAAAATAGGTTGGAATGGAAAAGCAAAATTAATATAGCCAATTCTATTTATATAGTTTGGATAAGGCCTTGATGATGATTATTGTTATTATTATTCAAAACTTTGTTCTAGCATCCGTTGCATGATCTTGCACCAAATGTCACATCATGTTGAATCTTATCAAATAAAATTGAAGCCTATCGTACCATATACATTCTAGTTAAAGCATGACACAACAGCGGGTTTACACTTTTGAGAAAATTAGATAAGTGCTTGTAAGGATTTTTGCATTAGCTAATTCATGGGTTAGACAAAACTGAACTCCATTGATGCTGTATTTTATATATCTTTTAGTATATTCTAAAGTTTTGTTGGTTTTACTTTATAGTAGGAAATTGTTCATCTTGTAAAAGCAAGATGTTTTGGATTAAACCTGGAGAGCAAGGCTTGTAAGAAGAACTACATCCTATAGTTGAGGAACTGACTGTGTAAAATTGTACGTATATTTTGTAATTACTTGAAATTAGTATTTCGTTTTGAGCCATTGTGGCTCGTGGTTAAAAATTGGTGTATCTTCTTTTTGTGTTGTTGATTATTTTTTTACTTGTAAGTTTATTTTATTTATTTCGCTACATATTGTTTGATTTGCAATATAGATATTTAGGACCTTATAAAGTTTTTAGAAATTTTTTTTTAATCTCTCTTTAAACAAATGAATTGGGTCAATCCATAACCCTTGGGATGAGGACTTCTCCATGTCCAAATTGATCAAAACCTTTGTCACCATGTGTTGACAACACGCCAAGTTTTACACCATTAGGAGTTAAACCGCGTATTCACACTACACCAAAAATGCCCATCTGGAACGGTTGAAAACTGTTCCTGAATAAAGCTGGAACGGTTTCAAACCGTTCCAAAAATGGGTGTCGCAGAAAATCTGGAACGGTTTTGAACTGTTCCAGAATTTCAAATCTGGAACGGTTTTGAAATTCTGGAACGGTTCCAAACCGTTCCAGATTTGAAATTCTGGAACGGTTCCAAACCGTTCCAAATTGCCCTTTTTTTAACCTCTTTAAAACAATTTTAATAATATTTTTTTAAATCATAAATTTTTTAAACCACTACTAATCATATATTTGAAAAGAAAATAAAATAATTGTGATATTCACATTCATATAGATGCAATCATAAAAATTCTTTTTTTAACACAATAATTAAAAATTCATGATACATTTAATAAGCTACAAGTTTCAACACCATTTCAACACCATTTTCCAGCTCTCTCTCTAGAATATTATATTCATCCATCAAGTCTGTTTTTCTTGATGGATCATTTCGAGATTTCTTTCGCTTCTCCAGGGCTGCTTTCACCTTTTCCCTGTCAATCTTTCTGATTGCATCTGGAGGACAGTGGCCCTTTTGACCTTCATAAGCAGCAACCTGACCTACTGCACCACTAGACTTGTGCGACGGTCCTTCATCCTTCCATTCTCTAGGGTCAGCAGGTTCAACCATATCATTAATTCCTGATTCTTCCACAGGTAGCTCTGACCCATTCGTAGATCTGTTTGACACTTCTCCCATGCTATCCCTGCTGGAGGGAAATTTATCCAGCTCACAATGCACACTATCGTTGCCACCATAATCAACTGTGTGATCCCAAAGACCACTTGTCCCTGCACTTCCTCCACAATCACTAGTCAAGTTCTGTGTGCTTCTTAAAGGCCCACTGTGACTATCCGCATACGATTGGTCCGGCCCATGGCGCCCTGCTGATGATGATACTGATGATTTTCCCCTTCAGATAGCACTTCTTTGGTGAGGTGTGCTTCCGGGCTGCAGTGTTCAAATTCTAATTGTGCATCAGATGCCAAGAGAACTCCCAAGGGCAAGATGAGCTCACCGATTCTTCTGTATGAGGCGCATCTGGAAGACTACCCTTCTCTTCTAATTTTCTCTTTGGCGGGCTCTGGTTTTCTCTTTCCAAATGACGACTATGGGGGAAGAAGGAAGATGCTTCTTTTAGTTCTGGGTTTTCCTTTTTCGCAGGTATGTTTTCAGAAACAGATGAAACTTCAGAAGTATCTGAAGGACTCATCCATTCCAGCATTGGAGGCGCTGAAGGGATCTGCATAGCCCATAAATCATCTTGTTTTTTGTCTGATGGAACAACATTTTCATCCTGTAAGAAACAGCAATTAGTCCTGCGGGGAACACACTGGTGTTTGGGATCTTATGGTATCATCAATTCAATTCAATGAAGGGAGAAACATGGTCACCTGATATGCTTCTTCCTTCTCTTCAGGTATGGGTGCTGATGAGTTTATGGGGTTTTCGGCCTCAAACACATGACTGAAAGAAACCCATCGCAGCCTGTACATCCTTGTTGAGGCACCAAGCCTCAAAGTGTCAATTCCACCCGAACTTGTGGCTTGATTTTCTGCTCCAACACCCAGGTTCCGTGAACTGCAAACGGAACAAAGAAGCAATAAATCAAACCCATCTACACATTTTTAGACAAGAGTTTTTTGCGGAATACCTGACAATAAATCCATAATCGAGATCTTCTGCAACAAGGGCTGCAAGTAGATCCTGAGATGGAATCGGCTGATGCGCGGGTGATCCAAAACGATGTTGCAATCTGGGTGTCGCCCAACAAGAAGTTTCTCGCATTCTAGGCCACATTTCTCGCCATCCATCCCACATTTTTGCAGCAAGTCTGATTCAGGGTTCGATGTGGGGCTGTGGAGGATGATGCTCTTAATAATATTACCTTTTTTAAGGACTGTGAGAACAGGGATTTTCATCTCTTCATCAACTGGTTCCTTCTGCTTGCAAGCCATATTTAAGAGGACAGGAGAGGGATAATCATGCCTTCCATCTCATTCAATTCTTGCACAAATCCTCCATCACAGCGAGGGCAGACCACATCTCGCCTCGGGAGAGAAACCACGCGACTGCATCGGTAACACCAATGTGTATTCCCACTGCTCAACATTCTTCTTCTTCTCTATGCAATTCCTATCAAAGACCAAAACTGGAACCCTCAGCTCCTTCCTTTATTCCCAGCCAGAAGTCCACTCAGAAGCTATCAATGCAAATTATGAACAAGTAAATGAAAACCATATCCTCAACAGAAGGCAAAACAGTTGATAAGAAACAATCAATCCATATAATGCAAAACCCATGAAGAAAAATTTAACATTCACAACTCATATAATGCAAAACCTGTATTGCATTGCTACTAATCTTAATACCATGGACTCCATTGCCAGTCAGCGCATTTAGATAAGCGGCCAACGTCGAAACAAGAGTCTTCCCCTCGCCATTCTTCATCTTGGCGATTGATCCATCATGAAGCACTGCCCCACCAATAATTTGTCATTAAAACCACAGACACACAAAGATGAGAAGAATAAAAAATACCTCTTTTCCCAGCATACACAAGTCTAGAGATAAACCCATTTGCCTGGACATCAAAATGCCGCATTCCAAGCTTCCTTCTTGTAGCTTCTCTGACAACAGCAAATGCCTCTGCCCCAAAAATGAAAATTCAACAAAAAAAGCAACCAACCCGAAGAAAGGGCATTTTGTAAATGGATCAATAACTTGGTAAGCATGGATGTCCTGTGGGTGTTCATTACAAAACCATTCTTCATAAAACATATGTATTACTATTTACACAAATTCAAGGTATACTGTGACTGCCCACATAACACAATACTACAATTAGGAACATCAGAAGTGATATGGGAATCGACACATGAACAACCATAGCCGTTTTTTGCAGCTGATTACCTCAAACGGTTGCCTTGACTTCTTCAACTACGATCTCTTCCACCTCTTCGTACATCCGAATATTATCCCTTGCATCTTGCAAATTGGCATATCCTTTGAATTCTGCATTTGGAAAGCTATGGACTTGTGCCCTGCAATCAGCCCCTAAAGTGTAGCATCTAGGACAACATCCCCTGTACACAACATAATACCTGAATTTGGCCATTTCTGTAAGTCAGAAATCATTTGACAAGAAACAGGGGTTAAGTTTCTATTGAGATTACAAAACACAAATAATGCAACCATATAGTTAATTCATACCATACTTCAAAATGCAAACATCAAGATTAGAATAACACAAATACTACTGAATAGATATTGCAAAAATAAAAACTAACGTAAACAGTATCCACGTCTCAAAACAAGAGGCACAACAATGTGCCTTCTCACGTGGATGCATTCAAGAAGGGTTGAAATCTAGATCCCAAGTCAATAAGCTAAGACAACCACAGGGCACTATAATGTCAGTTGGGGACTCAGAACTTAAATAGGACAGGAGGCGTGACAATTCTACACAGTTTAGTTTAAGGGGAGGCCACTTATTCCAAGTACGTGGTGCCACGACGAAACAGTGGCAATCGGCATGGATTTTGGCACAGAGGAAAACAGTGGCCATATCCGAATTAATAGTCAGCCACTCATGGGCTAGTTTCGCCTCCATTTCACTGAGATCTGGAATCCGGACCAATTCCTTCACCACATCATCGAAGATTCGCTTTTTGGGGTGGTGGATACTTTCAACCACATCGGTTATTGCTGACAAGATTTTATCCGATCCTCTTTCAACCCTAGTTACATGCAAGTCAGTTTCCTTTCCTTTCTACTTTGAGGTCGTTTCTGTGAAGACCCTTCGCTCTCATTCATGCCTAGGTCAATGAAACAATCATTCAGATCAATTGGCAATGAACCCTCCGTTTGGGTGTCTGCACCATTTGTCAAGCTTTCAACATTTTGACTCCCTACATAACTTGAAGGTTTAGCAAACTGTCCTGTTGTATCGTCTTTTCCAAATACCAAGTTTAACCTATCATAATCAATTGTCCTGGACCGCTAGGAAGCAGCATGGGGCTGACCCTGATTGGCAAAAATGAAATGGTTGCATTATTTGTAAAGTAAAGAACAAGAGAAGACGATAAGGGTCATTTCTTTCACTAAAAAACTATTTACTTGTAGCATATAGGTACATATATGCACCAAGGATGGGTGATGTCATATAGCTTGCCATTAGTGAGTATGTGAGCATGCATTCCAACAAACTTGTGAAAAAACAAACAACTACTGATGTGAATAGCAACCATAAGTTGCCATACAATTTTGTAATTGAAAACAATCACACTGCAAATATGGCAAACCTTGATCCCAGTGACAAGAATCTGTTGTTCAGTAGCTTGTTCAACAAAGGCAGGTGCTTCACGATGGATTGGAAGAAAGTGATTAGTCTCTGTTGCAGAAAAAAAAAACTTTTGTCAAATATTAACAAGATACAGTGGAATCAAGACATTTCAAATGAAAACATCAAATCATGGAAAGGATTGATTATCTTACTTATGTCACCCTTTTCATCAATAGGCTCACCAATAACATTCATGATTCGACCAAGGGTAGCCCTACCCACAGGCACCTAATCAATGATCAAACATAAAATTCCACTATACATAAGCAAAAAAGCACAACAAGAACATCAAAACCCAATCACAGTAACTCCAAATCTGCAGTAACCAGGATCTACAACAACCCAAAAGTATAGTCTTTGTTCTCAACAGATCAACAATGACATAAATCTGCTCCGAATGTTTACTACTATATGCAAGAAAATTGCATGCTAACCCCCCACCCCCACAGAAAAGTTGTCACTAGTAGCATAAGTGCTTCAGAATGTGACCTTAAGAATTGATCTCCTCTTGTTTAAAAATAAAAAAGGTTAGAAATGTGCTGGGATTAGAACATACATTCCAACCTGTATAATCTGCTCCGAATAGACTGCTCCGAATAGTAGTTTCCTATGGCCAAAAAAATAGCTGCCTCATCAAGGCCTAGAACAATGAACGAATATGCATTACAAGCGCTTTCAAAACATCCAAGCTGAGCATCTAAAAAGAACCCCTAGAACTACAGTTACATAACAGGGGATGATTTCTGAAAAAACAATGGAAATCAAATACGAATGCTAAATGCAAACCTCTAAACTTAGATGTTTTTTTTTTCCACTCTCCAATTCTCCTCCTTTCTTGATCAAGCCTTTCTGAAATCCACAGTTCTCACAATAGGACGAAAAATCTCCAGAAACACACTTAATAGGATCAAATTACACATCATAGCAAAAAAAGCATTGAAAAAAACAATTATTCCAATAATATCAATTCACATTCAAACAAAAACAAAACATCATTCCATTGTTCTTAATTCCTTTATACAGAAAACTACTCTCTTCGCTTCTTCTCTTTAGAAATTCTACTAAAAAATAGTCATGATGATCTCATTCTCATATACCCACCAACATTTAATCCAAATCTATATCCATGTAATCCAAAGAAAGAAAGAAGGCTGAGTGCTTGAGTTGCATAAAGCTGAGTGCTTAACCAACTGACTAGCCTAGTGGAATGACTGTTGAAGTTTGACTGGCCTGGTTGAATGACTGTTCAAGGCATTTGGATATAAGCAAAAAGGTAAAGAAAACGTAACAAACTGAAATGGAGGACAGGAAAAAAAGAAAGGATAAAATCAAATATTAATGCTCTATGATATTCACCTGATCATAGTTCTAATCAATGAATACGGTAAAAGCCTTAGGCCATGCTACAAAGGACCCACTCCCAACTTCTCCCAAAGTAGAATGATAATTGTCCGGGTAAGGTAGGTCGACATCTCCTTTATCAATGACGTCAATTGTAATCTTGTACGCATTTTCCGGAAGAGGTTTACAATGAATGAGCTGGGTACCATTACCGATATGAGCCCTTCCACGAGCAACAATCTCTTGACGCCATGACATCAAGTTGCATGGCTGCAATCTCATTGAATGATTATTGCTCCCTCCTGTATTGGAAATTGCAACAGACTCTGTCGTCTTCGATGTAAAGAAACTGCTTGCTTGGGATCCTGAAGGCATGCGCTACTGTAATAATATTTTAAAGCATTATTCAAAACTACTTTCAATGCAAAAATATTAAAAAAAAAACAAAAACTCCAATGACTTCAATATTACTTTACCTCAATCAGTTGTTTTATACCATTAAGTTCTTTGAAAATGTGTTTTTGTTCTTCAATTATGCAGTTTACTTGGGACTCCAGATTCTTAATTGCTAATGATTGCCCAATAACTTCTTTTTCCTTGGCAGCTAGTTTTTCAAGAACAGCAGAGGATCCTATAATTTGAGTTCTTGAGACGTTGCCAACACCTCGAACACGACCCCTTGTATCAACACCAAATACCTGAGCCAAGGGATCGTTGAGGATGTCATGTGAATCTACTTCATCTTTCTTGGAAAGTAGTTCTTGTATTCTTTTCTGTCAAAGTCATAGGGTACAACAAAAATGAAAATTACATTATTAGAATACTATTGCCTTAATTTTTCTACCTGAAATCATGTGAGTAATACAAACCATTAGATGGTCAAACATGTAAAAACTGCATTAATTTAATGTTTCTAACCACTCTCCGTGATGTAAACAATGCCTTTATTAACTATAATAACCGTTTACACACATTTTGACAATCATGGGTTAAACAACCCTTCTATACCAATAGAACTCATGACTTTGCATAATACCATTTATAATACATTTGAACCATTTACACATATGAGAGTTTGCATAACACAATAACATGAGAAAATTGAACTCACCATAGGTGAAGACACAGTATTAAAGACAGAACCATCTTTCCTTGTATGAGCTTCTACCCACACTTCAGCCCTAGATAGTGGAGGGTCATCCTCCTTCCTTTGGCGTTTCTATATTTGCATAAATTTCACATAATCAGTTTTTAAGCAACAAATCACTATTACATTTATGTTATGAACAAATGCCAATACTTACCATTTTCTCCTCTAGTCTTGAGTGGCCATACCTACCACTTGTATGATATATGTTCAGTTTATTCCTCACATCTGTATTTTTTATTCGTTGTTCTATGGTTTTGGGACTCAAATTCTGTTTGATGAAAGTTTCCCAATCTTCTGGCCTAACTCCAGGAGGACGATTGCTCAATCTACCTTCATAAGTTGGATGGGGATCAAGGTATTTCTTTCTCAATTTTGTCTTGTACTTCCTCATCATGTCAGACATGCTCTTAAGGCATTGACCTTTATAGGATTGAGGAACAACATATTCATCCTAAAAGAAATTATCAAAAAGGTCAAATAAAAAAAGATTCAATATTAGCATTCATATGCCAACTTCCAAGTTTGCATTATCAATCTAAAAGATAATTTCAAGTATATGTCTATCATCTACCTTATTTTATTAGTTAATGGTATTTACACAAAAACATAGAAATCATATCTCTACAAAATTGTAATTGTCTTTAAATAATATAAGGATCATTCATACTACTTACATTTTGATTAAAGGAGTCTTGATTGGGCAATCTCTATTAAATTCAGATTTGTTTTAAGTTGAGCTTTACTTGAATATTTATAAGCGAGCTTGAATATTTTTCATGCCAAGTTTGTACTACGATTTTATACCTGGATGAGCTTCCAGAGCTGATCTTTCATGGTCTTAGGCGCCGCACGCCAGTCCTTGATGGAAATGGAGACAATGGTGCGGACAACCTCTCCACATCTTGATGCCAACTGGATGGACTGATCTCCCACGGGTAAGCCATTATCATTGCATGTAATCACTGGCTTTTGTTTAGATAACATAGTTAGACATGCATTATGCTCCTCCGCCATCCAAACACCTACGTCTTAAATGACTTGATGAAACAAAGCATAATCAATTCATAGTCATCAACATTCAATAAAATTAATAAAAATATATATTTGTAAATGAATAAGGCAATATTTGAACATTAACATATTCAAGACACCATAATCATGAAAATAATTAAGGCACCATGAGCTTAAGCATGAGTGTAAGCATAAAGTCCATATTTCAAATTATCAATATGTGGACAAAACCATTAATTCATCTTCATAGTCAAATTTGTTACATGTCCAGCTCTATAATTCATAGTCAAATTCTTTTAGTATGTCTTCCAAATTTGCTCTTTCGCCATCACAGGAAGAAAAGAGACTAGGATCTTCAAGTGCATCAACGTCTTTTGTTAATCTCTTTGGTGCCATTAGAACAACAGACCATCCAGGCCTTGTCTGATCTTGAGAGTAGAACACCTGCCTTGCTTGACATGCCAATATGAATGGCTCATCTCCTTCCTTGTCTTTTCCTTTAAATTTCTCCATGTTCACCATTGTCAAATTTGTATCAGGATCAACAATGCACCCATTGATCCTATCCTCTACTCTAAACCAATCACAATAAAATACTGTTTGACGAAAATCAATGTAATTCAGCTTGATTATCTGTCTTATAACTCCATAATAAGTGGTCTCATCTTCCTTGTAATTCTTGTCTTTAGCACTTGCCCTGAATTTAGTGATGGCATTCATTGAAACCCCGCTATTTTGTGTTGACTTGTTAGTCTCATATTCAATTGGAGAGAATACAAATCCATTAACACGATATTTGTTATAATATTTTGCCTTAAACATTGGGCCATCTGTGAGTCGTTTCAGAGTCTGATTGCCCTCGATAAATTCCATCTGCATATAAACATTGGGATTTCATAGTACTCAGCATATAAAAATAGTCACTAATTATCTAATACATAAAATCTAATAAATAATTAAAATAATACCTCCTTCCACAACCAACTGATGAAATCAGGCTCATTGTTCTTAAACACACTGCCCTTTCTTTTTTGTCCCTTCGAATTGTTTGTTCTTAGATACATTTTATATTTCCTGTATCAATGACAGACACATTATTATATATATTTATGTACATGTTATCTAATTACTAGACTAACAAGTTATTTAAAAAACTTCACCCACTCACTCTTGCCAATCCGCAATTCCATCATAGCAATTCAAAACCCATCTACGTACTTGTTGATGTTGTGTGTTTGTTAGGTACAAAATTTTGCCTTTATCCAAGGGCTCTTCATCGCACATACCATCCTCATCTAAGAATCTTTGACGCGTCCTCTTGTGACCACCTTTATCACCATCTGGCATGTATTCCATACAGTACAAAATAGACTCCTCTACAATGTAGCGCTCAGCAATGCACCCTTCAGGATGTGCTGCGTTCTTTACATATCCTTTATAGACCTTCATTAACCTGTTGAGAGATTTCAAATTAGCACTATATTATACCATTCAAAAGATATCTTTGGAGTTAGAACTTTACCGTTTAAAAGGATACATCCAACGAAATCTAACTGGACCGCAAGCTAATGCTTCGTCGGCTAAATGCACCATGAGATGACCGCTAATTACAAAAAACGACGGTGGAAAGAATTTCTCCAAGATGCATATTGCAATGATAAGCCGTTTTTTGGCAGCAATAATACTATCTGCACTAATTGTCTTTGAGCACAAGACATTAAAGAAGTTGCAAATTTGTTGAATAGCACCCTTCAGCGTCTTATGCTCTGTTAAAGCATGTTGTAGCAAAACAGGTAGTAATTGTTGCATTATGATATGGTAATCATATGACTTAAGCCCCTTCATTTCAAGATTTTGTAGATTCACATGATGTTTAAACCTTGAACTATACCCTTCTGGAACCTTCAAGTCATGTAATGTACGATAGAATAATTCCTTCTCCACACGACTTAGAGTAAACGGTGCCTTCGGTTTAATAGTCTTACCATCCGATTCTTGTAACCATAACTCTTTTCTAATGTTCATTCGCCTCAAATCTTCACGTGCACTTGTGTCATCCTTTGTTTTATTTTTGACATCTAAGATCATCGACAAAAGATGTTCAGTAACATTCTTCATAACATGCATCACATCTATATTATGACGAATTGGTAAATCCTGTTAAAGCATATTAAAGAAAAATGGTTAGCTATCTATTCATTAAGATGGATGTATAAAAGATATAATGCCAAAGTAAGTAAAATCACCTTCCAATATGGTAGGTCAAAAAGAATCGATCTCTTGTACCAAGCAGTTATATTATTGGTCAACTCATCATCACAACTTTTTCGTTTCTTCACCTTTGATTTACCAATATCCATCTGAATATCCGCTACCTTGTTAAGAACCTCTGAACCACTCAATCGACGAGGAGGTCTTCCTTCCTCTGTTTTACCATTGAAAGCCGCTTTTTGGGTCCTGAAAACATGATCAGTAGGAAGGAATTTTCGGTGACCCTGATAGGAGTACTTCATTCCACTTTTAAGGCGTTCAGCAACGGTTCCCTCAGCACAAACTGGGCAAGCATATTGTGCATGTGTTACACAACCTGATAAACTCCCATATGCAGGAAAATCATGAATTCCCCACATCAACATAGCTTTCATATTAAAAACTTCCCTCGAATGAGAATCATATGTCTGCACTCCATTAAGCCATAATTCCTTCAACTCATCAACCAATGGTTGCAAGTAAAGATCAATGACTTTACCTGGTCCTTTTGGACCTGGTATCAATACTGTCAACATTGAAAATTCTCTTTTCATGCACATTGAGGGAGGGAGATTATAGGGCACGATAATGACAGGCCAACAACTATAAATACTACTAAGATGTCCAAAAGGATTAAACCCATCAGTCGCAAGTCCTAAACGGACATTACGATGTTCCTCGGAAAAACTTGGCCACTTGGTATTTACTACCATCCAACTTGATGAATCAGATGGATGACGCATAACACCGCTATATTCTTTCGGTCGAGAATGCCAAATCATTTGCTCCGCTATCCATGGCACACTACACAACAAAGTATACAATTAATTAATTAGTTATGGATTGTAATATTCCAATAGAAAATAGGATGACCTAGAAAATATATTTAACTTTGAAATCTAACCTGTATAGCCTCTGCAGCTTAGGTGTCAAAGGAAAATATCTCAAAACCTTTGATGGAACTTTAACACTTTTCTTTTTTGCCAAGTAATCTGACTTCCATCTGGATATATGACAGATTGGACAATTTTGCCTATCTTTATACTCTTTCCAGTAAAGAATGCAATTATTCGGGCATACATGTATACACTCATAGGTCATTCCTAATGAGTTGATCATCTTCTTAGCTTGATATGTGCTTTCTGGTAATGTATTTCATATCGTTAGAAACTTCTTTACCAATTGAAGGAGATCATTAAAGCTATTATCTGACCAGCCATTTTGTGCTTTTAAACTGTACAACTCAACAATAGTTGACAATTTTGTGAGTTCCCTAGGACATGAAGGATACAAAGCTTGCCTTGCATCATCAAATAAAGACTTATATCTCCTGGCTTCATGGTTTTCTTGGCCTTGAAACCTTGGAGAATCTTCATTTAAATCTTCATTACTTGCGAGATCGTCCATGAGAGAATCAACATGTTCACCAATTCTCCCAAATGCATCATTTACAAGCTCCTCCATTCTAGGATACATATCGTCCATTTGGTCATAAGACTTCGATGTCGATGGTTTCTCATTAGCTGTGTTAACACTTTCTCCATGAAAAATCCAATGTGTATATGACTGATCAATGCCAAAAACCAGCAAATGGTCATAAATCAAGTTAAGGTCTATCATTCCATGCCCATTTCGGCATTTCACACATGGACAAGGAAAATGCTGAAATCCACCACCATTTTTCTTTACAAACTCAAAGAAATGCACAAGTCCATCCAAATACTCTCGACTTAATCTGTGTTTGGACATCCATGCTTTGTCACTTGGTAACGACATTCTGCAATCAGTGAGGTAACATATTTCTTTGAGGAATATGGGAATCTACATGGCTGATGATCAGACTATTAATATAAGGTATGCAAAATGAACAATGTGTGGATCCATTACTCCACGATGTCATGATTATCTTAGCAAGAAGGGCTACTCTTATCCTCAATTGTTTCACATATTTATAGTATCAATTTCCCATAACAGTAACTTAGCCTGGTAGGGATTAAGGATTAATGGATAAAACATAGACACAAACCTCCGTGTTTTTCAATGATGCAAGAACCACGCAAGCTCTGGAAAGCAGAAAATCCCCTGCCAGTACAGAAAGCTGCATCATGTGATGGCACCAATCTTAGGAGCTCTAAGTAGTTATATTTCACCTAATTAAATCTGATGTTATGGTTCCTTTCAGCTAATCAAGCATACGTCAAAAACAAATACCTTATGATCCATCACATTGATGGGAGTGTAGATCCAAATGAGGAAAATAGTCGATGAGAAAGAGGAGGTTAAGAACTCTGAGAAACAATGTCATGATAGCACCAACTATAAAAGACAATTCACATGGACATAAAAGGATTGAAATAACCTCATCAGGTACCAACTAGAACATTACAACAGCTATCCAATTACAAAAACCAACAATCAACCCATATCTGAACATTACTGAATATAACATCCCATTATCTGAACATATTCTCTGCGCTTCCAGTCTTTCAATGAATTTTGACAAAGCCAATCACATGGACATTTGGATCTATATGCATCCCATTCCAACTTTAGCTTCTAATGCTTCCGTCGGAAGAGTGATGGCATCTGACACATGAAAATGCCATGTGTATGAGCTTTCGCACTATTAAAGGTAATAACGATGAAGTGAAAACAACAACTGAACCTAAGAAAATGAGAACTGTTGGACACCTTCGCATACCTAGCATCTAATGACTGATTGAAGGTTGCTTTGATTGAGATACAAAATGAATGCCTTGCCAAGTAATCTTGCCATCATTTTTCCTAGTCATTTCTTCAAATGCCTTAAACTTGATTGCAAAATAAGGTGAAATGCAGCTGAAGTCATAGCCATATCAAATAAGGTTCCTTTTGCTTTGATGAAATTCTATGGATGGGGTGGTTAAACAACTCAGGCCTTGGTACTGTAAACGTAGCCATTTGCTAATATTAGAGGTGGATCATCCATAACTTGGATGGCAATACAGAAGTGGAGCTGTATCTACCAATTCAGCTAGCAACAGGCACTACAAATATGGCTTTTGCAGATCAACACAGCAGAGTAGAGCGGAACCAGAAGGTTTTGGCCTGACTAATGACTAATAAACATAGCATAAGATATTCTGGAAAGGGCTCAGAAGTAAGTTGTGCCTACACATCCCACCATCACACCCTCCAATGGGAGCCCTTGATGGCCCACTTTTTCTGTGTAGAGTTCTCTAGCATCACCAATACATTTAGCCATTGGTCTTGCTACTGCCCAATCCTACATAAATTAAATGTAGATACAGTAACTGAATTGAGTCCGGCTCAAGTAATACCCAGGAAACTTGATGTGAAGATTACTTAGCTTTATTGAGCATAAAATTTAATACCTTAGAATTCATGATAAATTGGGTCTAACAAATGATTATTAACAACATGATGAAGGATGTAAGGGGCATATAAATATGACCTTGTCTTTCCTAAACAGTATGATTGGCTATCCATTTTCCATCTCCTTTAATTCAATTACCATTAATGGGAGATTATTCAAAAGCCGCTTATATATTCTCACCTTTGTTTCTTCAATTTTTTTCCACCTTTAGGAATGAATTTCTGAGGATTCCGACAAATTCAATTCCATACAAAAAACAGGCTGTAAGGTCCATACTAGGCCGTTCAACATGCATGCGACCAAGTTCATTTAAGTCAGTATTTTTGCAATTGCATAACTTGCATTACCTTGTTCATTTCCATAAATACTTACAGGTAACCAGAGTTGGATATAATCAGTAAGTTGAGAGAAGGGAAACGACTGAGTTTGGAGGATCCAAACAAGGCCTATGGATGGAATAGATTTGATGAACCTCCCGAAGCAGAATTTCTAAGGCTGTTATTCGAAGTGCTGGAATTCAGATAACTTGCCAAACTATTGGACTTTCACCACTGTATATCCGGAAAATCTTTACTTCCTCTGCTTTGGATTAAAAAAAAAACTCAAACCAGCGACTAAAAAAATTTAGTTGGTAATGTAATATTTTCTGATACTGGTGTGAGTCTTGCTACCACAAGTCCATATCAGGCTCCGGTAGACCTGCATCAACCATCTGCATAGATTACAGGAGAAGACACTGGACGTGGCTTTCATGGCCCCAAGCGCCTTGCGTTTTGATAGCAAGAATTCTACTTTGTTTCCTAGTATGAATGCAAAATTTCAAATTTCAAATTCCAAAGTTCTTGGTCAAATCCAAATGCTTGAAATCCTAGAACTTAGAAAATAATTGAGGTAGTCACTCTGAAAATTTGAAAGCAATCACCTTTCATCTAGAATTCATTTCAGATGACCCACTCTAACTACTGGACTTATAATGTACTATTGTTTCATTACTGTGGATCCAAAAAATCTTTATTTTTTCTTTGTTGGGAATGACCATGAGGTATCAAGCATCCTCACTCCAAATGGTGTAACTCAATTTAGGATAGGTCAAGGACTCCAGATTGTAATGTAGTTTTTGTGTTACTGATAATGAGTAGCATGCCCTGCCTACTTACAGCAAATACACCGCCACCCCTACTTGGATTTACCAACAAATCAGCAGGAGCAGCAGCAGCAACTAAAGATGTTTCTATTAGAAAATCCAGTATCCCCACCACAGCAACAGTCTTCCAGTGAATTATCATCCTCCTCCTCCTCAAACCATACCATTTTCTCCATCAGGGACGATGGGTCTTTGACAGATAATGTGTCTGTGTTTTTTTTTCTTATAAACAAAGTGGAGGTAAAAAATGACGATCTTTACACACAATCAACCCAAGTATAAAAAAATCCAAATCACGTTATGCAGAAACCCACAAGCCACAAGGTCCAATACATCTGTAAATCAGATCAGATGCCATTGCTATGAGGTTAAGCTAAAGCTAAAATCGAATAATCTGCATGTGCTAAGATTCCTAGTTAGAATTACTGCGACAAAGATGATATGCACAAGGGAGCACATATACATAACTGTATGTGTTAGAAATCCAATGGTGCAAACATCATCAACACAAATCCAAGTCAAAACATCACAAACATCTTGAGATAGTAATCTCCACAAATCGATCTAAACACAAGCAAAACATCCAAAAAACACAGATCTGACACAACAGAGGAAGATGAAGATTTGCTATAATAATTGGGTAGGGTTTATACCGATGGAGAGACAAGAAGAAGATCTGCAGAAGATGCGACCAATGTGAAGAAGACTTGTAGAAACCCTAGCCATCTCTTCTCTCCTCCTGCGACCAACGAGAAACAACAGATCCATAAAAAACAATATCAAACCCTAAACAACAAGGATCTAAGAGTTGAGAGATCGATTAGAACATCAATGGCGAAGAAGAAAAAACCCTAACTTTCCTTTTGAGAAATCGGGAAGAAGATATAGTAGAAGATCGGGAAGAAGAAGAGAGTTGAAGATCGGGAAACACAAGCAGCGGGAATAGAATCTTGCCTTCTGCAATGAACAAATCCCTCTTGCCTTCTGCAATGAACAAATCCCTCTTGCCTTCTGCGATCTCCCTCTTGCCTTCAGCGAAAATAGAATCGTTCTCCCTCTTGCCTTCAGCGAAAACAACCCTTTTTTGTCAAACGGGCCTCTGCAGAACGGATCAAATCCGTTTCAAATCAGAAACGGCCCAAAACCGGGCCCATAATCCGTTTCCAAACTGGAATTTTGGTGTAGTGTCACTGTGAGCAAAACCAGTGATTTCATTCTATTTTCAACTTCAGTTAGGGCGAGATTTTGCTTGGCCCCCATTGAGCCGTATTGCATGGCTCGGTCGGGACTCGGTCGTGAGTGCTTTGTGGACACCATCTACCACTAATGCTACTACTTCAAATTGTAACCGTTCCAATGTAATGGAAAATTGAAAACTTTGATCTGTCCTCCTCTAACAAAAAGAACGAAGCCGTTGGTTGTTGAAGTTCGGTGGCCCACATGCCACGACCCAAGTAAGATATGAGTCACCAATCACCACGCCTGTGGCCTTTTGAGTTTGTGGTGCTGTGGTGGAAAGCGTACTTCATTAAGACTTTTTATCATGCAAACCATATTAAGGCCCGTCGTCACCGAAATACTCAATTTGGACGAAACATTAATTTCTCATGACATCAGGGAAGACTTGGATAAAATTAAAAAAAACCCAAGCAAAGCTGACTTTATTAATGGCAGCGTTTTCACTTTTGATTAATGAAGTTAACCAAATAGACATGGCAATGGATTGGGTTTAAACGAGGACATCTCCCTGCCCGCTTCCTTTAGGAGCGGGCTTGACAGTGATCTTTTCTTGTTTTGTTTTTTGTTGCTCGGAGCATATTTGAGTTTTGTTGTGATGAACGCCAAGCCCTATACACATAATATATTAATAATTTTTTACTAAAGTTGTCGATGAAATTTATGCTGTGCACGTAGTGTTGGGCTGTAACTTAAGAGATGTGGGAAGAGAAGGTGGGTTCTTTGTTCTTTACCACACTTATTTTTATGCATATAATCATTTTAAAATTTTAAGCTGTACTTCAACTTAACCCCAACCTATCACGAGACAAGTTATGTATCACATACCAATGACCTATCACGGAAAATCAGATTTGAAAGAGATATATTTGAAGCGGAACGAACTTAGATTTACCCCAATCCATATCAAACTTGCTTGCCATCTCTATCAACAATGATCAATCCAAATCCTCACAAGTATGCAAAATGACTTACGTTATTGATCTAATCATTTTTAGTTTTTTTTTGGTAAGACGTTTTTGGATCTTAGATAGTAGGCATCATACTCTTGTGCGGATGTCTTGCATGCACCGTGTGATTCTTTTGTGGAGCCCACAAGGGCCTCAGCAATCATGGAGACTCAGAGGATCAGAAGATGTAGATGTATCATATCCATCTATAGCAATCATGGAGACGTAGAGGATCAGAAGATGTAGATGTAGCATATCCATCTATAGAATTTAAGTCTGATAAATCATTCAAATCCTTGATCCATGACTTTCAAAGTTTAATGATTTTAAAAAGGATTTTTTTAATTTCACTTCTACATTAAATTTCATTTTGACTAGTATATTAAAATAGTTTGAGGTCTATGACATTCGGGGAGCATGGGAATTGGTAGGTGTTAGATCGATGGATAAGAGCCTCACAAAGAAATATGCACCATATAGGTGCCTTGATTGGCCCTTGCTAATCACCATTCCAAACTGTCCAAGAATGGGACTCCCTTGAACTTACATCAGAGCCCATAGTTTTTCATCCATTCGAATGGACTAAACCATTGAATTGAGGGTAAATTTTTTCTTTAATATAAGTTGTTAGAATTGTGGGCTATACATCAAGAGGTTAGAGGCATAGGATTAAACCCAAACTTGATAGCTGTGCTCATAAAAAATAACTCTTTCCATTTGCCTGGTCCCATGGTCAATGGGGCCTAAGTGGGCCCCATCATGCTGTCTCTCACTATAAGCTATGCGAGTAAACTCTCATAGGAGCATTTATAACACTCACAAATAGTTGCCGTATATGCGTGAGTCCCACAAGGACCATTCCATGCATGACTTAGTATGGGGCCCACTTGCTAGTTCACCTCAAAATGGGACTTGGGGAGACTTGAAGAACTCCCTAGATCACTCATATGCACAAGACACCAGCCTCATTCCATCATCCTAACCCTAGCATCTTGGGCTAATTACAAGCATAGTCCATTTGGATAGGTATAAATCCAGTTTGATTGGTGACAATAGGGTGTTTAGGTCGCCTCGAATGGACCATCAAGTGGGCCCAGTAGGGGTACACATAAAGCATAAGATAATTTTTCATATGTGCACGTATGTATGTATATATGTGTATATATATTATTGATCTAGTGTGAGACTAGCACACTAGATTAGTGTGTGTATCTCAATGTGGGGCCCACATGGAGCCTTACTTGGGACAGGGGCCTAGGTGATCAGAAGATCCATCTCTACAAAGCATCATCCCCAACTGTAAACCCAATTAGCTCCATCTAGGTTCTACAAGTTTGATAGTGTATAGTCTATTCTAGTGAGTGTCAATTAATACAACGGTTCAGTCCATTCAGTGGCGTCCAGCCCCCAAGGGGACTTGTGAAATTTTGGGATGTGTGTGGTTCAGTTGGATGGAGCATCAGGTGGGTCACACCTCCAATCCTTCGATGCACAATATGCACATCAGTTGCGTTAGATAACCATTATTTATAGAGAGAGACGATATAGTATATGGCTAATTCTGATTATGATCTTTCAATCTCTCATGCCCTTCATAGTTAGCACAACTTTGGTGGGACCTAAAATGTTAGCTCATATACTGGATCATCTAATTCGACAGTTTCTCTCTCTCTCTCTCTCTCTCTCTCTCTCTCTATATATATATAAAGAGCAAAAGAGAGTCTTTGAGTGAGAATATGGTCAAATAGCCATTATGTACATATCCAATGAGATGCATGAGTTTTGTCTTCCTCTTGATGACGTTATCGTATCTAAGAGGGACAAACCTCTAAACATATCCTCATTGACTATTCTTATTTCTCATGCATCTTATTAGCCATGTTTATGAAGACTATTAGAGTATGTGTTATACCTATACCATTGTTAACCTATGCACAAGGTGCACATGAAGCTATTCATGCTTACCTCATTGTGGGATCCACATATGACCCAATACGGAATGTGACTTAGGTGGATTTAAAGATCTCGTTGGGACCCTCTTATGTGCACAAAATAACCTCGTCTGGTTATTCTAACTCTATCATCTAGGCCGACAAGTCCAGTTCATTCGGTGTTTAGTCAGTCAATGGTCCATTTCATTTTTGTAACGGCTCAAATCCGGGTAAGACAAATTCACTATTTGGACTGTTAAAAAAAATCCAATATTGTCTGTATCTATAAGTTATCCAAATAACACAGCAGCAGAATTTATTTTAACTAATTGTAATAAAAAGAGTACAAATAATTTAAAGCTAAATCCATCCACTTAAATTAATTTATTCAAAGCCACAGTTAAAGTCACAAATTCAAATATAAAACTAAATTACAGCCACATAGGAATACTTGTCTCTAAAAAAAACAAACTAAATAAAAAAATTGAAAATTAAATATTCAACTAGTGACTCTATTCGTCTCCACAGAAGTTGTATCCAACTTGCAACACATTGATATTTCATTATCATCGTCGACATTGTCAACACCAACGTATTCTTCATTTCCTAAAAATGGTCCAAAATTGAGGTGAGAACAAGAGGAACTCAATAGATATGATACTAAATTTAAAATGCACATATAAATGTCAATTTAATTCCATGAATTATAATATCGAAAGATCATGAGTAAACATAGAGTAGATGACATAGATTTAACTTGACTATGACAATATATGGTCCTAAAGAGCATAACTTACAACAATAGACACATGAGTATGACAATAAACTTATGAATTTATTTGCATCATAAATGTGAAACAACTATTCGCAAATGGCATACCAAGCCTTAGTGCTTCCTCCAACTAGGGAAAGGCCAATGCATTTTACCCCTGTGGAGTTAGGGTCAATCGCATCCCGCCAGTTGACTTTTCATCTTGCTAGCTCGATGACGCCATCTAAATGGATCTTACATTTCACAATAACATGCAAGGTTCCCTACTATGTTTGTTAGTTGTACACATCATTAGGTGTCCCCCACTGTGTAAGCCCTTCTAACTGCATGGTTTTAAGTGCCGACTCATCGAGTCAAGAAAAATCACAGGTCACTATAATGATAACATCATTTATTTCCATTGATCATCATTGATCAAATAAAGCCATCTTGACTTAGCTTATGATGTTTTTAGAAAAAATATATAATTTTGAGAGAAAATACAATATTGTGTTTGCCAGTCTTAGAAAATATTCATAAGATATTCTATGGAATCTCAATTTGATTCAAACTAGGTTTTTTTTTAAGCTAACAAAAATTTAAATTTTTTGTAAAATAGCCAAATCAAAATTCCAATTTATTTAGCCTCTAAAAATTCATTTCAAGAATTGTATCCCTTTTTTCTTTTATGATTCTAGTGAGTAGAAAAATGACATCTAACTTCACCTTTCGATGGAGATTTCTGAAAATCAATTTTATGATGTCTGGGTTGAAAAAGCCAAGGATTATATATACATACACACACACTTTCTTGAAATAGTATTTTCTTTATTCAAAATACTCAAACAAAAATGGAGTTCACAAAATAAAATAAAACACCATCTTTTGTTTCGGACTCTCTCCAACGGCCAAATTTTATTTGAGATATATCTCCATTTATGTTGAATAATCTCACTATACAAATATTAATATTACTCGCATATGAGTAACAAAAGATTATTTAATTTGACACAATATAGAGATGATCAACATGGTTGGATTCAAGAATAACATGAATTGAATTAGAGCCTCTAGATGTTTGAGATAGAATTAAGCCGAATTGCATAAGAATTCTCAATTTTAGAATATTCTAAGATGACGTAATTTTAGAAAAATCTCCAAAATCCTATGTTATAGAATCAATCAAAACCATTAATCAAATTAAGGAAAAACATCACAACACATCAAATTGAAAGGGTAAAAACATTTAAATTTTAAATCAAATAAGAACTATCTACCTTAGAACTTTAAACACAAATTGGGCCTGGCTTGGGTATAATCTCTAAGTTTGACCAAATCTCTTTTCTCTCTAGTTTTACTTCTCTAACTGATTCTCTACTCTCTTCTCTACAACCAAAAATTGTGAATTGCTAAAGTAGAGATGTGTGGAGGTATAAATAGGCTTGATTGGGTTAAACTTAAGTTCCATTGATGTTTCCTTAACTCATCACTTTTAAACTCCATTTATGCTTCTTAAGCACTAACATGTAGGAACGTGATTTTTTTTTTTTTTCATAGAGAGCAAGGCTTAATAGGTTTGTTTAAGGTGGGGGGTTTCAAAATAAAAGTTCATTAAAACCATTCAGACATTAAACTCATAACTTCATCAAAGCATTTGCTTTCCTTTAAAACTATATTGAACTCAAGCGTGAGTCCACCGTATTTGCATGAAGGGACCAACAACTTAACCACCAAAAGTAACTATTTCAATTTAAGGCTATGACTAAACTAATATTTTATTAACTCATCTTAACTAGTTACTTTTAAACAATAATTGATTTTTATAATAACTAATTGACATATTTTAATTTCTAACTAGTTAGGGGTCAATTACTAGCCAAGTGGGGTTCACATGATTAATTATATTTTATAATGAGTCTAATCTCGTATTTATTTCTAGTCCTATTTATATATAAAAAAAATTGCATAATCTATATACATGGGGTTCATTAGTTGATCTACAATTAATGATTAAAGGTCAATTTCTGGGGTTAGGCCCTAACAATTTGGATGAGTGCAACCCTTCAATGTGTGCACTATAGGGGTGGGTGGTTTTGTTTTCCACTCAAATGGAGAATCAGGTGGGCTCCATTAGAAATGTGCACTATGTATAGGATAATTTTCTTATATATATAAATGAAAATGATGGGTGATTAAGACCTATTAAAAGTCCTTTGAGTATTTTGCCAAAAAAATCCTCTTAAAGTTACTTTATACCAAAAAGATCCCTCAAAATACGATTCTACCGGAATAGTCCCAGGGGTCTTCTTTTATTAAATTTTTTTGAATTTGAGTTCGACAAAGATATCCCCATTCACCCGAATACACGAGCGGGAATATCCCCGCTCATGTTTTCTTCTTATTCATCATCTTCCTTCCTTCTTTGCTCGTTTTCAATTTTCTTTTCTTTCTTCTTCCTCCTTTCTTTGGAACACAACAAACACACTTCCAATCCTATCTTTAGAAGAAAAAACAAAACATGTTTCCAAACTTCATTTTAAAACCTTGATAAAAAAACTCATTTTTGTAAGCAACATTTCAAAGGAAAAAATCCCATTTTTTATGATCCTTCTTTAGATCCAAATCAAAGTAAGAAAACTACTTTCTTTTGAGCCACTTTTCAGCCCTATGGCAATGGAAACGTCAAAGAAGAGAGCGAGGTTGCCTTTGGTGTGATGATGCGGACATCGACCCTGATGATTTGGACACGGAAAATGGTGGTGATGGTGTAGGGGGAGGTTGTAGTTTGTGGTATGAAAAACTAATGCGGGGTGGAGATTGAGTTGGATGGGCTTCGCTAAGATAAGGTTTTCATCTTGGAGCTTGAGGTTGAGGAAATAAGAAAGAGAAAGTAAGGAGGAAACATGAAAAAAAAAAAGAAAGAACGAGCGGAGCAAATTAGTAAGGAAGAGAAAAAAGAAGAAAATGACTCGAGATATCTTCGCTCCTGTACATCATGGGTTAAAGGGGATATCTCTGTTAAACTCAGACTTGAAAAATCTAAACAAAAATGAATTTTTAAGACTACTATCGTGAAATTATATCTTTGGAATTCTTTTTTGTATAAGTAGTCCTTAGGACCAAGTTAAAAGCCCTTTTTATGACCAATTAATTGCCCTCTACATCCTGTAGCCCCCCTGATTGGTATGGATTGATAGGTGAGCTCACGAGATGAGCTCACGAGATTGGGGTGCACGTTTGCAGGAGAAGCTCCGTTGCTCCTTTTTGGACATCCCTCGGGCCTCGTGAGAATGATATGATAATAATACCAAATGTATAGTACCATGCTTCACATTCATTCCCATGCTTCATGTTGGTGTGTAATAAAAGCAAATGAAATCCTAGAAAATGCCAGCAACATTTTCCATTAAAAACAAAATAAATGTGTTACCCCTGTCACATAGGACAATTCGAATTTCATTGACGTGGACTGGGCGTATGAAAATGGCGGTGGATTGCTACACTAGTTCCTATTTTTATTTTTATTATTTATTATTAGAGTCCGTCGCAGAGAGCAGGAGCAGTGGATAGCGCAGAGTCGGTGGAAACTTCTTATATATATATATCTACGGGCGGCTAGACCTTTGGCTTTGTTCGAGCGGGATGTAGGATGAATAAGTGGGCACGCTTGCCCCAAGATTTTTGTGGAATTCTGGATCGATGCAAGGTTTTTAATCTAGTGGGCCAACTTATCTATTACCGTATGTTATAATGTAAAGAGGCGCAACTTAGATGGGGTGCCCTGGACGGCCCACCTGAGTCACTATCTAGGTTGGTAGGGGCCACGAAAAAGGGACCACCGAGTTCTAACTGATTAATATCACCTCAGACCAAGCCCACAACCCTACTTTATTTAACCATAAAAAAAAGAGAAATTTGGCCATACAAAATATGAAAGACTGTAATTTTTTCAAAATGGTATTGACTAAAACTTTATTCTAAATGTGGGAATGCCCCATTTTTTTTTAAATTATATCGTGTGTGATATTGCATAAATATAACACATAAAAATCGTTTTTCCTCTTATATTTTTCTCCATTTCCACCATTTTTTTTCCTACAACTTTCTCTTTTTTGCCAATCAAAGCAATAATGCAATTGCTTGTATTTTATGTAAATGATCTTAATTGATGTAGCTTTTAAGCAATCCACGACTCAAAGTTCTTCAATCGAATATGTTGAAAAACCAGTGAATGAAACTCTAAAGTTGAATTAAATTACATCAAACACAAACACATATCATCCATTGCAACAGTTAATAATACTTTGTCAATGCCTTCAAAAAGTTTCAACCATGTAAAAAAAAATTAAAAAACAAGTATTTACAAAATAAAATATTATGGACGCATTCTATCAATCTAAAAAGCTTTATAAATCAAAACAGAAGCTATGCATTACCATATGAAGATTTTAAGAGGACAAGCACGAAAAAATAAATATATTTTTACTTTCTTATTATTCGTATAGAGATGTACAATGAAAATGTAATTTTTTATTTCTTCATCTCATCACCTGATGATGGTTTTCTGAGAAGCAGTTCCTAACAAGCTTGTAGTTACTACAAAATTCCACAAGGCATTGATATTATGAATCCTTCCATTGTCCTCAAGGTAAAATAATTACAATAGAAAACCTTGCAAAATAGAGAAAGTCATAGGAAAAAAAAAGGGTTAAAACATATATATATATATATAAAAGAGAAAACCATTGTATGTGTTCAATTTGTACCTTGTCGCACAAAATGGCATAGTTTTAAAAAAAAAAAAGGTCTTATCCATATTTGAGATTTAGTTTTGGTCAACACCATTTTGACATAATCACAGTATTTTATATCTTGTATTGTCAAATAAAAAAAAAATATACGATGTAGGCATTCCATTGAATGTCATTTGAAATAAGAAGGGAATTATGGAAGCAGTCCTCCTTATGACGTGGCAATCAGCACGTGGGTGCCATTTATCGCCATTTTGAAGCGAACCATCTGAGTGCATTGGATTAAAGTCATTAATATTGTGGGACCATCCCCTTAGTTTCATCATGGGTGAGGCCCTATGTGGTCCCCATCCATTTACCTCGTATTGTGCCAAGTGATGTAGTGGGAGGTGTATTTGCTGCACAACTCTTAGTGGGTGCACCTGATTGTCAAACCAGGCAACCCACACAGAAACCGCCCATAAATTTCATAGGATTCAATAGGCTTGCACTAATTTAAATGGACATATATACTGTTGCGTCAACTTTTTATAAAATATAATTTGGCGGCCATATATTTATGAGTTAGAATGATTTGATGAGCCTAAAATTGTAGACTAGAATGATTTGATGAGCGTGAGATTCCTTAACGTAGAGCACTTCAAGATCTTTAATCTTATCATTAGGTTGTGGCAAGGCTATCTTGAGACAATTTGAGGCTTAGAGCGACAATCCTAAATGACTTATTTTTTATTTCTTTAATATTATTATAAATATTTTATTTATAATCTATTTTTCTCGCTTTTTGTAATGCAAAATTACTAATAAAGTTTTTGTATTCAAGTTTTGCTAACGTATCTTTTACAATTGATAGTATGGCTAATATACTTAATCTTTATTGTGACATTTTGTTCTTAGATAGGATTTTATCAGTTTTAATTTTGAAAAGCTTCTTTCAACAGAAGCAATAGTTATAGGTATTGTCAATTTATTTCTAGTAGATATATTTATTATTTATAAATTATAACTAATAATTTTTACAAATAAAATGAACATTTACTATAATAAACATATAATATGAGCTTGGAATTAAAAAAAATTCTAAAAGCCAAAAGCAATAAAACTTGATTTAGCGATTTATCAATGTTGGCCATACAGATTATAGATGTTGATTACTTTTGAATTTGATGCTAGTTCTTCAATATGAAATATATATATATATATAGAAATAATTATATGAGAACTAGTTCTCACCATCTAGCATCTAATCCAAATCTTGTAATATACAAGTACCTCCTGATAGTCTCTCGTCCCAAGTTTTGGTCAGATCTAAATTTACTGGATTGTTGGATTGATTGTGCACAAATCCAAATGGACTGGATTTGCGGGCCACAGATGAAGGGGTTAGAGATGGGGCCAAACTTGATATGTGAGGTGGTTCCACATAGAACTTTCCAAGCCCCTAGTCCCATCCCCAAATGGAACCCACAAGTGAGTTTTATAAAAAGTTCTCATAAAAGGTGCTTGAGAACAGTTCTCATAGGATTAAAGCCCATATATATATATATATATTTGAAGTTGTCTTCTATGAATTTGAAGTAACACAAATGAAGGGGAAAAATTGTGCAAACTAGAGAATTTTTAAAACAAGAAAGGGATTTCCTTTTTCTTTTAATGGCAACAACTTCTCAACGGGATGTGAAAAGATAGTAGTTGCTTTAATTACTTTTTTGGGGCCTTATTTTTGGGGGAAAAGTAAAAAAATGATAGTTGCTTTTTTTAGAATTTGAAAAGATTCCAATTTCTTTAATTACTTTTACTAGCAACACAAGCCCGTGCTTAGCCCTGGCCTCCATAAAAAAATTAAATAGTTTATTAAAAAACTTATAAAAATACAAAATTTCAAATATTATAAAAGTCAGCCTACTAAATGAATAAAATAAAAATTAGAAAATGTTTAAAAATATAAGTAGCCCACTAAATGATTTTCATGGTTTAAATAAAAGAAAAAAAATTCAAAAGTCTATTAAATTTTGATAAAAATTTTAACTTTTATTATTTTTATAAACTTTGTAATAAATTATTTAAATTTTTTATATAGGTCCAAGCTATATAAAATTTTGCTAGTCCTTACTTAAAATAGATATTTTAAAATTTCCAGGCCTATATTGCTAGTCCTTATTTAAAATAGATATTTTAAAATTTTTTGTTGCATAAAAGTAATACATCAAATATTATTGTATTCTTCAAAATATTATTGATAAAAATAAATAAATAATAGATGAATATATTATCTATCAAGCTAATTTGTTTATTGGAATTAGATTGAATTACTAACATTATTTGCTTTAAAATTGATAAAAAAAAAGGAATTACAAAAAAGGAAATGATGATGAGGATGATGGAGAATTTATCTCAATAAAATTAAAAATAACATTTTTAAAGGGAAAATTCTTGTAGTTTGAGTCTACTTAAATCCCTAAAATTTTTATTAAAAAAGTTGACTTCCTACTTAGAAAGAAAAAGAGGAAAAATAAAGGACATTATACAAACATTATTTCACCAAGTTAAATGTCTAAGGAAAAAATCAAAAAATCCTCATCTTTAGAATTAATTAGAAATAAGTAAGTAATAGAATGCCAAAATTACTTGAGAAGCTTCATTTTCATAATCTAAAAAAATGTAACATCAATCTTCTTCCTTGAAGTTCCTTAAATAAAGTTGATTTAACTTGGAAACCATTCAAAAAAAGAAAAAATGAAAAAAAAAGATAAAACAACATTTCATATCAAATTAGAGAAGTAAGTGTTACGGGCTTGGATTTATCCAAACCAAATTTCAAATGAGCATAAGTTGAGCCCATTATAACTATAAAAAAAATTGACATTTTCATCATGAGCCTAACTCTTATAAGAAATGGAGTTATCTATTTTGATTGATGCCAAATTTTTATAAAGAGGCCCCACAAAAAAAATTATCATGCTACCATTTAAGCAACAAATAGAATTAGGTTACAACAAAAGGTGCAAAAAAGGTGGATGAGTGAGTTATTTTAGTGATAGTAGTAGATGAAGAGATTTTAAGGGAATCAGTGATTTCAGGATGTTGATGTGGCGCTCTAGAAAAAAAAAAGGAGTGTTGATGTAGCACCCTCCAGAGGCATCTATTCTTATAGCTTTAATATATAAAACTAGCAACTAAGGCCCATGCTAAGCCCAAGCAAAAAAATAAATTATGGTAAAATTTGAAATTTACTATAAAAAAACATATTAAAAATCCCTATAGAAATGCAAGTACTATTGCTGACCTATAGCCTATTTTAGTTTATTCTCAAATTTGAAAAATTGATTAAGAGTTTACCGAAATAGTTCTACATACGAAAGAATCATGAAAATCATATCCAAAGCATTAGATAGCGATTCTTTGGAGAAAATATATTTATTACAAAATAAAAAATTGATTATTATATTCATAGATTGATCATATCTCCTCCTTGAACACAGCTAGGAACTTAATCAATAACTTAAAATGTTTATCTGAGGAGGTCCACCAATGTTCATGCTAAGCTCGGGCCAAAAAAATTAAGTACATTTCAAATGTTTTAATATTTTTTAGTATAAATAATGATATTCATAGAGACAATGGCATCGGTACATCTTTATTTGCACAAAATTCTATGTGTAAAAATACAAAAATGTAAATTATACATGATTTGAGAAACACTTGAATAGTAATAGCTGATTCATTTTCTTTTAATTTAATAATATCAGACAATAATCATCAACACCTTATAATAATCAAATAAATAAATTAATTAACGTTATAATCTCAATGGACTGACCACCAGTAACACATTAAAACACTTAATAAAAAACATGAAATCTAATGTTTTCTTAAAATTTATTTTTGAATGCTTTAAATTTAATGAGAAGACAATGTACAGTGGTCCAGTTTAATAATAAACAATTTATCAATAGAGTCGACATTGATAATAGTAGCTACATAAGAATCAGCATGGTTTTAAATTCTATCAATAGAAACATATTTTTGAAATGATGAATGGAATTATTAGATATTAAGAGAGAAAATCAAGTGGAAATTTTAGATGATAAAAAGAGAGATTTTAAGAGATCCAAATTTAAAAAATACTAATTGCCTAAAAGATAAGAGGGAGGGGGAGAGATTATAGGATGAGAGATTGTAGTATTTTAAAATACTAAAGCAGTGCTTTAGAAAAAGAGAAAAAATAAAGGGTGCTGATGTGACACCATCCACAAGCCCCCAGGCCCTATAATAAAAGAGTTATATTTCAAAACTTGTTGTATTATTTGCACTTAAATATTATATTATATTAATATAAAAAAAATAATTTATAAATTAATTTAGTGCATTTGCTAAATTATTAGAGATAATTGAGTATTATATTAATGTAACATAAATAATTTATAAATTAATTTAGTGCATTTGCTAAATTGATGGAGATAATTGAATAATAAAAATATAATGTTGGAGAAGATAATTGAGAAAATTTGAATCTTTAATATTCTTATCAACTTTAAATATCAAATGGTTTTTAGCAAACCTCAGGGGATTTACCCAGCTCCACTTGGAGTGAAGGGATTAGTCTGGCTAAAAGTGCAGTTATCCTATAAAAAAAGTAAAATAGGTAAAGGCCAAAAGTCAATATATATCACCTAGAAATGGAAACATAAAATACATTTTCCCAATAAGCACAACAAAGTACAAATATTTGATCATATCTGAAATTTTAGAATTATTCATGAAATCATAGTAGCACTATAACATTGTTAGAAATGTAAGAGTAATCTACTCAAATTAAGAAAGAAAATTTTAATTTGAAAGGAGAAGAAGTGGAGAAAAGATAAAGCCAACAAATTCTACATTTAATAATATACAGCTAAGATCTGCCATTATAAATTATTCTTGCACCAGATATATCTAACATTTTGCGAGAAAAGTATTACGAGACCTCACAAACCATTCATTGTATTAAAGAAACGAAATCCACATAATTTGTCAGATAAAATCAAAATCCTTCAATGAGATCTACTTGATGTGCCTAATTAGAGTTGGCAATTTCAACTCTGATCAATTTAATTTTTACGTTTAATTACGAGCTAATTACTTCTAACATAATTAAAAAATGGGTTTGATTTTAGTTAATTACGTTCTTTCCATGAAGTTGTAGAGTTCAGATTCTAACCTATACACGTTGGATTTGGTAACAATGAAAATTCACAGTGAGCTCAACCCATTTACTACCAAAAAACAAATGCAAAATTCAATTCAACACAAAAATATAGACGATCATCAGAAAGTAAGTTTAGGTGGGTCTAAGGCTAGAGTCAGAAATTATCACTTATGACCGTCCTAACAAAATCATTCAATAGTCATCATCATGTAATTTTCATCATTCACAGGGGCACCTCGACCTTCTTATATATGGATTCCTAATTTAAGAGAGATTTTAATGGAAGGAGAGATTTTAGAGTTAAAATTTGAATTGATAAGAAAGAAGTTTGTTTACAATTAAAATAGAGAGATTTTTGGAGAATAAATGGAATGGATGAGAGAGAACAGCGTAGAGGGAGAGATGTTAGGGATGATGATGTGGCGCTCCAGAAAAAAAGAAAAATAAAGGGTGCTGATGTGGCACCCTCCAGAGGCCTCAATTCTTAGAGCTTTAATATATATAACTAGCGCTTCAATGCCTGCGCCTAACGCGGGTCATAAAAAATAGATTAAGCTTTATTAAAAACTATTAATATTCAAATACAGTTAAAATATTAAATCTTTATTTTTCTAAAAGGAAACAAAAAAATCTTCTCTAAACCATATTTTTCCTACTTGTAGTCTAAGCATTGCACATATGTATTTAATATTCCCACTTCTATATATGTTTTTAATATATCCACATGTCAGGAAAAGTCATTTCAAAACAAATTTAAAATCTAAGTTGCATGGGTATATATTGAAAATAAGTAAAGAATTGGAGAATTTCAAGGGAAAAAGAAAAAAAAGGAAATGGAGAATAGTGGCATCAACCCAAGGCAAAACTCCACATTGCATGCAATAACTCTTTATTTGTAGTAGTTTTGATGCTTCAATTGCCCATTCAACACTTCTTGAATTAGTATTACATTTATCCATAAATGATTGGATACCTACACCAAACCCAACAAAGTTGAATGCAATAAAAACAAATTTGAATTAGAATCAATCTCATCTCACCTTTGTGGGCCCCACTTGCTTCAACAGCTAGCCCACTTTTGTTATAAAACCTTAAGAAATAGTTCTAAAAAAATTAAAACCTTGAGAGCTACATGATAATAGATAAAACAATAAAAATGAATTTTACTTTGACCAAAGTGTTCTGGAATGATTGTTAATAATACATTTTTTTACCCCTAGAAGAAGATTTACATCAATGGCCTTTTTTTGGTTAGAAATATTACAACTAAATTACATTTCATTTAAAAATTAATTTCGCATTTGACAATAAGTGTTTAGGACTAATTGTTAATGAGACCATTTTTTAGCGCAGGAAAAAGATTTGCATCAATGGCCATTTGCTTATGAGCTATACAAAGGATTTGGTGGGCACTTGGGCAGACCTTCTCCAAAATGGGGACTTTTAACCATCAGTTATAATATTAAGACTATTACCAAAAAAATCTTTTTCTATATATAATAGTGGGCCCTGAATAGAAATATCTCATACCCAAACTATATATTTGTCAAGTGGATAAACTCAAATCACATGCCTTACATTTCATCTCAGATCTAGGGTTTTATAAGGGACATTTTAAGTCTAAATCCTAAATTGATTGGGCCAAGCCATTAAAATTTCATGTTTTTCCAACCTCAAGCCTATCAATGTACAACCCTTCTCAGATTAGTTTAGTTTGTATTGGCCCATATACCATATTGATGCGAAGACCATAAATCAACAAATATACTGAAATATTGGGATATTTACTTGGAGTTCTCATACTATTTGCCCCATATGCCACGATCATCATGGCATATGGGGCAAATATTGTGATATTTACCCAGAGCTAGAGGTGTAAATTGAGCTTGGCCGTTGATCAAAGTGCCATGGCTTGGCTAGGCACATTGACCAGGCCCTACCTGACATTGCATTGCCAACGGTTGAGCCGTGCTGGGCTAGGTGCATCAAAGTCTAAGCAAATACCTATTAAAAAGTAATTATATTCTAAAATAAAAGTATTTAAAATAATTGTAAAAAAATAAAAATAAGTTTGAAAAGCTCATAAAAAACCCAAAAATATTGAAATAAAATAACATAAAAAGTAAATTCAAGAAAAGAGTAATGTCCTTACTGTTTGGTCAAGCAAAACACGGAAAGCAAACCCGTAAAAGTCCAATGTCGTTATGAGACAATCATAATCTAAGTAAGAGGTGTTAAAACCTAAAAAAATCCAAAAGCCCATGACAGTTAATAAAAAACTTATAATTGCATTCTAATGAAGACACAACAACATATTATTTGTACTAAAGGCAGTATGTTAAAGAAACTTAAATGTCACACAAATCAAATTATGTGCATCCATCACCTGAAATTTCTATTACTTATTATTTTTAATTATATTCTCAAGACTTTAAGCTTGTCGACATTACTATGATTGATTTTTATTTATCAACACGTGCATATGCATAGCTCATCAAACTACTTTTTCACTGAGAAAAACTTATTTCAATGGGTTGGGTCTGCTATAAATAAATGTTAATATGTCTAACTCATGATTTATTAATGTACATCAAGCTATTATTAACCACTGTAATAAGGCAATGAAGCGTTCGATTTCTAGCAACTAAAATCACTTGAATAGTAGAATGGTAATGCCCACTTTAACTAATTGTCAACTCAGTGTCTCGATATAATTGAAATAAACCAATTTTGACAATAAATCAAATTCTTGCAATGTTATCATAATAAAAAATAGGAAATTTTGATATATCTATAACCTAAGTGGATAGATCATTCTATACTTGTAAGGTCTTGACCCGACTTAATTATAATTTATACTAATTAAGCTTGATTTTCCTATTAATATATATAATTAGTCTTAATTCACCTTGCTTTTAAATTATTAGTGGGTTTCAGTTGGATAGATAGTTGGGTTCGAACTTTACTTAGGTAGTCAAGGACCTTTTTGTAATTAATCTTGCATCATATGGACACCTCATCAGTTGCATCACGTGCATTTCATCTTGTGGGCCAACTTTCATGTTGGGCTTAATTTGATTCGGACTCGTCTTGGCCCAATTGAGGCCATGTGACCTAAATTGTAAATATTCCAAAAACTGGGACTTGCATGCAAAAGCCACAGAAATTTGGTTTATAAGAGAACCAACGTCTCTTCCTCCCTTTGTTTTCTGATGTACTCATTGAAGCCACTCTCCTCTTCAACTTTCCTCCTCTCCATCTCCACTTGAAGCTAAGAGTAATGGATTTGAAGTCTTGCATGTGGAAGGATTAGACTCCACTTCTCTTCTCCTTCAAGATTTGGGTAACTCTTTCACTGGAATCAACCCATTCTCGATCTCTTTCAAGCCACAGCCCCTCTAAGGTGAAGAATCTACTCTTATTTCACATTTTTGGGTTTGTTGGAGTTAAGGGGACTCCAACGTGCAACATGCATGCATTTTTACACCTTATTCATCATTTGTATGTTCTACTTGTAGAGAACCTGTCATCATTTTGGAGGTTTTCTGTAGCTACACAACAAGAAAGAGTTAGAGAAGGCTAACACTGTTAAGAGGCAAGTATTAGAGTATGTATGGTACTGCATGTATGTTTAATTTGATTGATTCTTGGATTGATCATTCAATGTTCAACTTACAGCTCATTTCCCTTAAATAAGCATACATAGATGTTGAATTAGGTGATAATGAGTATAATTAGGCACTATTGATGATATGGAATAATGTAAGACCTATTATGGAGTTGAGAAGTATAAGAACCCAAAGTGGAACCCAAATGATAGAGTTCTGTACGTGAACTCGAACTGCAGAATCCGTTTCAGAAATTCTGAAGCTTACGGTGAAGCCTACGGCTAAGCCGTAAGTCTCTACGGTCCAAAATCCAGAGAGCCAAATTACACTACGGTTGACACTCGGCTAAGCCGTGTAATGAACTACTACTACACAGATTACTACGGGATTACGTATGCACACCCCGTGGGGCCATCCTAACCTCAATTCCCGAGATCGGGGCGTGGCATACTCTTTACAGAAGGCCACAAACATAAGTTATCAAATAAAAAAGTACAACAAAAATATAAATCATATGACATAAACAAACATTGAGATTATCATATATTGTATCGCTTAGTTAAAAGATACTCCAATGGGACATAATCTTACTTGAAGTGAACCCCATAGAGAGCCAATCCACGTGCATCCCCACATCCAAACCTAGTAATAAAGACGAAGACAAAAGTGCAGAACCATATACCTATGGCTGATAGGAGGGAATGGGGTACTTTGAAGAGATTGAATTTTTGTTTTTGCTTCAAGTTACATGTTCTATACATAGAAAGATGCCTCTATTCGAAATGATGTAGCAAGAGAATAGGAGTTAGCATTCGGACTTTTCTTCGTGGGATGTGCTTAAGAGATTTTTGTGATTTTCGTTTATAGGAATGATGGAGAAAAAGAAGGCAAGGAGTCATCACACGTATGTGTTTAGAGAATTTAGGGATGGTAGAGAGAAATTTTAGGACACATTGTGTATATGGTGGAGAGAAGTTATAGAAAGGATGGTGGAGAGAAATTTTAGAAGAGAGGACAAATATTTCAGATTTTAGGGGTGCCACATGTCGCTCCCTTGTGCTAGATCCATCATGTTTAGAAAGAAAGAACATTGATTGGATGGGGTCTTATTTAGGAAGAAGATATGTTTAGGATTCTAATGGGAAGAAGATATGTTTATGATTTTAATGACATTACGCCACATGTCACACTCTTACAAAAATACTATGCCACGTGTCACTCTCCCGCGAAAGGGATATTGTCATAATATATATATAATAATAGGGCTTTAGTTTTTGGAGATTAAAAAAAAAGATGGCAAATGCTTTTTTTGGGGCCTTTTTTTTTTTGGAGGACTAAAGCAATGGCGTTCTTGCCATATGACCACGCCGCCCAGGGTCGTGGACTGGTGCCTAGGAAGAATTATTGGTGAAGAGTTGTAGAGCCATTTTGGGTAGCGGGCCAAAAGGAGGATGGAGAATTAAAACGGTTGCACTTAGATTGGAGTGAGTTTCATAATTTACACTTTTCTTCTTAACATGAAATTCCAACTTCTTTATATTTTGAAGGGAAAACTTTAAATAAGGTCTTAAACTTTTGCCCTATTTTAAAAAAGACATAGGTTTCAAAACTTTTTAAATTAGTTCCTAAAGTTTTTAATTAAGGACATCTATCCATTTAAAGCTATTTTCAAATAACTTCTTTTCTTAACTTTTTTTAAATACCCAGATTACCCTTCGTTGAAATAAAACTCTCCTCCAATTCGTCTGTATATTTCCTCATTTCCTTCTCTGGCATCATCATGATGATCAATGACAACCAACATCCCTACAATGATCGGTTGCAAGTAGTGGTTGCTAAAACCATGCCATGGTTTTAAATAAAGGGTATTTTAAAAAAAATTAAGGGAAAAATCCCCCAAAAGTTCCTTTGAATTGTTGGATGCACTTAATTTAAAATTTACTGAAAAACTTAATGACTTATTTAAAAAGTTTTGAAACTTGTATCCTTTTTTAAAATAAGAAAAAAAACTTAAAGCCTTATTTGAAAATTTCCCTATTTTGAATTCCACAACCTAACTTCTGATGAAGGGAAAAAAATCTATCTAATTTATGACTTTTGCCTTGAATTATCATCAGCATCATCTTAACCTTATACCGATTATTTGAAGCCTACCAGTGCGTTTTGCTCACACAAACAAATAAGATATATACATGTGTCCATTTGTATTGATATTAGGGTTGCAAATGCGTTGGTTTTGGAACGGTTTCATACTGGACATGAACCGAACCTATTTCTAAATGACAGTTCTGGTTCCAGACTGGGTTCTGACTTGAAATTTGTTTTGTTGGTTCCGACTCGATTCCAATAAGAGAACTCAGATTCGGTTTCAAAATCGGGTCTGACTGAATTGGGCTATTATCATTATCATTAAAGCGTTATCCCAATTATGTTAGGGTCAGCTGAATTGGGCTATAGTTTTAAAATTAATTCTGACTTCATTTAACTTTTTTAATTTTTATTTTTTTAAATTAAGGATATTGTTCAATTTATAATAATGCATTAAGTCTATTATCTTTAAGATTAACTATAAAAATGTTTTGCCAAAGTTGATTTGAGTGATAATTTGCAATATCAAAGGCTTTTCTGCTGGGTCCTCAGTCCATGAGTCGAAATCCATATGGACTCAAAACCAAACATGTTTATTAATTGGAAACTAAATTGGGTTTCATACCCGAACCTATTTATGAATCACCTAATTAAATAGATTTCAAATATGATTTTTCACAGTTCGAAACCTTTAGATAATTGAAGAATCGAATAGCCGTTTGTAACCTTAATTGATCTGCATTTGTCCGTGGAGGAAGAAAAGGCAACTGAGGTCAAGCTATTAGCCGCAACAATGAAGGATCGAATGCACTGTAAGAGGACTCGATAGTGCCGAACAATGTCACGTGAGGGTGAACCACAATCTTTAGTCCTTTGGCACTTCTCACATGCCTTTCAAATTTCAATGTCGTCTTCCCCCGAGACCGTGTTTGAGTAACGCGAAGAGCATCTTTTTTAAAATGCTCGAGGTTATTAGTGCCATTAATATAATGGTGAAAAGGATTTGACACTGATTATTCGTATTATAAAAGTTTCGGAGTTAGCTTGAAATTTTGAAAAAAAATAAATTTAACTATATTTTTTGGAATTTTAACGTAGGGGCTCACTTGGGAGCTAGTTGTGGTAAATTTTGTTTCAAAGAGGCCGTGTGGCGTGATAATTTTTCAGATTGAATGCATTTTCCATACCTTTGATGTATCATTTGGCTTTTAGTTTAATGAATGATTCTCCTTCTTAAAAAAGAATTGGTGGTTGCATCCCCTTATATTTCATTTCTTTCTTGCAAGATGGAAAGGATAAAATCTCTAGCTCTTTGTTTAACGATATGGATTTTATGGCGTTGCAAAAATATACTCGAATTGTTGGCATTCACAAGTTTTTTTTCTTTATCTTTTGTTTTTTAAATGATCTGTGTGGATATTTTAAAAAAATGAAACAAAATCTAATTCTATGTGCTTACATATCTTACATGATTTGGTGCGAAGATTTTTTGCCATCTCGATTCTCGACTATATATTTTTATCAATCTCTACCAACTAAAAATTAGTCCTATAGATCACTATTAGGCATGTGACCCGGCCCAATTGTGACTGAATTCTAGTTGATTGAATGACTAGCCAGATATAAAAGGGTTGATTTGTTTAGAGAGCTGCTAAAATAACACCAGAAATCACCTAGATTAAATAGCATTAAATAATAATAATAATAATAATAATAATAATAAAGAATCTCCAAAATAACCCCACTCTCTTCTCTCCCTATACACCTTCTTTGCCCTCCCATTCCGCACATCCCCCTCCCACTGGAGACAAGCTTAGTTCGTGGAGGGGGACTCCCATCTCCCTCCCTCCCTCCCCTCTCTCTCCCTCTTCCTCTTCTTCTCCCTCCCTTTCTCCTCCCTCTCCTTTCTCCCTCTCCTAGCATGTTGTGGGAAGGGGGAGACAGGGAGAGGGAGGAGAGTGGGAGGGAGAGGGAAAGAGAAAGAATAGAAGAAGGGAGAGGAAGAGGAAGAGGAGGAGAGGGGAGTCCCCCTCCGCTGCTGGAGCTCGTCACTGGTCGGAGAGGAGGCAGGGAATGAAAGGAGAGAGGAGGGAGGGAAAGAGAAGGTGTGTAGGGAGAGAAGGGAGTGGTGGTATTTTATAGATTATTAATTAATTTTTTTAAGGCTGTGTAAAATGAGCAATTTTGGGTGTTGTCTGCACAGCGCTATTCTAGTAGAAAATGCCAAGAAAATGAAAAGGTTAAGAATAGAAAAAGATTAGATGTTTAGATTTAAGAATTGCTAATTAGTTTTGAAACGGTAGATGAGATGTCTGCGTGATGTTGCTAAAGTTTTCTCATTAGTTCCATTGTTTGTAAATTAATGATGAGGGCCATAACCATCATACTTGGCAGCGAAGTCAGTTAATTAATTACATGGGTAATTGGTTGGCAAGATTTTCTTTTCCCTCAAATTGTGGATAAGAGTGCAAGATTATTTCTGTTACGTTTGAAACGGTAAACAAATAATATTCCCTGAGGGCCAACTATGATTTGGACAAATTGGATGAGTATACAGGGGTAGGCCCTGTTTCAGTGAATGGAAAATGCAAGATGCAACGTGGCCTTTAAGGCAGGCAGGCGGTACTGTCAACTGTGATTATTGAGTGGTTGAATAAAATTAATAAGATTTTCAGTTAATTACCAAGATTAAAAAAATTAGCGGAAGTTGGTGGGGTGCATGCGGTGGTTGTATTGAATTGAAAGCAGCAAGGCAGTAGAGAACTAAACATGCTCGGATAAATTTATTGGAGTCGGTTTTGACGTATCCATTCGGACAAGAGACATCCATCCCTCCCATTCGGCGACCCCAGCCCCCACCACCACCCCGCATTTCCCATTGCAGTTGGGCTCGAATCATGTAAAAAGAATGTTTGTTGGACGGCCAAACTACGAAAGTCTTTTTTTTTTTAATTCTTTTGTCTGAAATGTGTAAATGCACCCGGTTGACCCGTAGCGGACCCATGATTTTCATCTTAGGGGGGCTTACTATGGTAAACTAAAAAAGTCAATCATAATTTTATTGCACTTTTTTCGCATTACCAAAGAAAAAATATAAAACAAGTCAAGTGTGCATTTGTTTTTATCTCTAAAAGAGCATAATCAACCAATATCTTGGTTAAGTCTTAAGTAAAAACAAGATGAACTTAGAGGTTGAGAAACTTTTATATAATGAAACCAATCTGTTAATTGACTCCTATGTTGAATATGCACCACAATAAAAAGATATTTAATGTATCTCTAGTTTCGTCATTTTTTTAAATTAAGGCTCTAATTTTTAATTTAGAACAACTGGGGATTGGGCATTTCGAAAAGTTTTTTTTTTATAAAACTTTGAAAAGTGTATTAAAATAGATTTATAAACTTTGTTGAAAAGGATAACAACTAAAAGATTTCTTGGATTGACCCATGCTGGGCATTTTGATTAGAAGCAAATTTTGAATTAAAATATCATTTGATCTCCATTCATCTATCTATTCAAATCACAAAACAAAATTGCTTGCTAAAACTAATATAAAACTCCTTTGTAAAACCCTAACATAAATTACAACACAAGCAACTGAATATTGCATCAAAATTAAATTAGATTCCCTAACAAACAAAAACATGCATCAGTATCTAAAAATCAATACTGACAGGCTTGATGCATCTCTCTCCGCCATCTCTAATATGAGTATTTGCTTCTTATATATATATATATATATATTAAAATTAAATCCAACTCCATCAAATGAACCCATTTCAATAATGGGGATTTTTAGTAATGTCGACTCTCGAAAATGCCCCCATTTCTTAAAAATCTTTCATGAGTCAAGAGAATCCATTAAAAAAATAGGGATTTTCAGAAAATGAAAGCATTTACTAAATCCCTCATTTCTAACGTCATCATTTTTAAAAAATTTTTTCAGGCCAAGCACCTAATAAAACAGCCTCCTATAATACTTAAAAACTTTTTAGAACCCATATGTAAAGAAGGAGAGAGAGATTCGTAATGTGAGAACTGTTAGCCAAAATGGCCCATTCTAAGAACTCTGAACGGATTAGATTCGCACACCAATGGTTGTGATTAAACGTAAATGGATTTCAAAAATTTCAGGGCATACCTGTATCCATCGCTAATGGAGACGGAATGGATGCCAAAATGGGTCTTATAACTCCCTCAGTCTTCTCTTGATGCCAGCAACTCGATGGTGATGCTCAGCCTTTGATTTGAATCCGTATGAGTGTATGTCAGTGTGAAGAAGAGGGAGTTTCCCGGCTTTTATAGCCATCTCACCATCACTGATGGCTGCAACGTCTCCCATTCATTATGGACCGTTGCAAGCTTTCATTCATGGAGATTTAAGAGAGGAGAAACTGAAAAAACGTGCATGGGCAGTGAATGGCAATGAAGAGATGAGAAGAGACGTTACAGTCATGAGCGGTGGTCATTTGGACCACCACTCTCGTCTTCCAATAATCTCCCACTTGGTCCATATGACCACTATACATCCACTTAGTATATATATAGTGTATAGAAAATACTTTATTTTGCAAACGAATTTTGAAAACGACTCTAACTGATACGCATCATTTGAAAAACACCGATTATCTATGAAAACTGTAATGCTAAGATCTTTAATTTGAGATTAGGTTAGTTTACTAATACGAACTGTGGCGGTTACACATCTTTACGATATATGTTTCCTTCCACAATCACAACACCAGTATCCTTTCCTAATCAAGAACTTAACTTTAATATGACTACTTTAATGGGAACTATAATGTCATAATACTTTTATATTCTTACTTCAATGCATAATTATCACATGTGAATATATAACAAAGTAAGAGTTGCAAAATCGTTTCTTTAATTGATCATTGAATAGTGTCATACATCATTGATTCCTTCAAGGCATATCTTTCAATCCCATACTCAATACATGGTCTTTAAAATCATTTGGCGCCAATGCCTTTGTTAATGGATCAGCAACCATGAGCTTCGATGGAGCTCCAACAATTGACATTAAACGATCTCGTACCTTTTCCTCCAAAACAAGGTACTTTACTTCCAGAAACTTTGATTTACTGGAACACTTGTCATTCTGTGCAAAAAGTCGAGCAGCATTGTTATTGCAATAAATCTTTAACGGTTCAGAAACACTGCCCATAATTGTAAGTCCCTTGATGAAGTTACGCATCCATAATGCGTGACCCGTGGCTTCAAAGCACGCCACATATTCTGCATTAAATGTGGATGGAGTGACTAACGTTTGTTTTGCACTCCTCCACGACACTGCCCCGCCAGCCAACAAAAAGATGTATCCAGATGTTGACCTTCTAGTATCGAGACAACCCGCAAAGTCAGAATCTAAATATCCAATGACCTCCAGCGTATTGGATCTCTGATATGTGAGCATGTATCTTCTAGTGCCGTTGAGATAACGCACCACTTTCTTGACAGCTACCCAGTGAGGTATGCCTGGATTACTTTGATATTGATTTAACATCCCAACTGCAAAACTAATATCTGACCTCGTGCATGTCTGAAGGTACATTAGACTTCATACTGCTGCCGCATAAGGGTATTTATTCATTTCTAACTTTTCTATATCAGTCATGGGGCATTGATCTTTACTAAACCTATCTCCCTTAGACATTGGGGCAATTTGTGATTTACTCCTTTCCATTCGAAAACGTTTGAGAATACTTTGCACATAGGCTTCTTGACACAACCCGAGTAATCCTAGAGATCGATCTCTGAATATCTCGATTCCTATTACAAAAGTTGCTTCACCCATATCTTTCATGTCAAAATTATTCTCAAGGTATACCTTAGTTTCTCGGATCATACTAAGGTCATTGCTGGCTAGTAAAATGTCATCTACATACAGGACTAAAATAATAAACTTGCTCCCACTGATCTTAAGGTAAATACAATGGTCAATTGGATTTTCAGTAAAACCGAAAGATGTAATAATATGATTGAACTTTAAGTACCATTGTCTGGAAGCTTGTTTCAGCCCGTATATTGACTTCTTTAACTTACAGACAAGCCTTCTATTATTACCTTGTTGAACAAACCCTTCAGGTTGTTCCATGTACACTTCTTCATTAAGATTCTCATTCAAAAACGTTGTTTTAACATCCATCTGATATAGCTCTAAGTCATAATGAGCTACTAGAGCCATTACAATTCTGAATGAGTCTTTCTTAGATACCGGAGAGTAGGTTTCGTGAAAATCGAGACCTTCTCTCTGAGTGAATCCCTTAGCCACTAGTCGGGCTTTAAATCATTCAACTTTACCTTTAGAGTCCTTTTTGGTCTTAAAGACCCATTTACAACCGACGGTCTTGGACCCTTCAGGTAGTTCAACGAGATCCCAAACGTCATTTACAGCCATGGATTCTAATTCTTCTTTCATAGCATCTAACCATTTATCAGAATTGTCATTGTGTACAGCTTCATTAAAAGTTTTTGGATCTTCTTTAATTCCAATATTCGATTCTTCTAGATACACAACATAATCATCCGAAACAGCAGACCTTCTCATACGAGTCGACCTTCTCAATACTTCCGGATTTTCTTCAGGAATGTTTGGTTGTATTGGAGGAGTTGGTTGTGTATCTTGAGGAATTGGATCAACAGATCGTTCTGGGAATGCCCCTATATCGAGTGGAATCATTAATCCATCTTGAGTAGAGGATTGAGGCCCATCTCTAATCTCCTTATATATAATGTTTCTAGCCTCGCTACTCCCACTGTTGTCATGATTCTCCAAAAACTTAGCATTATGGGACTCAACCATCCTTAGTGAATGATTAGGACAGTAAAATCGATACCCTTTAGACCTCTCTGGATAACCAATAAAATATCCGCTCACAGTTCTAGGGTCTAACTTCTTTTCTTGTGAATTATACACTCGCACTTCAGATGGACATCCCCAAACTCTGAAATAGTTTAAGCTGGGTTTCCTTCCAGTCCATAACTCGAAAGGAGTTTTGGGAACTGCTTTACTAGGAACCCTGTTTAAAATATACAAGGCCATCTTTAGTGGTTCACCCCACATAGACTAAGGGTAACGAAGTATTACTAACCATACTCCTAACCATATCTAACAGAGTTCTATTCCTTCTTTCAGCAATTCCATTCTACTGAGGAGTTCCAGGCATTGTGTATTGGGCAATAATACCTTCGGATTCTAGGAATCTTGCAAACGGACCTGGGTTACGGCCCGCTTCAGTGTACCTACCATAGTATTCACCACCACGATCCGATCTCACAATTTTGATCTTCCTATCTAATTGCTTTTCTACTTCTGCCTTGAATATTTTGAACATAGTCAAAGCATCAGACTTTTCTTTAATAAGATAGACAAAACCAAAACATGAGTAATCATCTATAAATGTGATGAAATATTGTTCTCCTGTAAAACAAGGTATATCTATCTTTCCACAAACATCCGTATGGATTAACTGCAGGAGTTCAGAACTTCGTGTGGTAGTTTTCTTGACTGTTTGTGTCTGTTTTCCTTTAATACAGTCAACACAAACACCGAAATTAGTGAAATCAAGGGTTGGTAATAACCCATCTTTCACTAATCTCAACGTCCTCTCTTTCGAGATGTGTCCTAACCGTTTATGCCACAACATGTAGGAGTTCTCTTTTATCAGTCCTCTTTTCATTCCAACAATCATTCCACAAGAAACATGGTGTTTAGTCAGTGATTGTGTATATAAAATATTTAACTGTAACATATATAAACCATCACACAATAAACCACTACCAATCATTATATTATTGAAAAATAGTTTCAAAGATCCTCTATCAAAATTAAAGACATATCTTTTCACATCCAATTGAGAAATGGAAACCAAATTTCGGGAAATCTCCGGAACATAGAAGGTGTTCGGCAGATCTAAAACGAATCCGGTATCTAGCACCAGCCTATATGTGCCTACTGCCTTGACTCTTAACTCCTTCCGGTTCCCCATAACGATGGTTCGTTCCCCATCACTTGGCCTCCGGGTTGAAAGGAATCCCTGCATACAACCAGAAATGTGAACGGTTGCACCAGAGTCTACCCACCATGTATTAGATGGGACATTAATAATATTGGTTTCACATACAAGAGATAAATTTCTTTGCTTACCTCTTTTCTCAAACCAATTTTTCCTTTTGAGGCAATCCTTCTTGAAATGTCCTTTCTTGCCACAAAAGTGACATTTTTCAGACCCTTTCTTCCCCTTTCTCTTCATCGGTTTCTGACCTATCGGATCTACCTTGGGCGTGTTGGCATTGTTCTTGAGGTTTCTAAAACCTTTCCTGCCCTTAAATTGGGAGACTAAGTTTACTTGAAATTGCCCCTCAGCCTTAAGCCTCCTCTCTTCTTGATCACATCTTGCGATCAGTTTAGTTATGGTCCACCGACTAGAGCTCTGATTGTAAGTTACCTTAAACGGGCCAAATGCAGGGGGAATGGAACCCAGAATGAATTGAATCAAATATCCATCTGAGATACTCATGTCTATATCCTTCAACTTGGATGCAAGGTTAGACATAAGTAGGATATGTTCCCTAACTCCCTTCGTCCCATCGTACTGCATGTTCGTTAATTTGTTCATTAATGTGGCACCTAATGCCTTGTCAGTCACTTCAAATTGTGACTTGATCTGTTCTAAGAGTTCCTTGGCATGTTTTCTTGGATCAAGTGATCCCTAATACTCTTAGAAACTGAAGCCATTATGATCTTTTGGCATTTCTTGTCACATTTGTGCCACTGTTCATGTTTCGCCTTTTCAGGTGCAGAACTCTGTTCGGTGAGGGCAGGAGGCATGGGCTCATCTAAGGCCATTTCTAAGTCGAGAAAAGTTATGGTCAATGCTAACATGTCTAACCATTCGGGGTAGTTTGATCCATCTAATAAGGGAATGGTTCCTAAGCACGAGGGAAGAGTCAATAATCTGGAGGAAGAAGCTGTAAAAGAAAGAAGATATAAACTATTACTTTCACAATTCTATAATGCTTTGAATTCACAGGGAATCTTACAACAAAATAATAATTTGACATCATTACAAATAACCTTTGGGTCAAATGCAACATGTTAATTTTATTATTCTCGATTTTGATAAAACCACAATTTATTAAGTGAATAAGTGAGATCCCACCTTTGTGCATAAATCAACACGAATTCACAAAACATCTTTAATGTGTTTTATCCCAATCTTCAAATAATCGAAAGATAAACTCCTTTGGGTCAATTATCTTTCCCTTAAGTGAAATTGCAATTTAAGTGTCATATGTGGTATCTTTTATAATATGTAAAATATGAGTTTCATCGTAACTGGGCCACTTTGGTGACTACCTAGTTAACTCATAATTTCAAATTGAAACCTATGACACTAATTTATTCATCAAACATTCATGCATGTAACAAATCATAACTCAAACAACATTAATCATGTAAACAATAAGCGGAAAACATGAATTTAAATGAGTTAAACATGCATAAAACCTTATGATATTATCATTCAACCATTGGATCGGGAATTAAATTCACTAATATGGTAGATCTCATCATAAGGAACACAACAAAAGAAACGGATCAAAAATCCGATATCATGTGTCCGTAATGATCAAAATAAGGTTTTGATCGTTCATTTTGCCTTGATCTGGCCTTGATCTGATCACATTTAAATGATCCAATCCCATCAAAATGATTACAGCATTTAAATATATCAAATGGACGGTTTTGATCGGAACAGATCAATTTTATAATGACCCAATTATTCAAAAAACATATAGTACCAACATTAATAATACTTTATTCAAATCAGGCCAGGCCAGTGGGTTGGGTCAGACCCAGGTCATAAATTGACCTGTTCAGTCCAGTCGGGCTTGACAGGTTGGGCTGGGTCGGAACCGACCTGTGATATTACTGGAAACCCAACTCTGCTGGGTTTAGATCAGGTCGGGTCAGGTCGGGTCGGACCTGACCTGCCATTTATATATTCTGTTATGTTGGGCTGGGCCAGGTCAGTCAACCTGGGTCAGTCAAAAACCCGAATCCGAGGCCCAATCTACTTTAATTCCAGTTGAACCGGGTCAGTTGGGTCAAGTCTGACCTGTAAGCCGAAACTGCAAGCCTAACCTGCAAATCGGGTCGGATCCAAATCGGGTCGCAATATCCCGCTTGTATAAGGTCCGGGTCATGAACAGCGGGTCGGGTCAGTTCAGCGGGTTGACCCATCTTAAAAAAAAAAACCCAGACCCATTTTAATTGGGTTACCTTCCAGGTCATCGGCCTGACCCGCATAGGGACCCGGTAGACCGACCCGCACTGTTCATCATCTCCTTCACAGAGACGATGACAGGCTGGGGTCCCCAGACACGCCGGCATGGCTGCGGACGGCTGCTGGGGTCCCGCCCGAGGCCGGCGACGGCAGCGGCAGGGACTGTCGGCCCTTTCCCGTCGCCGGCCGGCTACTACAAATTTTTTTTTTTTGTCTGCAGCGCTGCGCAGGCGCAGCGCTATGCTTGCGCCGCGCGCAGCCTGCGCAGCGCCTGCTCAGTGGCTGCGCGCCCCTGCGCAGCGTCATGGGGCGACGGCCCAAGCCCCCTGTTACAGTACTTTTTTTTTGTTTGCTCTGTGACTGTTCTGAAAACCGAAAAACAGAGGGTCCGTTTTTTTGTGATTCTAACCTGTTCAACGCAAATACCATTGGCTCTGATACCACTTGTTAGCCAAAATGGCCCATTCTAGGAACTCTGAACGGATTAGATTCGCACACCAATGGTTGTGATTAAACGTAAATGGATTTCAAAAATTTCAGGGCATACCTGTATCCATCGCTAATGGAGATGGAATGGATGCCAAAATGGGTCTTACAACTCCCTCAGTCTTCTCTTGATGCCAGCAACTCGATGGTGATGCTCAGCCTTTGATTTGAATCCGTATGAGTGTATGTCAGTGTGAAGAAGAAGGAGTTTCCCGGCTTTTATAACCATCTCACCATCACTGATGGCTGCAACGTCTCCCATTCATTATGGACCGTTGCAAGCTTTCATTCATGGAGATTTAAGAGAGGAGAAACTGAAAAAACGTGCATGGGCAGTGAATGGCAATGAAGAGATGAGAAGAGACGTTACAGTCATGAGCGGTGGTCATTTGGACCACCACTCTCGTCTTCCAACAAGAACTTCTTGAGAGAGAGAGAGACTGGTTTTTTTTTTCTCTTTGAGAGCTAATGGGTTTCCTTCCATGGGAGCCAGGCCAACCATGGGCTTTTTCATATTTGCAGTTGGGGTGGGGGGCGTGGTCTTCATCCCCCAACTAAGTATGCATAGGTATGCCCCGTTGACCATCATGAATCACCGTTCAGTAGTCACCAAGAGCAGTTGCTAGGCTCTCATAAAAGCAGAGGATCAATACTTAAGTGAAAACGTCCATAGAACATTGACTGCATGAAGAAGAACAAGTCTTAGTGTAGAGGGTTTACAACTCACTCTTTACTGCGTGTAAGTGATAAGAGACCTAACAATAATTACTTGAAGTGAAACAAGTTACCAAGATCCAATATATTTATTTATCTCTGTGATAGTTCCCTTTTCATAACGTAAATCTTAATTTAATAGGATTGTCCGCTAACTTCAGTTGGAAGCAAACTATTAATTTTCAATTTCAATAGAATTTCTGAATATCAAAATAAAGAGTAGTATGTATTTAATTACTTTAAATTTCTAGAGGTGGGACCATGCATGGACATAGGTGGGGCCCACTCATAAGTTCATCCAACTTAATAATCTTGGAATTGGAATTGTCTTAGGCTTTTGACTCACGATGGGTCACTGTGGGGAGTGAAAAGCAATGCCACAAAGGAGGATCTGGACTATGGTTCAAAATATCAGTCGATACCGGTTTGTATCGGCCGATACGTAACGGTATCAGCCCATACTGGTCTGATATCAGCCTGTGTATGAGTCGCAGCCTCATATCGGCAAAAAATCCCCATATTATCGGGATTTATTGGACGATATTTGAAAATATCGGTCTTCACCGATATATTGGCCGGTATTTTCAAAATATTAGCCTATAATATTTCAATTTTTTTATTTTTTCTTTTGTACTAATTTTCTCCTCATTCCAAATATATTAGATGCTACTCTTTTTTTAATAACTATTTCACTTTTAAGCAATCAAAACATTTTATTTTTTATGGATTGTATTTGAAAAAAATCATATATAACTCTATCAATGTCAATATTATGATTTTCTGATTTTGTAACTTTTCTAAAAGTTTATTTAGAAATAGCTTAGAAATAAGAATTGCATGCTATTTTTGTTATCGATACATTTCATTCTCTTTTATTTACACATATTGAGAATAGATCTATAATTGGAATTTCGAGAATTAAGGTTTTTGATGAAATTTTATATATATTTACAAAATAGTTACTGAAATTTGTTTGGAGTGTGTTTAAAATGCTTGTGACTTTTTAGTTTGGCATATATTTATTAAGTAATGAGTAAAAACTTTGATTTTTTAAATTTGATACTAATAGATAGCTCATAAATCAAAATTATGATTGCATAGCTTATAAATCATAATTATGATTGCATAGCTTATAAGTCATAATTATGATTGCATGTTATAAATTTTGTGAGATTTCAATTTATTTTAGTATAAACATGTACATATATTTAATTATAAATAAATTTATATAATTCTAAATAAAACAGCGATACCAGGTGTTATGACTTGGGGGGACCGATATTTTGATTTGTAGGTGTTATTAATGGAGAAAATTATTGTTTTCTAGCATTTTACAATATTTTTTATTTTTTGAAAAAATTTTCAAATTTTTTTGTGGCAAAAAAACTTTTCACACCGCGATAACCGCGAACTGCAACCAATACTAATACCGTATTAATTTTATAAATCGACCCATACCACAATTTTTAACTATAGTCCGGACTCAATAACCTTGGGCCTTGTCGGCAGATAAGTGGTAACCGCCCCACTCGCAAAAATAAAACACTCACTCACTTACGTTAGGCGGGCGTGAAGCCCAACTATCTAATACGTGGCCGTCACTGGATGAACACTAAAAACGAGGTCTGGTTGTCCCGCGGGGCACTCTCAAGTCTCAACTCTCAAGTCTCATCTCATGCGAGCTGACTTCCACATAAATCGCAGTAGACACGTCCGCATCAGCACCATGCCACCATCTTACACTACATAAAATCGAATCTAGGACAGAACTGAGACCGCACGCACAACACCATCATCGTCATCCTCCCCGCTCTCTGATCTCTCTCTCTCTCTCTCTCTCTCTCTCTCCCTCACACATCCTGTTCCACTGCAGTATAACTGGTAGTTGCTGAAAAGAAAAAGAAAACAAGTAGAAAGAGAGGCTCTTTTGATAGTATCAGACTCATTCCAAAAAAATTCTCTGGCAACCCTTCTCTTTCAAATCACATGTTCGGTGACCTGAAAATCTCCTTTTCAGCAGAAATGCAAAATACTCTTCTAAAGCCCCTGACTTTCCTTTCTGAGTCTCTGCTGAGGCGGTTCTGCGTTTCTCTGCTCTCTGTCCTTGTTCAGAAATCCTATTTCCCTACCCAAATATGTAAATTTCTATCATCCAAAAAAGGAGTGGCGGTGGGCGATGATTGATGCTTTGGCAGGTTAAAATTGCTGTGGCATTTGACCTTGGGCACACGTTTCACATCATCGGAGATTGACGAAGCCTCTCACTTGATTAAAATACTATTAAAGAGACTTACACAATAATTCAATCGCGTTGTCTAACAGATTCCGCTCACAGTCAATCAGATTCATCGAGTGGCTGTCCAATTCACAGCAGCTGGTGAGAGAGAGAACTGGTTTGACGACGCAACGAAGAGAAAGGCTTTTAAGGCCGCCGCAATTGTAACGGGAGCTCTTTTCCTCCTGCTTTCCCTTCCACCATGTGGCCCACCCGATCAGAGATCAAGACCCTACATTATGTTGGGCATTGATGGGTGACCGCAGTCGTGAGTCCACTTAAGGATTGAACCGTTAGATCTCCACCACACGAAAAGTCATCAATTAAAACCATAGATATTAAGAGGGTTTCATCTACTTTAAAGAAAAATATGTTCTTATTGAATTCGACATTAGTATAAAAATTCTGTGTCTAATTTAATACTGCTTTTTATGAGCATAATAAAAAAATAAAAAACCAAAGAAGCCTGACCCGGACCATTATGCAAGGTAAACTTCTTATGACTTTTTCGAAATCAAAGGCCGCTTAAAAAGTTTTTACCAATTAAATTATATATATAAGGGAAAAAACCAAAGAAGGCTAATTGGAGGACGTTGCCTTTGCCAGCAAAAATTGGAATCTCCAATCTCCCCTTTAGAAACCCAATCACCGCAGTTTCATTTTCATGTTCATGTCAAAAAAAAAAAAAAAAAAAAAAAGGGAAAACACACCCACGTCCAATGGGTGGTGGCTACATTCCTACACCAGGCTAGTCTCTCCCATGTTAATCTAAAAAATATTCTTCTATAGGTGGATTGCATAATCTTTGATTAGTTCAATTCTTTTGATACTTTCTCATCTCATGATCCGGCATATACTCAATTTTATATAGAATTCGACTTTTATTCACAGTTGAATTGCCTTTTTTTTTTCAATTAGGCTAAAATGAAACCGGGGCCACAAGGGCAAAGGTAATCTAAGTGGGCTGATTGTTTTTGGATATCCCTTGTCCATTTGCCATCCTCTCATTATAGCTGTGTATCTACGTGGCCCCCCTGGGAGAGAATTCTCCCATACTAAAACCCTAATGCATGCAATCTAAACCTCTTGCTGTGGGTTCCCTATTGATGGAGGATACCCAAAAATCTAGAAAATGATCCAACTAATTGGACCATGAAATCTGGTTTATGTACTTGGTAGGGACACGTTTGGATGGCCATTTTTGACATGTTATGTAACTCATCCTTGGTAGATCCATCCTTGATAATTGTTTAAGAGAAAGGCCACAAGGGTCCTACAGCTGATGAGCCTCCACAAGAGTTTCGTTTTGCTAAAGAAGCACTTATTGACATATGTGTCAAGCTCTTTAAGCACATTTATAAGTAAAACAATTTCATGGTATAGTAATAATGCGAAAGCACTATATTTTCTCATGTGTGCCCAATGCCCATGTGCTGGCAAGCATGTATAGTAGCCAGGAGGAATTATCTGAAAAATCTGATTCGGACGAAAAGGGGAAGAAAAGTTGTGGGCGCCGAAAGGACATGCCTTTTTGCCGGAAAATATATTTGAAACTGTGGCCTTAACGTGTCTTGTTTAAAACGCCCACTAGTTGCAGTTAGTGGGGTTATCTGTTGTTGATTCCAAGCAAGTGCATTGGGTGGTGCCAACACCAAAGTGAGAGAGAAAGAGCTTTGGAGAGGAAGTCTTTAAACCCGAGTGACATCCGAACAAACCATAAAACATATCCATGGCATATGTGCCGGCATTTATCCCTTTTGCTGATATTATTCCTTATTGACACACTCGAACCTTTGTAAAATCTCTGATATTATTCCTTACTTGGAGCGCCTGGAATAAGACTTAGTCAATGATGGCGACGATGGCGACAAAAGAATGAATTTTAATAGGAGCATATTTTTAGCCGCAAACACAATACATGGTTCAATACCATAACAATTGACATCTAATAAAATACCATAATTGTTACAATTCGGAGTGCTTCTCAAACATGAACCGAGTTGGATGTGGAAGTTGGAATCATCCAAATTTGAGGATGGACTAAACAAAGATAAAATTATTTAAAATTATGTCAATCCGATGGACTAAACCTTCTTGTGCATAGATTTTGGGGATAGTTTCTGATATCTTTCTTTTCTACTAAAAAACCCGTGCTCATTACATAGATAGAAACAAATTCAGAATCATTCCTAGAATCAATGATAATTAATCACTAGCTTATAAGAGGAGATTATGCCAACACCGTCCACTCAATCTTGCTACTTCAACGGTAAGACTATGCTAACAACTCCTTCCTAATTTTATCCCTTATTAAAACTCAAATTAATCTACTTTGCAACTAACCCACTAGATAATAGAGTTGCATATCTGCAACTCACTAACTGACCCACTTGGCATTAGACTTGCACATTTACTAATCGCCCCATGGCTCATTTCATGTGGTAGGGCCGAGCTGCTTCCATCATTATTAACTAAGAAAGTAGATTATGCTGACAAGTCCAACTTAATTTTGCCACCTAATGCATAAGAGTAGGCTGACATTCAAGTGAATTCAGATTGACATACTCTGAGTTCGCCCCACCATAATACGGCCTTGTTGCCTTATTCAACGACTCAGCCCTTATTGCACGGTTGGGCTGAGTTTTTATCACAAGGGTCTTGAATGTGGGGTTCACCCAGATGCGCATTAGTCAATCATAGGTTAATAAAATGCCAGGGTCCATATTTACCGAGCTTTTTGCACAAATAGGTATCATCAGTTTTTTGTCCCTCTGAAAATAGAGATCATAGGCTATTTTTACATAGAATTTAATTTCAAACTCGTAAATCTTTTTATGTCAAATGAATTCTGAAGTTTTTATATTTTTTCATGAAGGTTTTTGGGGGAGAGCCTCTAGAATGGATTAATGCAATCAATCTCAATATTATATGTGCAAACAATCAACCACGTAGTGGAAAAAAAATCAAACCACAAGTGCACACCAAAAGACAACACAGATTTTATGTGTAAACCTAACCTGGGAAAAAACCACGGCCAAGAATCATACTAAAGTTACAAGAGAATACTCACAACCCTTATTCAGCTGCCCCTCAACCTAAGAACTTTACGATTCTCTTGCACAGCTCTCTACTGCAACGACCTCCTGCCATTCTCTATGACAGATCCAAACACTTAGATGCCTTTTATATATTGTACTTGACTCCCCAAAGCAATCTTTTACACTTAGAGAAGTAGAAGACAAAGATCTATAAAGTAGAGCTTCAGCCCTTCAACTCTAAAAAAAAAAAAAAACTCTGGAGGAGATGATATCAAAAATATATTCTCCACTCAGAACAATGAGATCTTTGTCTTAAGGTTGAGAGAAAACCCCTTTTTATATCTTCTAATTTGTCCTTCATAATTATAATTCGATTAGGAAAGAAGTTGGCATCAAACAGGCAAGTTTTCCTTCAATTCGGACTAAAAAATCGCAAGTCGATGAACTTTTTGCACCTGTTTGATTAGTCGGATAAAAGGTTCGATCAGTTAGATTAGGGTTCAGCTCGGGTGAAAATTTTAGCACTTTTCTACAAACTTTCAAAAGCAATAACTTTTTCGTTTCAGCTCCGATTGAGGCAATCTTAAGCTCTACGGAATCCTTTCAAAACAAGCTTTCCAACAGTAAGTCGCATGCCCATATCCAATGCTCGGTTTGTGAGATATGACCTTTTAATCTATGTTATCCGTAGAAAACCACTTCAATTTATTGCCTTTTCTTCTATTTCTTCACTTCAATGCATCCGGCCACTAAACCCATTATCCATACTCAAACATATATAAAATACAATACTAATGGACTCAAGTTTTGTCCAACCCATGAATTTGCCAACAAAAAAATACTTACATTTCATAATACACCCAATTAATTAGAGCAAAAATTAGATGAAACTAGAATTAAATCCTGTGTCAATCAGCAGAGTAGAATGTGAAAAGATACAGTTGCTCACAAGAGAACCAACTTGGGCCACATAAGCTAGACCATCTTTGATCAAGAATAATGGAACTGTTCTAAATTATTTGTGCTATAGTAGTAGTAGTAACTACAATATATATGGGATATATATATTTACATGGAAAATAATCCTATGAGAATTAGTTTTCAATATTTTTTGCGAGAAATCTAGGTGGGGCTTATCTATCACCCAATTCAAATCTTGCAATACACAAGGACCCCCTCCCCCAGATAACCACTCACTCCATCTTTTTGTCAAATTTGAATGTACTCGATTGTTGGATCGATTATGCATCAATCCGAATGGGCTCGATTTGTGAGCAAAGGATGAAGGTGTTAGGGTATGTGATTAGGGCCAAACTAGATATTTGTGGTGGTCCCACATAGATCTTTCTATGTCCCCTCTCATATCCCCAAATAGGACCCACAAGTGGGCCCCATAAAAAGTTCTCATAGTAGGTGTGTGAGAACACTTCTCATAGCATTAAAACCCTATATATATCTAAGTGAGAATAGTTCTCACGGAGTTTTTCATGAGAATTCTAGGTGAGGCCATCTATCACTCAATTCAAACCTTGCAATACACAAGGGACTCTCTAATAGTCACATACCTCACGTTTTGGTTAGATCCAAACTTATTAAATCATTGAATCAACTGTACATAAATTTGAATAGACTGAATTTGTAGGCCACAGATAAAGGGGTTATAGATATGTGATTAGAGCCAAACTTGACATCTGAGGAGGTCTCGAATGGATCTTTCCATCCCCCTTGAACCCATCAATCACCAAGTTCTAATGGTAACTCCATGAGAACTATTCTCATCTGCATATTACATATATCTATATATCTAATTAGATGTAGTTGTACATGAGTTAATGAAAGCTTCCCAAACCTCCAATCCTAATTTTTTTAGATTTTTTAGGAAAATAAGAAAAATAGGTGGCATTTTCTCAAGACACCTCGCCCCTCTCTCTCTCCCCTCACCCTACCTCTCACATCTCTCTCCCTAACTGCCTCACTTCTCTCCCATGCTCGAATTTATTGGATACGGAACTGGATTTGATATTACTAGTAGGAACCTATTCTGGCTCCGATTCTAGTTTTGGGTCCAAAATCAGATCCGTTTCTAAAAGAATGTTGGCTATGAGGCCTGAAAAAGTGATATGCATTGAAAAGTTAGTAGTCTAAACAAACAATTCAATAACATATGATTACCATAATACATAAAAAACTAGTAGTCTTAACAAGTGACATATAATTGAAAAGTTAAAACATCTGGACCATCTTTCTAATTTGACATGAAAGATAATTATTTATAATGCACTAAGAACACACATCTATATGCATGTAGTTATCATAAAACAATAGAGCTTACTATACATATCTTTATCACTAGGACTGCACGATACCTCCCTATTATAGTTCTATCTTTGCAAGCTCATCTCCAATGTCAACCTAGATCACAAAACCAATCCAAGTATTGCAATATGAAGAAGCAATTTGGTATTGGAGAGAAAGTGGAGTCTTAGAAAAATTTAGAATTTAGAAATCACATTTAGAATGTCCAACCATTAATAACCTGGACCCTTAATAGAAAAACTCAAAATCAAATCAAAACTCTTGTTATCTAAACCATAAAAAGTCCAAATACCACATTTAAAGTCCAACTATCAATAATCAAAAGTTTACAAAACATAGTCAAAACACAATAAAACAACCATCATCCCATAATTCATTCCTCGCAAATCCAATTTCCATTAGTCCATTGCACGTTTCACCTAAAAAAATGAGTTAATATATTCCTATACAAAGTAGTCATTCAAACCAAATTAAAAAATAAATGTATGACTCAGTAATTATTCCAAGCCACCATCATTTGAGATAATATTTGAAGTCTCTTCTTCATCAATCTTTACTGCATTGGCAACTGTATAGAGCTAAGATTGAATCTCTGAAAAATAAACTTAAATGTTAGAAAGTCTTATGAATTTGAATGCAAAAGAACAAATATAAAAGTACAAAATGATTACTTTTTCTTGAACTTCTTAACCAATCTTGACAACATATTAAGCTCTTTCTTGTAGCTGGGAGTAAATTAGTCCTGTCGTCATCAATTGTTCTACCACCAATACTAAAAGTTGACTCTGATGCAACGGTGGATAAAGGAATGGCCAATGTATCACAAGCCATTTAACCAATATCACGGTATTTGGTCACTTTGTTTTTCCACCAACTTAGAATATCAAAGTCCTCATAATCCGTGGTAGGCCATAAATATGTCTTCAAATCTGACTTTGTTCAATGGACGAATTTCCTTTGAGAGCATGTTGACACCAAGACCCCAATTTGTTTTCCTAGTAGAAGCAAATGGAGAAACAACACTTGATGAACTTGTCCAACAACTATTGCGAATATCGCCACCGGCACTCCCAACATTGGATGAAACACTTGCATCAAGATCATATTCATTGTAAAGGCTTTTTAATGCAAACATAACATCCATAATTCTCACATCAGACTCGTCACCATAAACCTTTGAAAAGTAATATTCAATTACTTTAAATTTGAGCTAAGGATAAAAAATTGCAGTAATTGCCAACGGTGTGGAAATGATATTCCAATATTTTCTAAACTTCACAATCATTTTCATGGCCGTTTCTTTGATAAATAATTCTGAACTATTGCACCATTCAACCAAATGCAAGCGCAGCATGCAAACATGGGGAAAATACAAATTCGTTGTTGGGGATTTAGTGCCTGAAAATTTTTATGTCATCTCAAAAAACACTTTTAAACATGTACAAACATTTTTCACATTTTCTCATTCCTCATGACTTGGGATAATTTTGCATCCACCATCATGATCATTTAAATGTTTGAAGGCCTCCTTGAAATATATCACTGTTTCTGCATCTCAAAAGTAGAGTTCCACCTATTTAAACTATTAGGATGGATTTTCTTTCTTGGAGCTCGTACTTGCCATGCAATTTCATTAAAAAAAGGACCCAACCCTTTTAGATTCTGGGTCCAAAAAATATGACCCATACTCGGTTTTTAGCGAGTCAGAACCTTCTGGTAATTGGAGAATTGGGAACCCATTTGCAACCCTAATAGTGAAGCAATGGCTAATACTTGACCATATGGCCATTTGTATGATTCCTAAGATGATCAACAGTTTAGATCTTGAAATAGGAGCGGAGCCCAAAACATCTAGAAATTAATGTTAAATGGTTCACTTTTTTCAAATATCTCAATTTTGGTGAATGATTAATAGTTGATATTTGGCATGGTACCGATCGTAGTCAACTTAAGCATTGGAATAGTTCAAATTATATATATGGTCCCATAATTGGGAAAAAATTAAAAAATCAGACCGTATGAATACACGTCCAAACCCAGAAAAGTGATGGGTGACAAATCCACTATTGATAGTTTTTCTTTAATTTTTTGATATTCATAAGGAATAGACATTGAGATTTGACATCTTAGCCTTGTTAGCCTTCCAAAAAGGATTAATGGTTTTGATTTTGCTTTTGGGCCGAAAGATGTCAAAAATGTAGATCTAAGCATATGGATTTTTTTTGGCAAATATCTAAAAAAATAAAATCCTCCAACAATTGAAGTTTCGATGCATCATGTTTGAGCTTCTGAATCTATTCAACAGTTTGGATCTTGATTTAGGAGCCTAGATTCTAATAAAAAGGGAAAAAAATTGATTGTCTTAGTTCACTTCAATTTATTGTTCATTTGCAAAGCCTTTCTGTTTCAAACGCATCTATCTAATTCAATTTTGTCCCTTTTGCTAACTATCTGAAACAAACATATAATGTCATAATACCATTTGCTGTAGACAAATGGAAAGCTATTACCAAATATTCTAAAAGCAGATTGAATCAATTTTAAGGCAATAAGAGCTAGAAAGTAGAGATACCAAAATGAATCTAGAGCTATAAGTTCTAGTCATGATCCACCTGCTTGCCCATTTCGAGATGTGGCCAGGAGATTTTTAAGATCAGGGTGAGGTAGTCCTACAAATAAAAAATAGCCACATCCGATCATCTTGATTCTCTTATCTACGATTTAGAAATCCAATCTTGTACAATCGATGTAATGGTCTAATCCATTCGCATGGGGGGCAAATCTAGGATATGTGCAAGGTCTCTGTGGTCTAATCGAATGGACCATTAGGTGAGCCCCATTATAGGTGAGCACAATGCTCATCTCACGCTTAAATAATTCTCCTCATAAGGTAATTTACATTTTTGATCTAATGATATGAAATGAATGGCCTAAATCAACACTTCACTTATTCATCGTCCATCTCACATGGTCAAATGAGATTGCTGGAAGCATCATAAAAATCAAACTTCTATTGATGGCTGAATCATGAAGCAATCTTCTCTATTTGGTTAATTCAATGGGCTATCAAACTTAATTAGCCATGAATAAAAGCCATAACTTATTCTTTATATACCCAATAAGGAGATGATACCAAGGGTAACACTGTGATACCAAGGAGCAAAAAGATGGGCACAAAAGTGGAAAGCAAACCAATTACTTGAGAATAAAAAAAAAGCCAAATAAAAAAAAGCATGATGACCTATTGATGGAGAATGAAATTAAAAAAAAAATTATCTAAGTGACCGCTTAAAAGAACCCCATAATCTGAGTCACTGTTGTGAGTAGCGCTTCAAAGGGAAAATGGACAGGGCAATAGTCTCGCATGTTGGAGTTAGGTTCCAAATTGATGGAGAGAGCTGTGATAAGGCCCGCATATTATTCATACTTTTTAGCCATTATAGGATTGATTTGGTAGTTTAGAGAACCAAATAGGAAGAGTAGAAGGAGATGAAGAGGCACATGACAATTCATGTTTGAATTGGAATGAAGAGGCAATGAAGAGATATTGATGGAAATAAAAGTGTTCTTATTAATGGGTCATTAGTGAAGCATTAATAGGGCCACTAAATTATTCCTATTAATGGGGCCTTTGTGGGGCATTAGTAGGGCTGATATTAGTTGGAGATCAAAAAAATCAAAATCACATCTGAAATTGGTATGGAATTGACAACCGAACTCAACTAGCTTAATATATAATAATAGTTATTAAACAAGAGACTAGGTCAAACTTTTTACTATTTGAAGAAGATTTATTTAATCTTACAAATGCAAATTCCGCATGTTTGTCTCGAGTCTTGGAGTAAACCAATACATCATCAATAAAAATGACCACAAACCGATCAAAGTAGGGTGAAAAGATCTTATTCATCAAGGCCATAAGTACCGCTGGGACATTTGTTAACCCAAGAGGCATAACTAAGAATTCATAATGCCCATATCTTATCCTGAAAGCTGTTTTTGATGTATCTTGGTCCCTAACTCGCAGCTGATAATATCCGGACCTTAGATCAATCTTTAAAAAATGGGTTGCACCTTGTAATTGATCAAACAGTTCATCAATTCTGAGCAGTGGATATTTGTTTTTGATTGTCACTTGATTTAACTGCCTGCAATCTATACACATTCTGAGGGTGCCATCCTTCTTTTTCACGAATAAGACTGGGGCTCCCCATGGTGATCTGCTAGGATGAACAAACCCTTTATCCAATAAGTCCTGCAACTGTACCTTTAGCTCACGTAACTCTGTTGGTGCCATTCTATACGGAGCCTTAGAAATGGGAGTGGTACTAGGTATTAACTCTATCGTAAAGTCCACTTCCCTAATAGGAGGAAGACCAGGTACTTCGTCAGGAAACACATCCAGAAACTCACAAACCACCGGTATTTCTTCTAACTTCTTATGTGACTTCTTCTCCACAATGAAGGCAATATACCCCTCACAACCACTATGAATTAGTCTTTCCGCTTGAAGTGCTGAGATTAATCTAGTGTTCAAACTTTTCTTGTCACCTTGGAACACAACACTTGGGCCATCTTCATCCACCTTTACGGTGACTGTCTTACAGAAACAGTCTAGACAGTTCATATACTTGGTCAACCAGTCCATGCCTAAGATTACATCGAAGTCGTGCATGGGCTAAACAATGAGTTCTGCTGGGAGCAGGACCTCTCCAATAAGAACTCGACAACTTGGATAATAGTCATTACAAGCCACCCTTTTGCGAACAGGAGTGATAACACTCAACACATATAGTAACTGTGCTGGTGGCTCCCGTATCCTTCTAGAGAATCGGGGTGAAATGAAGGAGTGCAAAGATTTTGAATCATATAACACTTTAGCTTCTAGGTCGCAAATAGAAACTTTACATACAACCACATGCTCCGCTACTTCTGCTTCTTCATGAGTCAACGCATAAGCGCGGCCTTGCCTTTGGGGTCGATTTCATTGTCCCGGCTTCTGCTGTTCCTAACCCTGCCGTGACTGTCCTTGGCCTTGCCTCACCTGTTGTTGTTGACGAGTAGGCGCTGATGGTGTTACTTTGGAAGACTGCTGATACTGCTGCTGTGGTGGGGCTCGGCTAGGATCTTTCCTTCTTGGGCATTCTGACAAGCGATGGTCCATGGAGCCACATCCAAAATAGGCTCCCGTGGACCTCCAGCATTTACTAGTCTCGTGACCCTTCCCGCTTACACCGCAGAGTGGTCGTGATGTCCCACCGATAACTCCCTTTTGTTTCTTAGAATGTTGCTGACCCTTCCCTGTGGGTGGGGCACTTTTCCTGGACTCTCCCAAAAATATGCTTTTCTCGATTTCTTCAGCTGCGTAAGCTCTCGCTACCGCATCATTATACTGAACTGGTCGTTGGAAGGCTGTAGCATGTCCCTTAATGGCAGGCTCAACCCTTCAAGGAATCTTTCTACTTTCTTCTCCTCAGTTTTAATCAGATCTAAAGCAAATCGAGAGAGCTGGCTGAATACGTGCACGTGCTCTGCAACTGTCATGGAGTTCTGCTGTAGGGTGAGGAACTCTGCCTTTTTCTTGCGGGTTACATGTTTGGGAATAAACTTCTTTCGAAATTGCCTCTTAAAGGCTTCCCATACAGTAGCATTTGGCATGGCCCTAATATGGTCCCGTATACTCTTCCACCATGTGTCTGTAATATCCTTGAACATGGATGCCATGAGGACTACTTGCTGCCTTGGCGTACAAGTTAGTGTATCAAAGACATTCTCAGTGTGGACAAGCCATTCGTTTACTTGCAACGGGTCCTCTTGTCCTGTAAACTCTATAGCTCCTCTCTTTCGGAACTTCTCATACAAGGAATTGGGATCTCCGGGTTAATCTTGCCTGTTCAATAGGGCGGCTAACTGCAATTGCATGGCAGCTTGATTGGCATTACTAGCAGCTAATTAATGCATCAACATCATGAACCGTTCCTCCATGTTGTACGTAGGACGAGGATGTCACACCCCAATCCTGGGATTTTGGGGATTAGAGTGGGCCCCCAGGGCATGTATACGTAATCTCGTAGAAATCCGTGCCCTGAAGGATTATGCATGAATTCCTACAAGGGAGATTCCACAGGAATGTGTGAAGTATGCCAACACACGTAGGAATGTAACTCATCATAATTGAATTCCTGCGAAATACTCAATAATAATCAAGAGCAAGTTAAAGAGCATATTCGTGGTCATTCATAGATAAACATATAGGTGTATATATATAGCAGTACTTAAGTTTCAATTACACTTCTTTCAAATGCACATCTGATTAAAGGGGTTAAGTACATAAAGACCAATTTGCTTTTCTCTCAAGAACAGACCAAAAAGTGACCGTAACATTTTCAAAACTGATGCACTCAGTAGGTCGACTAATAGAAAACATCGCCATCCTTTCATTCATCTGTCACGACCCGAGCCCAGAAATCGGGGGTTAGCGAAAAGCCAAACCAGTGACACACGTACTCCCGTGCACGTGCATCCAAACCCAGTCCAGATGCACCCACACAAGGGATCTAACACGTGCGAAACAGACGAACGCGGAAGCTGTAGATATCATAGCAAGCAACTAGGAAAATAGCGGAAGCCAAAGCAAATACAAAACGGAATGACAAAGACAAATACACTGATAGAAAACCGAATACACACCAAAACAATATATACAAAATATACAGAATACAAGTCCAAAGTCCAAAGTCCAAATACAATCTCTCAAAATCCCAAAACGAAACACCACTGGAAGCATGCATGAACGCACTCGGTAGAGATGATCAGGCCCACTCTGCCAAACCTGAGGGTGCCTCTACACTCGCCCCTGCAGCCTCCTCGACCGCCGGGGAGCTGGGCAAGGTATCTGCGCCTGCAACACCACAGACAACACAAATGAATACAACGATCCAGCAAATATAAGTAACAGGGAAGAAACACGCATAGTATCAAAGAGAATAAAATAATGACAGAAGATCAATTACAGAGTTTCATCTTAGTATGCTAAGCAAATCGTGCGTAGAAGTAAAGCATGATATTTGAATCAAAACATAGAAATACTGACTAAGTGGCTACTACGTTAACCATGTTCTCCCCAATAGAGAGCAGAGCAAAGCAGAGCAGAGGAGAACACCACTGACCGGGCCAGGGTACAAGTGGGTCTCAGGTTCCTGGGTTCCGGGGTCCCAAGACAAAGCGACACTGCAGTGATACAGAGATACAGAGATCTAAGCCAGAGGTAACCCCGTCGGGCATCCTAGGGCTGAGGCTGAGTAGAGCCAGACTAATACCAATCAAATCAAATCCATAGAAAGGGAGATTATCCGCTTTGGACTCACCGATGGCAAAGACCGGATCTTATCCTCACGTATTAACCTCTGGGCAGAGCCACCAGGGAATACCCAAAATCAGAGATAGACAAAGCCAACAAAGCATAAATATTACGTCAAAGCACAGCATAGATCAAAGCGTAGTGTAGATCGAAGAATAAACAGACATACAGGACGAAAGCAAAAATGACTGCGGAATGTATAACATAGATTAACAGAACAGAGGGCAAAACTATAAACAATATGCAATGTATCTCAGATTAATACGGAGTCAAGGTTTATTACAAACCAATACTAATCTAGTTGTTCACTGTCACTAACCGTGCATGTTGATGTAGTTTTAAGTTATTCAATGCACCGTTGTCATCAAAGTGTTGTAATGAAATCCTCACGTGCACCGAAGTCCCTTAAACCAACACCCATGGGAAGGTGCTTAACAGTGATCAACGCTCACATGAATAAGTCACAGCCTAACAGACTCTTCATGCGATCCAAAGAATCCATTGGGCCGGTTTACATGGGTGGTTAACATGTATTTGAGCCCTACAAGTCTCACCATTATCCTAAGTTATATTTCAGAATTGCCATGCCTAGCGGTTTAGCCATGAGGGACCTATGGTTGAGCCGGAGACATCTTACGCGCTCGTCGTAATATGCACTACGGCTTCACCTTGGTTCCATTAAAACACAGCTAAACTGATCATCCTTCCACCTCTGATCTGGTACCTTTTTCGGCTGAGCTGTAGTCAGTATACGGCTTAGCCGTAGACCAATCCACGGCTTAGCCGTAGCAATTCACGGCTTAGCCGTAGCAATTCACGGCTTAGCCGTAGCCACACCGTAGGAACATTGTCTCTGGAAAGTTTCGACTGATCAGAGATTTAATTCACGGCTGGGTTATGGTTGGGCCACGGCTAGCTTACGGCTCAGCCGTAGGACAATTTACGGCTTAGCCGTAGCCTAGCCGTAGAACAAAACTCAAAATTGCAGTCTCTGGAAATCAAACCGTAGAAACTTACGGCTTAGCCGTACAATACAGAACACGAATTCGGGATAGTTACAGAAACTGAAATTTGGTATAGAAACTGAACAAAATGAGTTATAGAGGTTCCAAATTCACAAAATGTGGCTGTAAAGCATTTGATACACTAAAGAAGATGGAAATCAAAGCATTCAAATAGAGCACCCATGTGTGTTATACAAGTCTGTACTTATACTTGCCTCAAATCTGTCAAATCCTCTGAAACAAGCTCCAAATCCACTAAAATCAAGACAAATCAAAGAGATACACCATGCATGAGATGAAGACATAGCAATCAGAGAATGAGAGGTGCAATTGGGAGAAGAAACACAAAGAACCCACTTACCTCAATCAATAGACAGAGATGAGAGAATGAAGAAGAACCCAATCCACGAAGTGTAGCAAAACCCCAATCGAAGAGAGAGAGAGAGAGAGAAACAAACCGAAGTGAAGAGGGTCTCCTGGAGTTTGCATGCACGTTGAAGAAATGAAATGAGCAAGGGAGAGACATCTGGAGCATGACTCATCTATATAGGTTTTGAAAGTTAAGTCAAAGTCCGGTAAGTTTATACTAATTACAGTTCAAGTCACACGAAGGTCCATCTTCCCCAATTGACCCCAAACGGATCTGACACAGTTATGGAAATTGTCGAGCTCAACGAAATACGCGTGCTGACACCAAGATGATGCAAAGATGATGTGAGCAAAACAAAAGCAAAATTACGAAAAAGGGCTTAGAACTAACTATCTCAGGTCAAAGGTCACTCAACTACCTATCCAAGGCCCAAAACAAGTCCAAAAGAATAAAACAAAACAAAACACACTAATGAGCCACTAATCCGGCTCAAAGGGGATCGGAGCGTTACATCATCTATACCCCGAGGTACCGTTAGGGTACTCTTCGGGGGCGCGTCAACACCCGAGTTGGGACTGGGTTCTGTACCTGTAATACCAAGGGTAACACTGTTAACACGACGGTTAAGTAAGTACTGAGGCATATGAAGCAAGCATAACATATTATATCAAATGAACCTAATAGTATACACTGATTAAAGGGAGCAATAATAGTTTATTAAACAAATGGTGCATGAGTGGCAATGGATGAGGAATTACAATTAAACATTATACTGAGTGGCAACCTCGATGCTCTATTCTCCCAAAAGGGAGCATACATATGGGTCGCTAGGGGATCAAGCTAGCTTCCCGAGAAGCGTCGACAGCTCCTCTATAAACTACTGCAGTAGTGACATACATACACCCAAAGGGCCCAAGCTAAGTAGTGCCGACTCGGAATCAATCATACTAGTCATAACATGCATAAGGAGTAGTTAATCATGGAAGCAACAAATAACCAAACGAAACACATGCATATGGGCTACAAAGGCCCGAACCTCGACTATACCCTTGGCGAGCAGGCACACACTCAGTAGAAGTTCTGGCTTGTCAGACATGCACTCATTAGAAGCTCAGGTCTGAATTGCCTCACCGTTTGCTAGAGGAAGTGAATTCGATAACAAATCATGTCGAAGGTAATATATCATAACAATATGAATGCACTTAGATTGAGTAAGTATCCTATGATCCCCAAGGACATTCAACACGATGTACTCATAAAACGTCTGGTGTCATTGTGTTACCACTTCTTGGTATTGCCTTGTGCACGTAAAGAACACCCCCTTCTTATGCTAACATCCATGACTTGATTTTGGGCAATCATCCGGAATTCGTTTCTCCTCTTAATACATCCTTACAGTTGGGCCCGTGTAGGGGGAAGCTGCCAATACTAAGGCCCTATAAGATCAATGAAGAATTCCTAATATCCTAAATTCACTAAGTTCATACGGCTTAGCCGTATACAACGCTACAGCTTAGCCGAGAAATTCAGGTTTCCTTCAATAGTACAGACGCATTTACGGTTTAGCCGCGTATTAGCCTACAGCTGGGTTACGGTCCGGTTATGGCTTAGCCGTAAGCATTTCACGGTGCAGCCGTATGCAAGCCGTAGAAGAGAATGGGTTCTGGAGCTCTCTGGAAAGCTCGCTGTAGGAAGACCTACGGCTTGGATATGGGCTGGCCACGGCTTAGCCATAGTGCATTGCACGGTGTAGCTGTGGGTAAGCCGTAGTACAAAACCAAGTTTTGTTGCTCTCTGGACTTTGAGCTGTAGATGGTCATGGCTTAGCCGTATCTTCGCCGTAAGCTTCAGAAACCTGAATTAGTTCTGTAGTTGAATTTCTGTATGGGATCAATATAGAACTGACTTGTGGGGCAATTCTAAGGCTCAATCAGAGTGTCCTTGAGAGTGTTTTATACTCACACACCCATCTATTGCATGTTGACCTCCTAACTCAATCCATACCATAATTATACCAATTAAACCATGAAAAAGGGACTAAAATTTGAGAATTGAAAAAACCAACCCATGAATCAATAACTTAATCATTCATGCAGCACATATGAACTCTAATACTTGCCTTTTACCAGTGTTAGCCTTTTCCTATGTCCTTCTTGTTGTATGGCTAAGGGAAAACCTCCAAGGAGAAATGGGTTCTTTACATGGCAACATACAAATGATAAATGGAATGTTGAGTTGCATGCATGCCATGGATTGGAGTCTTCTTGACTCCAAGCAAAGCCCTCACCTTAGTGAGCTATAGCTTGAAGAGGATGTGCTTCCCAAAGAAGAAAATGCTCCTATGAGGAAGAGGAAGATGGGTGAAGACTATCCCTAGCACATGCAAGACCCCCAACCCTAGTAGCTCTTCAAGATTGAAGTGAGAAAGAAAGGAGATCAAGAAGGAAGAAGCAGCTCCAGCTGTTGCAGTAAGGAGGAGAAGAGAAAATGGGACGTTGAGTCCCCTTTTTAACTTAAATTTCTTGTATTTAACATGCAAGTCCAATTTTTTTATGAAATTTCATTTTAAGCCAAATGGATCTCAATTGGCTCAAGACGAGTTCGGATCAATGCAAGACCAACACGAAAGATGATCTACACGAAAAATTACACAAGGGATGATTGGCGAGGTGCCCATAAGATGGAAGATCAATTTACAAAAAGGCCCTCCATTACTGAAGTAAGGTTCAAACTCCTTTCAACTACCTGTCCAAGGCCCAAATCCAATAGTTTTGAATTAAATTAGCCTTATTAAGGTTTACTTAGCGTAAAGCAAGATTAATTACTGTAATTTAAGATTAATGGGGTTCGGAACCTTACAGAGGAGGAGGTTACGGTAGGGGGTCTGTACCTTCCAACTCCACATTATTGCGGTCATTATCACCCAAACTATTGTTTGTACCAGACCCAGACGCCATGGATCTGTAATTACAATGGTTGTTAATCACATACATATACATATCTATACATACATATATACTACAACTCTACATAAGATAATAATACATAATGGAAAACCCAACCCTGAACGGACCTATCGGAACCTCACCATGTTTCCTAATGTTGTTAAGTCTTTTAAATTGATAATTGTCTTATTAGTGAGCTTTGATACCATTACTTACGTATGTCATGCCCCGATCTCGGGAATTTGGGGATTTGAGTGGGCCCCCGGGGTGTGGATATGTAATCCCGTAGTAATCCGTGTTATGGAGAATTATGCACGAATTCCTATAAGGGAGATTCCACAGGAACGTGTGAGGTATGCCACCACATGTAGGAATATAATTTATCATAAACGAACTCCTGTGAAATACTCTGTAAGGATCAAGAGCAAAACAAGAGAAACATATATTCAAATATTCATAGATAGATATAGATATATATGTCAGTGCTTAAGACTTAAATACAAGTCGTACAATCCAAACTGCTACTTAAAGAAATTGGGTACAAAAGGTTCAATTTGCACATTGCTAAGGGTAAACCAAAAGTTTGACTGTAACATCTCTAGAACCAGCGCACTTCGTAGGATAACTAATAAAAGACATCGCCATCCTTCCATTCATCTATACCCCGAGGTACCATTGGGGTACTCTCCGGGGGCGCGTTAACACCCGAGTGGGGACCGGGTTCTATTCCTGCAATACCAAGGGTAATACTATTAACACGACGGTTAAGCAAGTACTGAGCATATGAAACTAGCATAATATATCAAATGAACTTATTACTATACCCTGGATAGGAGCAATACTAGTCTACTAGACTTGATGTGCATGAGTAACAATAAGTGAGGAATCAAAATCAAAATGTAGTACACACTAATTGGCATCCACAAGGCTCTATTCTCCCAAAAGGGAGCATACATATATATGGGTCGCTAGGAGATCAAGCTAGCTTCCCGAGGAGTGCCGACAACTCCTCTGTAAACCTACTGCAGTAGTGACATAATAATACCCAAAAGGGCACAAACTAAGTGGTGCCGACTCGGATTCAATCATACGGGTCATATCATACATAAGGGATAATAGTCTGAAAGTATAATCAGTCATGAAATAGGCGAATAATTAAACGAAGCATATGCATATGAGCTACAAGGCTTGAACCTCGACTATACCCTTATGGCTAGCAAGTACGCACTCAATAGAAGCTCTTGCTTGTCAGAAACGTACTCATTAGAAGCTCAGGTCCGAATAGCCTCAGGGTTGGACTAGAGAGAGAAAATGCATAGAAAAATCATTTTGAAGGCATAGTATTTAATAATATGAATGCATTCAGATTGAGTAAATATTTAAGAAGTCATCATTCACCCTGTGTCAGGTAACCCATGATCCCCAAGGTCATTCAATATGATGTACTCATAAAACACCTGGTGTCATTGTGTTACCATATCTTGGTATTCCTTGCATACATGAAGGACACCCCTTCTTATGCCAACATCCATGACTTGACATTAGGGAATCATTCGGAATTCATTCATTCTCTTAACATGTAATTATAGTTGGGCCAGTGTGGTGGTAGGAAAGGTGCTAATACTAAGGCCCTCTAAATCAGTAGGAGTATCTAATATTCTAGATTTCACTGGGTTCTTACGGCTTAGTCAAATGGTTTAGACTTCACCTAATAGTTCAGGCGCATTTATGGCTTAGCCGTATATTATCCTATGGCTTAGCTGTGCTAAGCCTATGGCTAGGTTGCAGTTGGGTTACGGCTGAGCCGTAAGGCATTACACGGCGTAGCCGTGTGTAAGCCGTAGAAGAAGATAGGTTTTTCAAGCTCTCAGGAAAATGCACCGTAAGAAGGCTTACGGCTTGGGCACGAGTTGGCTACGGCGGTGCAACCATAGGTAAGCCGCAGTATAAAAACCAATTTTGTTGCTCTCAGGACTTTGAGCCGTAATCTCTTACGGCTTAGCTGTGGCTTCGCCATGCGCTTCAGAAAACTGAAGTCAGTTCTGTAGCTCAGTTTCAATACAGGATCAATATAGAACCCGAATTGTTAGGGGGGGGTTTCCATGACTTAATTATAGTGTACTTAAGGTGCTCAATGCTCACACTATTAGATTTTGTGGACTCAATCCATCAGTTGATGTAATAAATTGATTAATTTCTTTATTTATCAATAAAATTATGCTTTACTTTCATGAGATGAATGTTATTTTACTACTTCATGCACTTGACCAATACATATGACATAATGGTTCATGAGTTGAACCGGATCCCATTAGTATATTAGATGTGATATATGTGCATGGATGAGATCCACACGCGGGAGATATATGTCACAAATCTTATACTTAAATAGCTTCACAACCAGCAATGAGATTGGGCATCTCATTTGATAAGGTTGCAGCACTTTGATCACTATGAGATAGTGTGATTTGTCTCGATCATCAGAATTTAAGATTCTGGATCACGGTGCTGGTACATTGGATGTATTGAAAGACCATGAGATGCACCTTATGGAATTCTGTCTCAATAATAAGGTATGCTCTCATAATTCCCTAGCAATAGGCTCTCAATCCTGAGACATTGATGAACTCAAGTTTCTATCTATTCATTTGCTTTGAGTCACCAATGAGTGAGGCCGACTGCAGGTTAACACCTCGGTGTCTTGGGTATGTGGTAGTAGAACTGCGGGAACGTTGAATGATCAAGATGGAATCTATCTCTATTATCCCCTTGTGCCAATTAATGGATTTGTCATTAGTAAGTGCGCATCCATCTCAATTAAGAGTTAATTGGATGGTACTGATGATTAATGTGATTAATTGGGGCTCAAGGATAATAAGATGTGGAACTTAGATTGGAAGAGACAGATTTATTCCAATTGATCGACGGATATTGATAGAGGGGCTTACTTGTGGTAATTGGGAAGTTTAGAGTCTTCATTGTAATTTATTCCTAAGACTGGAGTGCAATTGCATTTATATAGTGGTGTTATTTGCAATTAACTGTGGGCCCGGATTGCACATGAGATGTGGGGTCGCGGTGTTTCAGTTGGAGCCAGCTTTCTAAGGAATCCCTAGTGGTCCCCACGCTAGTCCAAGATATTGGAAAATACTAATCCGACTTGAACTCTAGAAAGAAGAGTTTGAAAAGGAGAAAGCTGCTAATTGCTTTGGAAGTAAGACTTCTATTTCAATTAGACAAGGGAGAGATTTGAAAGTCTATAAAATCTCTTGGACGTCCAATAAGAGTCTCTCTCACGCCCAAAACCCTATTCGTGCAAGAGTTGCGCGAGTTTTTCTCTCTTTCTCTCTTCTAGTTCCTTGGAGTTTCGAGTTGGGATTTTTCCTGAAGATTCCACCATTCTTCTTAAGAAAAGAAATCCAATTTGGGTCATAGCGTGGAAGGCTAAGAGGTGTTAAAGATTCTTATCATCAAGTAGAGTCGCAACTTCTCCATTAGAGCACTACGGATCTCCAAAGGTATGATCTACTTCTTTCATGTCGTAGATTATTGTGGATATTTAATGCTATTTGATTCTATCTATAAGATAGAATATTTACTATACATGGTCACGAGACTGAGGGTAATGTATCATGGATTGGGTTTTTGGTCTTATGGATTGTTGATCCCTGTGTCAAGTGGGTCAAAAGTTTTTGAAATCTATCCACGAGACCCACCTACTTGCAACAATTGGTATCAGAGCCATACCTCATCTCTAATCATGTTAGATCAGTAATCTTGTTCTAATCTTTGCATGAGATATAAAGAAGATAGAGCAAGGGCTATGAAAGGATCAGTGTTTTGTTGTTATTGTTTTTTTTTTTTTTCGGGGGCACTGCCCCCTGGAACCCCGCGAGCTGACCGGGCAGCTCGACCCCCGCCGGGGGCGCTGCCCCCGGACCCCCGCTGCGTAGGGGATCTTGTATCGTGGTGGCAAACTATTGGCATCTTGTTTTTCTATTGTGGTTTAGCAACCTGGTTTTGTGAGATGCTTTGTTGTATGAGATACTAACTTGTAGGTGATAATGTCCTCTCCATTAGCCCACATGTTTTTTCTTTCCTATTACTTATTGGTTTATTTGTGGTTAAGTGTAAAGGGCATCATGGTTTCCTTGGTTTCCCATGAAAGGGCAAGGCATTGTGAATTTCCCTATAGCCCTTTTATTTCCATGTTTAGATTACCATGTAAGTCTCATTATAGAGACATAGGAATTTATGTATTTTTTAAAAAAAATTGTAAATTCTGGAGATGTCCGAAACAAAGAGGGAAAGAGAAGCTGGACTCCTAATCAAAGAGTTTGATGATTACCAAAAGGTGTTTTGGAGATGCCCAAAGAGTTTGAGGAATCCCAAAGTTTTGGAAAGTCTAGAAGTCCAAGAAGTCTTTTCCGCCTGGGCCATGTGGAGGAGAGGACTAGTCTTTTATTATAGCACTTTTTATTTATGGATGAATGCTTATTTTAGAATATTTCCACATCTGATCCAAACATAGCAAATTCCAATATTGGTCAAATCAAATTAATTTTTGGAAAGAGTTCTAATTAGAGTTGGTGGGCCCATGAGATGGATCTATTAGTAACACTAATTTCAGAAATTGGACTTTCCTTAAAACAACTTGACTTGGAACCAATCATTAGTCGTATCATGAGATGAATTATACCTATATTTGATGGACCAATATACCTATAAGGAAATCCTCAACTCTAAAATATTAAGTGGGAGCGGGGCATTTATATATATATACAAATCCCTATGGTTTTCCACCATAGGTCCATTGTAAGGAAAGTATTAGCCTTGCGCCATTTTGAGAATGGCCATTCCCTACGGAGGGCTTGTATTTATCTGGATACTAGATATGGATCTCCTATGGATAGTGTTGATGAGACGGGGTGGGAGCCCACTCCCTAAGGAAGAGCTGCCCACAACGGTTGTCATGCAATGCTAGTTGGTGGTCACACTTAACTAAAATAATGATGTAGTATCTCCAAGGATTTGCCTCATGTATTTTAGAAACCGAAGCTAATCGGGAGTCATATATTATTTGGTATGAGATACTTAGATAGTAATGAATGAAGGGGATCATAGATAGTTAGTCTTAATCCCAATTTTGACCAACTTTGATCCGCACCAGTCTAGGAGGTATTAGCACTCCCCAAGGAGGCATACCCCGCAGGATTGAGATTCCGATGTATTCTAAAATTTGTGGTTATGAGGATTCCCACATAAATTTGGTAGAATACTAAACCCTAATGTCATTTAAATTCATTAATTGAATGTACGGTTATGTGCTACAGTATTACAAGCATGAATTCGAATACTTTCAATCCACTTGCGACCATCCTCAACCAGAATAAGTTGGTGGGATTCAACTATGTAGATTGGAAACGGAATATGGATATTGTCCTGACAGCTTCAGGATATAAATATGTCCTTACCAAAAAACCCCTTGAAGAGTCTGGCCCAGATGCATCAGAAGAAGAAAAGGACCTTTACACCAAATGGGCCAAAGACGATGAGATGGCCCGATGTTACATTCTGGCATCCATGTCTAGTGTGCTGCAACACCAACATCAATCTTATAAGACTACATATGATATGATATCGAACTTAAAGGAGATGTTTGTAGAACAAGGCAGACCTGCTAGGCAGGCAGCCATGAGGGTGCTCATTAGCACCAAGATGGCTGAAGGTACATCAGTACAGGAACACATGTTGAAGATGATGGACTCATTAAATGAGTTAGATGTACTGGGAGCTGTGATTGATGCAGAATCGCAGATTGACATAATCCTTGAGTCACTACCAGAGTCATTCAACAATTTCAAGGTCAATTATAATATGAATAAAATGAATCTGACTCTGGCTGAGCTATCTAGTCAGCTGGTAGCAACTGAAGGGATTATGAAGAAAAAACCAACTGCCTTAATGACAGAAAAGTCAGATGCCAAGTCCAAGCCGAAAGGCAAAGGGCGGAAAAGCAAAAAGAAATCAGTTCAGAAAGGTCCTAAGGTGGAGAATGGTCCAACTGGTGGCGTGGCTAAAGCTAAGGGTTCATGGACAAAAGGAAAGTGTTTCCATTGTGGTAAGACAGAACATTGGAAGAGGAATTGTCCAGAATATCTGTCTAAGAAAAAGACCCCAGGTATGATTGAGTCACTTATATCTGAAGTTAGTTTTGCAACTGGTACTTCAGAATCCTGGTGTGTGGATTCCGGGGCAACTAATCACATATGTAATACGTTGCAGGGGTTCAGGGAAACCAGGAGGCTAAGTGATGGAGAAATCATTGTCAACCTAGGATCTGACGCTAAGGCGGAGGCTGTTTCAGTGGGAGTCATTACTTTATGTTTTTCAAATAATAAATTGGTTTTGTCAGAAACATTATATGTACCGTCTTTAAGGCGGAATTTAATTTCAGTTTCTAGTTTGGTGAATAAAGGTTATTCTATTACTTTTGGTACTGAAGTTGTCATAAAGAGGAATGGTACTTTCATATGTTCTGGCAAGGTAACCAATGGACTTTATTTGTTAACTCCCACGATGTATGAGATACATGATACTGAAACAATTAATAGACCATCATTAAAGAGAAAGTCACCTTCATCTGATTCAACAAAACTTTGGCACCTGAGGCTAGGTCATATAAACCTTAACAGGATTGAGAGGCTAGTGAAAGATGGTATCTTACCTTCATTGGTGGTAGAACTAATGCCTGTCTGTGAGTCCTGTTTGGAAGGTAAAATGACCAAAAGACCCTTTTCAGCTAAGGGTAATAGGGCCAAAGATTTATTGGAATTAGTGCATACTGATGTCTGCGGACCCATTAATGTCAGGGCTAGAGGAGGATATGAGTACTTCATCACTTTCACAGATGATTACTCAAGATATGGTTACATATACCTTATGCACCGCAAGTCCGAAGCTTTTGAAAAGTTCAAAGAGTTTCAAGCGGAAGCGGAACAGCAATTAGGTAAGAGTATCAAGACTCTTCGATCAGATCGAGGAGGGGAATATCTCTCTGCTGATTTTATGGGTTACTTATTAGAGAATGGGATTCTATCCCAGTTGTCTGCTCCTGGTATGCTCAACAAAATGGAGTAGTAGAAAGAAGGAACCGGACTCTTTTAGATATGATTAGGTCTATGCTGAGTTTCTCAAGATTACCTATATCCTTTTGGGGATACGCTTTGGATACTGCAATGTACATACTAAACCTCGTACCATCTAAGTTTATACCTAAGACTCCCTGGGAATTGTGGCCTGAGCGAAAGCTTAGTCTATAACATTTACACATTTGGGGTTGTCCAGCACACGTGTTCAAGGTTAAGATGGAGAAGTTAGAAATGAAGTCGGAAGTATGCACATTTGTAGGGTATCCTAAAGGAATTAAAGGTTGGTTATTCTATAATCCCAAAGAGCAGAAAGTGCTGGTCAGCACTAATGCAGTTTTTCTGGAGGAAGATTATATGATGGACCAGAAATCTTTAGAAAAGGTGATCTTGGAAGAGATTCAGGAGCAATCAATTCCAAATCCAAGTATGACCGGACTTGAGGAAGAACTGCCCTTACCAGACCCAGTAGTTACACCAGTACCTCGTCGTAGTAGGAGGATTGTCAGACCCCCTGATAGGTTCTCATTCTTAGGAGAGTCTTATGAAGCAATCCCAGAAGAGCTGGAACAAGATCCCTCTAACTATGATGAAGCTATCAATGACTTAGACTCGGGATGCTGGCAAGATGCTATGAAAGTTGAGATGGAGTCTATGTACTCAAATCAGGTCTGGACACTTGTGGACTTGCCTGCCAATATTAAACCTATTGGGTGTAAGTGGGTCTACAAGAGAAAAAGAGGACCAGATGGAAGAGTGGAGACCTATAAGGCTAGGCTTGTTGCGAAAGGATATACTCAGAAAGAGGGGATCGATTATGAGGAAACCTTCTCGCCAGTAGCCATGCTCAAATCCATCCAGATACTCTTATCCATTGCGGCCCATCTTGATTACGAGATTTGGCAAATGGATGTCAAGACGGCGTTTCTTAACGGCCATCTTGAGGAAGACATCTATATGGTGTAGCCAGACGGTTTTGTAGCTAAAAACCAGGAGCAAAAGGTTTGCAAGCTGCAGACGTCTATTTATGGACTGAAGCAGGCATCCCGAAGCTGGAATATCCGTTTTGACCAGGTAATCAAGTCATTTGGTTTTTGTCAAAATCCGGATGAGTTATGTGTGTACATGAAAAGTGAATGTGACATGGTAGTTTTTCTGGTTTTATATGTCGATGACATCCTTCTCCTCGGGAAAGACATAGGAATGTTGTCAACGGTAAAAGTTTGGTTAACCAAGACTTTTGATATGAAGGACTTGGAAGAAGCTAGCTACATCCTAGGGATCAAACTCTATCGAGATCGGAAAAATAGGATGATTGGCTTATCCCAAGCTGCATACATAGATAAGGTGCTAGTACGGTTTGTAATGCAAGACTTCAAGAAGGGTATCACACCTTTCAGGCATGGAGTGCACCTTTCCAAGGATCAGTGTCCTAAGACACCCGAGGAAAAGGAGCAGATGAGGTCGATACCATACGCTTCGGCTGTTGGTAGCCTCATGTATGCTATGTTATATACTAGACCAGATATCTGTTATGTTGTGGGCCTAGTCAGCAGATATCAATCTAATCTAGGACCCGAACATTGGACTGCTGTAAAATGTATTCTCAAATACTTGAGAAGGACTAGAGATTACATGTTGATTTATAGCAGTGATGAGTTGATTCCAGTCGGATACACAGATTCTGACTTTATGTCAGATAAGGATTTTAGGAAATCCACCTCTGATTATGTATTTATGCTTGGAAGCGGAGCTATCAGCTAGAGAAGTATAAAACAAGAATGTACCGCTGATTTAACCTCGGAGGCTGAATATGTAGCAGATTGTGAAGCAGCTAAGGAAGCAGTATGGCTTAAAAGATTCCTTTTGGAACTTAGGGTAGTACCTTTGGTACGACAGCCACTCACAGTTTACTGTGACAGCAGCGGGGCAGTCACTCAGTCAAAGGAACCCAGAAGCCATAAAAGCCAAAGGCATGTACAGAGGAAGTATCACTTAGTCAGAGAGATTATGCAGAGAGGTGATATTGCTATTACCAAGATAGCCTCTGCGGACAATTTGGCAGATCCCTTTACTAAGCCTTTGACTACCAAAGTCTTTGAGCAACATGTAGAAGGGATGGGCATGAGATGCAACCCCGACTGGCATTGAGCCCAAGTGGGAGATTGTTAGATTTTGTGGACTCAATCCATCAGTTGATGTAATAAATTGATTAATTTCTTTATTTATCAATAAAATCATGATTTACTTTCATGAGATGAATGTTATTTTACTACTTCATGCACTTGACCAATACATATGACATAATGGTTCATGAGTTGAACCGGATCCCATTAGTATATTAGATGTGATATATGTGCATGGATGAGATCCACACGCGGGAGATATATGTCACAAATCTTATACTTAAATAGCTTCACAACCAGTAATAAGATTGGGCATCTCATTTGATAAGGTTGCAGCACTTTGATCACTATGAGATAGTGTGATTTGTCTCGATCATCATAATGTAAGATTCTGGATCACGGTGCTGGTACATTGGATGTATTGAATGACCATGAGATGCACCTTATGGAATTCTGTCTTAATAATAAGGTATGCTCTCATAATTCCCTAGCAATAGGCTCTCAATCCTGAGACATTGATGAACTCAAGTTTCTATCTATTCATTTGCTTTGAGTCACCAATGAGTGAGGCCGACTGCAGGTTAACACCTCGGTGTCTTGGGTATGTGGTAGTAGAACTGCGGGAACGTTGAATGATCAAGATGGAATCTATCTCTATTATCCCCTTGTGCCAATTAATGGATTTGTCATTAGTAAGTGCGCACCCATCTCAATTAAGAGTTAATTGGATGGTACTGATGATTAATGTGATTAATTGGGGCTCAAAGATAATAAGATGTGGAACTTAGATTGGAAGAGACAGATTTATTCCAATTGATCCACGGATATTGATAGAGGGGCTTACTTGTGGTAATTAGGAAGTTTAGGGTCTTCATTGTAATTTATTCCTAAGACTGGAGTGCAATTGCATTTATATAGTGGTGTTATTTGCAATTAACTGTGGGCCCGGATTACATATGAGATGTGGGGTCGCGGTGTTCCAGTTGGAGCCAGCTTTCTAAGAAATCCCTAGTGGTCCCCACGCTAGTCCAAGATATTGAAAAATACAAATCCGACTTGAACTCTAGAAAGAAGAGTTTGAAAAGGAGAAAGCTACTAATTGCTTTGGAAGTAAGACTTCTATTTCAATTAGACAAGGGAGAGATTTGAAAGTCTATAAAATCTCTTGGACGTCCAATAAGAGTCTCTCTCACGCCCAAAACCCTATTCGTGCAAGAGTTGCGCGAGTTTCTCTCTCCTTCTCTCTTCTAGTTCCTTGGAGTTTCGAGTTGGGATTTCTCCTGAAGATTCCACCACTCTTCTTGAGAAAAGAAATCCAATTCGGGTCATAGCGTGGAAGGCTAAGAGGTGTTGAAGATTCTTATCATCAAGTAGAGTCGCAACTTCTCCATTAGAGCACTACGGATCTCCAAAGGTATGATCTACTTCTTTCATGTCGTAGATTATTGTGGATATTTAGTGCTATTTGATTCTATCTATAAGATAGAATATTTACTGTACATAGTCACGAGACTGAGGGTAATGTATCCTGGATTGGGTTTTTGGTCTTATGGATTGTTGATCCCTGTGTCAAGTGGGTCAAAAGTTTTTGAAATCTATCCACGAGAACCACCGACTTGCAACACACACACCCTCCTATTCCATGTTCCCATCCTAACTTCATCCATACCACATTTGTACACAATAAAAACAAGGAAAAAGGGGTTGAAATTCAAGAATTGAAAGGTCTAACCCAGGGATCAACAACTTAATCACACATGCAGCACATATGAACTCTAATACTTACCTCTCGACAGTGCTAGCCTTCTCTAACTCTTTCTTGTTGTGTAGCTAAGGAAAACCTCCAAAACGAAAATGGGTTCTCCACAAGTAGAACATGAAATGAAGAATGGGATTTAGATTTGCATGCATGTCATGTAATTGAATCCTTATGACTCTAATAAACCCAAAATGAAGGAGGTGGAGGTAAGTTTTCACCTTATGCAGCTAATTGCTTGGAGAGGGAGAATACTCAAGGAGAGAAATGCACAGAGAAGGAAAAGAGGAAGAAGAAGAAAAGTTCCCACCACCACATGCAGGTTTTCTCAAGTCTAGTAGCTCTCTAATCTGGAAGTGAGGATGAAGATTGAGGAGGAGAGAGCCACTACAGCAATCAACATGAGAAGGAATGAAGAGAAAGGAAGAAGGGACGTTGAGTTCCTCCCTTTTAAAAGGAAATTTCCTATCTTGCACACAAACCCATTTTCCTTGGGGTATTTATGATTTAAGTCACGTGGCCGAAGTTAGCTTGAGATGAATCCGGATTAAGTTGGGTCCAACACGGAAGATGATCTACACGAATAATTATACAAGGAGTACTTGACGAAGTGCCCATAAGATGCAAGAACAATATACAAAAAGGTCCTCAACTACTGAGGAAAAGTTTAAACTCCGCTCAACTCCCCGTCCAAAACCCAAACCCAATCGTTTTTAAACTAGATTAACCTTATCAAGGTTTAATTAGCATAGAACGAGATTAATTAACGTAGATTAAAATTAGTGAGATTCGGAACCTTACATAACCTAAAGGACTTAATTTCTTACAAGTGTCCTATTACAAAGAACATCGGAGCACTTCATGTTGTGAAAGCGGTGGAGTACCCTTGGGTCAGTTTGTTAGGAGATATTTATGATGTGAATGATTGGTGTTCCAACGATCAATGGCAGGACTAGGTGTGGACTTAAGCAGGTATTTGGGTAATTTTGGAGTCAAACTCAGTATTTTCATGGGAGGTTTTGTGGGTGGGTCTATTTTCATGTAGAGTTTGGACACAGATATGAAGGATCCTTTTTTATCTTGATTTTTAGCGTGTAGTTAAATAATATGCAGCGAAAGAAATAAACGAACTAGTAAATAAATCAATCAACCACACAAGAACAAGAGGGAAACAATTTTTACATGAAAAATCTAAATTAAAAAAAAAATCACGAGTCCAAACTAAATTAATAATCAAGCACTATAAATCATACATGAGTTACAAGAAATTTACTCACAACCTTTTTTTGGTTTTTGCGCAACATAAAGATTATAATTCTCATTGCACAGCTTCATGCTGGAATGACTCCCTATCGATAACTACTCTAGATTCAAGATGCACTTGATTTTTTAATCTTTTATGAAAGAATATGTTCTTCTGTAAGAGATATAGAAGTCACAACTCTTTAGAATAAAGCTTTAGCCTAATCTCTCAAATGGAAGCTCTAGAGAAGAATGTGATCTTTAATATATAATCTCTACTCTATAAAATGAGATCTGTATCTTTAATGTGTATTCTCAATCTCAGATTAGGAGATGGATGCCTTAAGGTTGAGAGAAACACCCTTTATATAACCTACAATTCGTGCACTAAAAGAATAGTCCTTATAAAATAGGAACTAATAGTTCTGACACAAACAAGAAACAATTCCGTATAGGAAAGTGGGTTTTCTTTGTCAGTGCACACCGGCCTGATGCATGGGCACTCGAGCCCAGTTGTATATATGGGCACTCAAGCCTAACAATAAAAATTTTGCACTTTCCGGCTTTCAAAGGCCATAACTTTGTCATTTTGCCTTTAATTGATGTAATCTTGGCTCTACGAATATCTACAAAAACGAGCTTTCCAATGATAAGTAGCTTGCTAATTCTTGATACTCAATTTATAAGAAATGACCTTTTTAATCCAAATACCTTCATTCAACTCTTTAGGCCATACTATAGTCCATTTTAAAACAAATACAAAAATATAACTCAATTGACCCAAAGTTTTGTCTACCCCATGAATTAGCTAGCTATAAAAATCCTTATAGGATTAAGAACTTTCATATGAGTTTCAGAAATGGACATAGGTCGATGGGGTGACAATCTCAAGACCATGTATGTAGGTCCATCCTTGCCAAATCCTGTATTTGATTGTTAGAATTAATTTTGAGAAACAACCTGTATAAAAAATTGTAAGGGACTTAGAGTCCTTCTGTGATTATAGCAGCTGTTTTAAATACAGAAGAAAACTATAGTAGTACAAGTACAAAATACTAAATTCAAACTTACAGAAAGTGCAGTCAAAAAAGTATATTTTGACGATCAAGGCTAGTATAAAACACTTTGTCCTTAAGACAAAATTCATCCTCGTTGCACTGCTCATGACGTACAGATCTTTGTCTCATAGGATACAATGATCAACGTGACATAGAAGCAGCACTTCAATCTGTGTTGCCCGGCAAATAGAACTGTGTTCTTACTCTCTCCACCAGACAATGTATGTTGAAGAATTAATTCTAAAATCAATGCACAAATGTGGAGACGAGATGACTTTAAATAGATGAACTAGTGACTGTTTTGAACAGTCAATAGACACGAAGAACAGATGTTTCTGTTCAATTTTGTGAAATAAAAATAATACTGCACCAATTTAGTAGAGGAGACACAACTATTGGACTAGTTCAGTGGAGGAGATACAGTAGTTCACTATGTCTATCAAAAGAAGAGAAACTACTTTTGGAAAACTCTCAAAAAAGATATGATTACTAGAAGTTATCTACAAGGAGGACCATGACCCGGCCCGCAGGTTAGATGGCGGCGGTGGTGCACGCACATGTGTTGGTTGTGGTATCATGTAGGTCCTCCCTCTAAGATAAAATATGGGTGCCTTTTGGGGCCCAAACTACATCTCCACTCTTATTGTATATAAACACACGTACACTTTTGTACATAAGCAATGTGGGATACCCATCTTCCCTTCTTTGTTACCATACACAAGCAACTTTAAGTAGTCAGTTTTGGGATTAATTCTCATTCATATCTTAATGGTTTTCAATGAACAATGGTTTAGGTTTAATCTCCCCATGGAGGAGAGAACACATTAATATTTGGACCCCCCTCAAGAGATTTGTGGGACCCACACCTATTGTGGTCTAAAGTTGACCAAAAAACCAATTTTCCAACAATCCCCCACATGAATGAAAATTGGCTGTATTGTGATGCAAATGATAATGCTGATGCAAGAGAGAAAAGTAAAGTTAAAAAGTTACTGCATAGGGAAATATAGCTTTTGTCCTTAAATCTTCCTTTGTGAAAGACTATCGGATTTACTAGCTAATCAGTGAATATGATGTCTTGAATCGTTCAACTGTTGGTGTAAATTAAGATAATAGAACTCATAGAGTTTCTTCCTTAACACAATTCATTCTCATGATTGTGTTCATTTTGGCCCTGAACAAACTTGGTTTTTATGAGTGCTTTAGAAAATTCAACCTTAGAAATTCTCATGAAAGCAACCCCTTCACAGTGATTATACTAAGTCACACACAACTTGGTTGTCCCATTGAATCTAGATATTGGGATCTCTAGTTAACAAGGCTGGGCTGCCATTATGTCGACTTTTAAGTGATAGGTTTTAAACCCATTTCCCTCAATAATCTATATACTAGTTATTTGGTCAAACCTTTTGTTAACGGATCTACAATATTCTCTTCTGACCTATGTAATCAATGAATATGATTCCATTTGAGAGCAACTACCGTATGGTGTTGTGTCTATTACGTATATGCCGAGACTTACCATTGTACATCTTACTTTATGCCCTATCAATTGCAGATTGGTTGTTACAATGTATACATATTATAGGCACTGGTGTCGGCCACATTGGAATATCTTCTAGGAAATGACGAAGCCACTTTGCTTCCTTTCCTACTTTAACCAAAGCAATGAATTCTGATTCCATGGTGGACCCAACAATGCATGTTTGTTTAGTGAACTTCCATGACACGGCTACACCTCAAAGTGTAAACAAATATCCACTTGTAGGTTTTGAATCTTTTATGTCAAACATCCAGCTTACATCACTATAGCCTCCCAGTATAGCTAGATATCTCGTATAGTGCAATCCATAGTTAAGGATATATCTTATATGTCGAAGAACCCTAACTTTCACTTTTCAATGATTTGCCTCTGGTTTACTTATGAATCTACTCAGTTTTTTAACTGCATGTGCTATATCTAGACGAGTACAACTCATGAGGTACATTGAACTCCTGATATACTAGGGTATTCTAATTTGGATATGCTTTCACCAGTATTTTTAAATGGATGAAGATTTATATCAACCAGTGTTTTAGCTGGACTGTAATCATATTTATTAAATTTCTCAAGTACCTGTTTAATATAGTGTGATTAAGATAGCACATAATCATCAAATGATTTAGAAACTTTCATTCCTATTATAACATTTGCAACTCTTAAATCTTTCATGTAAAACTTTTTGTTCAACATTTTCTTGGTAGATTTAATCATATCAATGTCACTCTCAAGAACAAGCATATCATCCACATATAATCATATTATGACATAGCCATGTATTGTATTTTTCACATTCATTGATTCTATACCCATTGAATATCATTATCTTGTTAAACTTTTCATGCCACTGCTTTGGTACTTATTTTAAACTATAAAGAGATTTAACAAGCCTACACACCTTCTTTTCTTGGCCAGGAACAACAAATTCTTCTGGTTGTTCTATCTAAATTTCCTCATTTAAGTCACCATTTAAAAAGGCTGTTTTAACATCCATTTGATGTATTTCAAGGTTGTGCAAAGCTACAATAGCTATTAGCATAAGTATGGACGTTATTCACGTAACCGGCGAATATATATCGAAGTAATCCACACATTCTACTTATCTATAACATTTGACAGCAAGTCTAGCTTTATATTGATCAATTGATCTATTTATTTTCATTTTTTTCTTGAATATCCATTTGTATCCAAGAGATTTACAACGAGGTGGATCTAGTTCCTATGTATGATTTTGTAGGATGGATTCTACTTCATGATTCACCACCTTTTTCCATTGAGGTACTTCCGGTGAAGAAATTGCTTCCTTGAAGCTTTGGGGCTCCTTTTCTAACAGATATATCAGAGAATCTGGACCAAAGGATGTTGCAATCCTTGTCCTTTTACTGCGTTCAGGTCCAGCCCCTTCGATGGTAGACTCATGGTCTTTATCATTATTAACCGCAGTATCATAAGTTCTACTTAAAAAACTTGTCTCTTGAGTTGGTTTGCAAGGAAATATAATTTTAGAAAATGATGCATTTCTTGATTCTATGATTGTATTAACATACATATCAAGAATATTAGATTTGTGTACTAAAAAACAATACATACTACTATGATGAGCATACTTGATGAATATACAATCAACGGTTTTAGATCTTATTTTAACCTTTTTGGGAATATGAATCGCTACCTTAACTAGACACCCCTATACTTTCAAGAATTTATATGATGAGCTTTGATAATTCTATAATTTATGAGGAGATTTTCTTGTTTTCTTGTGAAGTATCTTGTTGAAAATATAATTTGTAGAGAGCATTGCTTCCCCCCATGAGTTCTGAGGTAGTCCGGAACTAAGCAACATAACGTTCATCATTTCTTTTAAGGTTTTACTTTTTAGTTCAGCGATGCCATTTTGCAGAGGTGAATAAGGTGCAGTAGTTTAGTGTATTATACCATGTTGTGAACAGAACTCACCAAAAGGTGATTCATATTCTCCACCTCTCTCACTCCTTAGAGCGTTAATCTTTTTACTAAGTTGATTCTCAACTTCATTCTTATACTGTATAAACATCTTCAATGCTTCATCCTTACTTTTTATTAAGTACACATGGCAATATTTAGTGCAATCATCGATGAAAGTTATAAAATACTTTTTATCACCTCTAAATTGTTCATATTTCAAATCACAAATATCACTATGTAAAAGTTTTAGATGTCCAGTACTTTTTTCAATGAATGAAAGGGAGTTCTTGTGATTTTAGCCTTCACAGATATTGCACATTTATGATTTGGATCAATTTTAAAATTTGGCAAGCAATCCAAATTCATTAATCTACCCAAAGCATTATAGTGAACATGCCCTAATCTACCATGCTATATGTGTCACACCCCTAAATTTGAGATCCTTAGGACTCTCAAATCATGAGGCATGATGAGTCCATGGTAATTAAATTAAATAAATTGCAAACTTTATTAAAATAATCAAAATGGAATCATATGATCAATATCCTATAATAAAATCAATCCACTGAATAAACTCAAAGTGAAAGTAATTCTCAAAACATAATAATCAACTTCTTAAATACAAATAAATTCTTAATTCAATCTTCCAAATCTAGAGTCCCACAGCTCTTCCCTCAATCCCCAAATCCACAAAACAAGCTAGGTTCTCTCAAGTTCTAGCTCAACCTCAAAATCTGTGGGTGGAAAAAAACAAGGGCGAGTAAAACTCAATAAGTAATATAAATCATAAAACCTAGCAAACAGATAACAAATCCAAGTAAACAAATTTAGAGTCACGGTTCGAGTATACGAGTATATTAAGAAGGTAATGTGACCAAAATCCAAGGTAATTCAAATAATTGAGCAACTAACCAAATCATTAATAAAAAGAAAAGGCATCTCTGTAGTAAACAAAATATCAAAATGTGTATGCCAGAGTTAGGCCTTAACCAAGCACAAGGTACACATCAGATACAAATCGTTTTATTTTTATACAAAGTTGGCATAAGGCTCGAGAATGCCGATAATCTCCAAAACAAAGTGAGAACTAGCTGCGGACTAGCAATATCACACAAAAAGATCCTAATTCTAATGTTACACCCAAAAGAGGCTGAAATCCATGTGTGGGTGTACCACGGTGCGTTGCCCATACTTTAAAGAATGCCTCACAATATAAAGAGCACAATAGCAATTACGACAAATTCCAAGTTTTTCAATCACAAAAGAAGCCAGGATTAAGATAAAAAATCAATTGCCAATGTTATCACAATTTTCAGATTTTACATCAAATGGCAATTAGATCAATACTTTGTAAATAGTCCTCTTTATAACTTGATAATGCCAAAGGGAACGAGACGGGGTTTATCATAATCATGGTATTCCAAACAAGTCAAAGGCATTAAAATATCCTAATATTCTAGAATTATTTCAATAATTTGCAAATTTTCACATTTTAATTCAAATTGAGATAAAGACCAGAAAACTCTAATGTTAAGGAACCGTGGTAAGACTACTTGCCTCGATTGTCAATCCTTAGGAAATTTGGCTCGTCTGACCCTAGAAGCCCGGTGTGAGTTCTTGTTAAGGTGATTATATCCAGATATAAGAATGTAGACTCATGTATAAATGACTAGATCAAATATAATATTTCTCATGGAATTATATAAGTCTGGGCCATGTCAATGAATGGGGTTGGTGGTTCCAAATTGGGTCATGGCTCACCAGTGAATGAGCGATGGTTCGGGTTCATATGTGATTTAATAAATCAAGCTTAGGTATAAATTTAAATGGAAAAAATTGACAACTACAGATTTGAGTCTGGATTAGATATTACAAGTGGGTTTGAATAAATATATTCATGCATGCTTATAGACTGAGTAGTTAGGACTTGGACCAAGCGATTGCTTAATTGGTTATTGAGTGGACCCAAATTATTGGGCCATATATCTTGGGCCTACTCATTATGAATGAAACCTTTACACAAGGTGAGTCAGGGTAATGGGCTCAAATAGTTTTCTACTCAACAATTCCTTAGATGGGCCAGGACTATGGGTTGATTGAATCTAAAATACAGATGGACTGGCCTCTGGTTATGTCAACAAACAGGGTGGTTAAAGGATATATACAAGTCATCTAGGTTTGAACAACTGGGTTCATCAATGGGTAGTTCTAATTCAGGTTGCATCTAAATGGATTGGTTATATGGGCCTAAGAACATAGACATCAGATGGCCAGGGTTCAGATTCAACTGGGCTAATGCAGGGTGGTGCTGTAAAACACAAGAAGTGAATGGGTTGATTCAGTGTTGTTTTTCAACTAATGATTTGGATATAAGTTTTGGTTTTAGGTTGATCAAAGTTGGGATGGAAACAAAGCGAGTTGCATAGTTAGAGAAGACAAAACAGAGAACAAGAGAAGAGAGTAAGAGAAGGAAAAAGAAAGAAACTAGGAACGAAGAAACAAAAACAAAAGAGAAAAAAAAGAAAGGTGAAAATGGAAGTAAGAAAAGGAGAAACAAGGAAGGAAAAAAGAATAAAAGAGGTGAATCAAAATAGGAAGAAAGAGAGAAGAAAAAGAAAGCAAAGAGGAAGAATATAAGAAGAAGATGGCCAAAAGAAGAAGAAAACTAAAACAATAGAAGAGAAAAGAAAATAAAGAGATAGGAGGAACATAAATGGGAAACAGAGAGAAGAATAATCACAAGGATGGGCACGAGGAAGAAGCAGCGGAGAGGATGTTGCAGATTGGAGGTTTGGCTGGATTTAGTAGCAAAGGAAAGGGAAGAAAGGAAGAAGAAGAAAAGGAAAAAATTGTAGAGGAACAGTGACTGTGAGAAAAAGAAGAACAAGAATGGAGAAGATGGGTTACATGGGTGACGGGTTCAGTACCCTTTAGAGATTTGATATTGATCCTTGGACACCATTCTATTATAAATAAATTTCTCACTGAATTATTGTTAGTGATTATTGGTCATTTTATTTAAAGGGTTTGATGGTGGAAAATTTGATATCATATGATAGACTTGTGTTTATAACCCTAAACCAAGGTGTGAATTGAAATTTGAGAAATTTTTGACTTTGTTACTTGTACATTATTCAACATTAAGGCATGCATAAACCCAACTTCCAGTTCCCAAAGCCCTTATTTTCCAGGACAACTCCACCTTTGTCCCTCATGAAACCATTGAATACATGCTTATCCGGATCAAATACATGACCACCAACCCATGGTCCCACTTGCGCCATCCTTTAAGACTTCCAACTTTTGACCCACAGTTTTGGCCCACCTAATATACCAGCATAACATTAATTACTTAGGGCAAACCCAAATCACCCACCAAAGTTCAACCCATTTGGCGTACTATCCCTGGTCCACCCGACCTATAAGTCTCATTCATGGTGTAGGCCCAAGATCACGACCCAGTGGTTGAGCCCACTCATTAACTAGCTATGCAATCAATTGGCCCAAATTCAACCAATTTAGATTATATGCATGCATGCCTTGAATTATCCAGGCCCTCTTGCACTACCTAATCCAGGATTAAACCATATGTGTTAACCTATCTCACTAGACCTGTACCCATAACCCGGCCCAAAACTAGTATGTGTTAAATTATTACACCAAGTTGTACATAGGCCAGACCCAATTAATTGCACATGAGTCCAAACCCTAATTATATGTTACCGATCATTAACAGGAACTCCTTTTGAGACAATTGGACATTCAGGTCAAGATAAGCTTGATTCGTTGGTCACTATGAAATCAGGCAAGTAGTCTTACGATGAAACCTTAGTATTTGAGTTCTCTAGTCCTTGTCTCAATTTGATTTAAAATGTGAAATTTTGGAAACTATTGAAATAATCTTAGATTATTAGGATATTTTGTTATCTTTGACATGTTTATATATGATGGTTATGCTAGACCTGGTCCTATTTCCTTACCACCATCATGATACAATTGATTTTTGTGAAATTTATTGTTGATCGTTAATCATCATTGAATCTAAAAGGCTGAAAAATGTGGAAAGTCTTAATAACATGATTTCAATTGTGATCTCAACCCTTGGCTAAATTTGTGATTGAAAAAGGTTTTGAATTTTCAAAATTATTATGTGTACTCTGAAGGCATTCTCTAAAGTATTGGCAACGCAACGTGGTTCACCCACACGCAGATTTTAGCCCCTTTCGGGTATGACATTAGGGTTGGGACCCCTCTGTGCGATATTGCTAGTCTGCAGCTGGTTCCCACTTTGTTTTGGAGATTACTGGCATTTTTGAGCTTTGTGCTAACTTTGTATAGATAAAAAACGATTTGTACCGGTGGGTACCTTATGCTTGGTTCAAGCCTAATTCTGGCGAGCACACTTTGATATTTGTTTACTACGGAAATGCCTTTTTTTTTTATTTGTTGATTTGGTTATTTGTTCACTTACTTGGAATACCTTGAATTTCGGTCACATTGCCTTCTTGTCACTTTCAAGATATTGCATTTGCCTTACTTAATATACCTTATATATGCAAACTATGACTTTAAATTTAATTTCTTAGATTGTTACCTGTTTGCTAGGTTTTATAATTCGTATTTTTTTATTGAATTTTACTCGCCCTTTGTTTTTCCCTCACAGATTTTGAGGTTAATCCGAAACCCAAGGGAGCTTAGCTTGTTCTACAGAATCGGGACTAAGGGATGAGTTACGAAAGCTTTAGCCTAGATTTGAGGATTGACTTAGGACTTTATTAAATTTTGAGAAATTGATGAGAGTCATTCTCACTTCAAATTTATTTATTATTTTTAAATAAATTGATTTATTTGTTTAGCTTAAGATGTTAATCATGGTATTCTGTTTAGATTATTTAATAAAATTTGGATTTTTCTAATTTAATTATTGTAAACCCGTCATGTCTCGTGATTTGAGGGTCCCAAGGACCTCGGATTTTGGGTGTGACAATATGTTTGAAGACTCAAGCATGTAAATAGAAGAAGAATTCTTATTAATCTCAGAAAGTACAATAGTCATTACATTCATTTTGAATAACCTTTCACTTAAATAACCCTTCCCCACATACATCCCATTCTTACTCAATAATGAACCCGATACAAGATTTTTGTGAATGTCAAGCACATGCAACACTTCACTAAGAGTGAGTTCTTTTCCCGAAGTCATTTTTAGTACCACCTTTCCTAGACCTTCGACTTTAGAAGTCGAAGAGTTGCCAATAAATAATTTTTCCCCATCAATAGTTTGATATGAGGAGAACATATTCTTGTTCGCACATATATGGCAAGTAGCATCTATATCCACCCACCATTCCCTAGTATTTCTAACCAGATTCACTTCGGACACCACAATAGAAAGGCTAATGTCAGAAACATTCGAAAAAAGTTTCTCTATTTCGGTCCTATTAGTTTGTGCAGGTTCTTGTTTGCAGTTTCTTGTTCTTGATGTTTACGGTAGTCCTTTGCACAATGGCCAACCTTGTTACAAACAAAGTACGTTCCTTTAAACCATTTTGGATCACCACCTTGGTTTTTGCAACCTTGGTTTTTTCCACCTTGGTTTTTTCCACCTTGGTTTTCATGCTTCCTCTTTTTGTTGTTATTCTTGTGCATTTGTTTGACTATATTTGCTTTAGATTCCATTAAGTGAGTCTTGTTTCTTTTTTCAGATGAACGGTTATTTTCTTTAATTTTTAATCTTACCATTAAGTCTTTAAAACTCATCTCCTTGTATTTATGGCTTAGGTAGTTTTTGAAATATTTCCAACTTGGTAGTAGTTTTTCAACTATAGCAACAACTTGAAAGGATTCACTTAAAGACATACCTTCTGCATGAATCTCATGGAGTAGGACTTGAAGATCTTGCACTTAACTCTCATGACACTCTTGGAATCCATCACTTTAAAGTCAAGGAAGTGGCCAATTACAAATTTCTTCGTACTAGCATCTTCTGTTTCATACTTCTTGTCCAAACAGTTCTACAACTCTTTTGCAATTTTGATTGAACTATACACATTGTATAATGTGTCCTTCAGTCCATTCAATATGTAGTTCTTATAAAGAAATCATAGTGCTTTCATGCATCAATTACAGCAACCACTTGCCCGACACTCTCATTTTCTTTAAGAGTAGGAGCCTCTTCATATAGGAATTTAACCAAATTCAGGGTAGTCAGATAAAATAGCATTTTTTGTTGCCATTGCTTGAAATTTGTCCCTCTCCCCATGATTGATAGAAACATGGGTCTGAACAGTAGGGGGAGGAGGAATGATAGCATTTGAAGAAGCCATTCTATTTAACACAATAGTTTGAATATTTTTTAGAAATAAGAAAGTACGAGAATTAATATTAATAGTCCTATAATAAAGTTAGAACTGTTCAAACAAAGTTTTATTTGCATAATAAAGTTATAACTTTGTTTAAAAAGATTGAAAATAGAAAAGTAAACTCTTTTGCAAAACTCAGTTTGTATTAAAAGTGATGAAGCCAATTTTGTTTTTCTGAAATTAGAACCAAAACTCAGAAATCACAATGGAAATATTTCAAAAAATTTTCTCTTGAGATTATAAGGGATTTAGAGTCCTTTTGTGATTACAATAACTGTTTCAAATATAAAAGAAAACCACAGTAGTACAAATACAAAATAATAAATTCAAACTTACAGAAAGTGCAATCAGAAAAGTATATTTTGAAGATCAAGGCTTGTGTTTAATACTATGTCCTTAAGAAAAAACTTGTCCTCGCTACGGTGCTTATGGTGTACAAATGTCTGTCTCCCAGGATACAATGATTAATGTGATACAGAAGTAGCACGCCAATCTATGTTGCTTGGTGAATAAAACTGGATTCTTACTCTCTCAACTAGACAGTGTATGCTGATGAATTTATTCAAAAAATCAATGCACAAATGCAAGATGAGATGTCTTTAAACGAGAAGTTTTTAAATAGATGAAAAGGTGACAGCTCTAATCAGTCAACAGACACCAAAAACAGATGTTTCTGTTTGGTTTTGTGAAACGGAGGCCCATGACCCAACCCAACGCAACCCGCCTGCTGGTCGGACGGTGACGGTGGCGGCGGCACTTGTGCAAGTGTGTTGGTTGTGGTGTCATGTAAGTCCTCCCTTCGGAATAAAATGTAGGTGCCCATTGGGGCCCAAACTATATCTCTATTCTTAGTGTATATAAACACACGTACACTTTAGTACACAAGCAATGTGGGATTCCCTTCTTCCTTTATTTGTTACCACATATAAGCAACTTTAAGTAGTTGTTTTAGGGATCAATTTCTCATTCATATCTTAATGGTTTTCAATGAATAATGGTTTAAGTTTAATCTCCTCATGGAGGATAACATATTAACAATTGGACTCGCCTCAAGAGACTTGTGGGACCCACACCTATTTGGTCCAAAGTTGACCCAATAACCATTTTTCCAACAAAAGAAACCCAATTTTAGCAATATATATTCTGTGACACTTGTCACGACTTAATTATGTTTATTACTAATTAAACCTATCTTTATTTTAATTAATCTTGTTTAGATGCTATTGACACATAAAAGAAATTATTACAAATGTTGCAGCGAAGACATTATAAGCAAATTCCAAACCAAGGATATAAAAACCTTGGGATTGTGGAATGGCAAGTCAAGTACTACATCTACATACTCAAAGCTGGTGTAATCCATTCAGAAGACTTTAGATGAGATCAGAATATAGCATTTCAAACTTCAGAGTTAGTGGACTTCGTTCGTCACTCAACTCACCAAATACCAAATTCAGGGTTCATTGACTCAAAAACTAGGGGTCACTGAACACACTCAAGGTTCTGGATTACCAAAGTAGATGAAAGTTACATGGCAACTCTAAGGCATACTTGGGAATAATGTTTTAAAGTTTCAAAGCATTTAGACTTCATCTCAGCTCAAACCAAGCTTCAGTGACTGTTTACCAGCTCCTTGGAGGTCACTGTAGAAATTGATACTGTAACATGTCAAAACAAGCTCAAACTTAGAGGAATGCCTTTAAATGCACCCAAAGACTATCCTTCAAAATTTCAGAGCATTTGAACATCATTTGGACCCAAACTTAGTCCAAATAGTTATCTACTATTCTCTCTAGGGGTCACTGTGCAAAATGACACCTCGTGAAGATCAAATAAGCTAAAACTCTTGGAGAAAGTCCAAATTATGCTCAGAGGAGGTTTTGCAAAATTTCAAGTTAAACAGACATCAATTGACCCAAAATATACAAACATATCAACTTTGGGTCAATAACCCCCAAGCCATAGGGTCACTGACCAAAGTCCTACTTCCCGACATCCAAAACCCATGAAAATTGGGTGCAAAGCTTCAGTCATCCTCCAAAGAAGTTCTGCAAATTTGCAAGTCAAACGGATTTCGTCTGACCCCACTTCCACTGCATGTCAGCTCAAAAGTCGGTGACCCCGAGCCATGGAGGTCATTGATCAAAATCCTACTTCCAAGAGGGCAAAGTTGACAGAATTTGAAGCAGAGATTCAAAATATGTTCAAAGTCACTTTCGCAAAGTTTCAAGTCGATTAAACACTGCTCTGGTAGAAAACAAGTTAACTACCTACAATGTGGAGTGAATAGTGACTTAGAACATGCAACAAATAGGTCATTGCTCAAAATCCTACTTCCCCAAATTCAAACTGTATGAAATGTGGGTGAACACTCCAAGATACCCCTGACATCAGTCCCTCCAAGTTTCAAACCAAACCAAGGTCATTTGGGCCTCAAACAGTTAAAACAAGGGCCTATTTTTATGAAAAGTCAACAGGGGATTTGGCCAACTTCAGATAGTCAAAACGGACTAAAACTGCTATGACGCACTCAAAATAGTGTCAAAAAGGATCCCTGCAAGTTTTGTGAAGATTGGACATCGTTCAAGCCCCAAACAGGCGAAAACGGGTCGCATACATGAAAGTTCAAAAAAACGGACCTTGGCAGTGACCGCGGCTGCAGTCACTAACTTCCATTGAGTAGATCTAATGGTTTCGGGCAGTTTTCCCCACTACTTTTCAAAAACCAACCTCTCATAACTTCCTTAACCTCCCATAACTCTCCAAAACCACTTGGGTGGTCTATAAAAAGGGTGACATTTGAAAAAAAAAAAAGCACAAGAGAGGAGAAACAGAGAAAAAGCAAGAGAAATTCCACAAAAGCTTCAGGAAAAGCATTTTTCCGTGACCTCCAACCCATTTCTTCTTCTTATTCTCCTTCTCAATCATTCAAGGTGAGGGATGGTTCAGAGAAGGAGGGAGAGTACAGTTATTGTTTAAAGAAAAGTTATGTTCAAGTATTAAAAGTCTTCAAAGGATGACATCGTTTCCTTTGTTTTTCTCACTTTGGGGGTTTTCTAGCCATTATAAAAGTAGTAAACAGGCCTCTTTAGGCTTCATTCTATCCCTTGAAAACCATACGTTTAGAATGACACATCTTTGGCTTCATACAGTACCCTTTTCAGACTTGTACAAAAAATGGTCCGTAAACAATAGTGATGATCAACAAAGGTTTCGATCAATTCCACAATTGAATTCAATCCTCTCGATGGTCCTTCAACACCCTAAAGATCAGATAAGTAAGCTTCGACGCTTTGGAGAAGTTACAGAGAGAAAACAACACGAAACAGTAGACAAAACAGTAACCTTACGGTCAGTGTCTGCCAGTGACCGTGACCTACGGTCACTCCCCATTTTTTGTTTTTTTTTTTTGCATTCTTTTTCACTCTTTGTATACTTTCGTGTATTTTTCAAGTTTGGATCACATCTGAGACTTGAGGGAGGAGTTGTAAACTTTTCAAAACTATGTAAACAACTTCCATCCCTGTGGTCAGAGTATTTGAACCGATGTAAATAAAAGGAAAATTAATGATGAACTGTAGTTAATTCCCATTCTTCCTAAATGCTTGAAGTGCGTGAATGTTGGACTTGAATCCGTTACACATTTTCACTCATTTTTCAAGTGCGATCAGATGCCTAATTATATTAAATTATTTTAGTTTTGTCTTATTATTTCTAGTGGGTCAAATTTGGATCCTTGATAGACAGTTTGGACCAGGTTTAATCAAACCTAGGTTGGATTTAAGGCTATTTTGGTGTATTGTATGTCATGAGCTATGCATTCATTGGTCACACCATTCATGTATAATCTTGAGCCTTAGAATAGAGAAAATCACTTCATCTGACTTTCATACTCACCTCATAACTAGTTGATGCCCAAAATCGCATATTTTATGATTTTTGCACCAATGAGGGTAAATAATCTTTTCACTTAATCTAAGTCAAATTTCTGAAATTCCAAAAGGGAGCCAAAATTATACCTATTAGAAACTAGATTTAATTTCAAGCATATTTGTCTCTTACATCGAAGTGATCTAACTCCCAGAAGACCAAGTTTTAATCCCTCAAAAGTTTACATAAGGTGGGCCCCCTCTTCTAGTACTTACATAAGCTTAAACCCTTCTTCCTCCTTCATTTTTCACCCTCCAACGATTACAGCATCACCGAGCTCTTCTCCTCCTCCCCTTCTTGCTTTTTTGTCCTCCAAATCAACTCCAATCTTTACCAAATTAAAGATCCAAGTCTACCATGTTTTCCTCATCTTCTCAACTCTCCAAGGACATCATTTTCATAGAATAGAGTGCTTGGGCACTCCTTCATTTTCAACTTCCTTGCTGGTTTGACCACTTGCAGGTAAAGGGTGATCTTCATTTTTTGGATTATGCATCTTTGGACTCGAAATAGTCCATTAACACTATATGCAGAAGGGTTTTGCTTCTTTCTTCCTATCTTCCATTTTTAAATGAAATTAGGTGAGTATTTGGGGTTTTTGTCTAGGTAATCTCCAGCCATATTAGAGCATTTTAGAGATGTTTGGAAGGCTCACAAATCAATGGCAAATGACTGGAACACACTATGTGATATGCATATTTAGATTTCCACATCTTCACCTTTATTTCTTATTGCATATGTAGGGTTGGCATAAATTGGGAATTTCTACATCAAAGAATACAAGAGAAGTCAATTGAGGTTAAAGCTCTTAGTTAGAAAGGCAAGTATAAGCAAATTTGATTGAATGCATGTTAAGGAATCTTTAAAGTTTATTGAAAAGCTAATTTGGATGTAGAAGTGTAGAATGACTGAATGAAGTAAGTAGGTTATGTAGAGAAACTAAACCGTGTTGAACTTTGCTTCAGGAATCTAAAGCTTATGGCTAAGCCGTAAACTTGTTACGGCTCAGAATCCAGAGAGCTAAAAATTTAAGAATCCTTTTACAGCTAAGCCGTAGCCAAGCCGTGGCTCAGCCGTAGGTCAATTTCGGCTAAGCTGTAAAAAAGGACACAGTTCAACCGTGAATTCGGAATAAAAGTGAGTAATCATGGCTAAGCCGTAATGCATTCTACGGCTAAGCCGTAAACTGCCCACGGCTAAGCTGTAAAGCTATTGAACTTAGAGTTAAGTAATTATTATTACAAGACCTTGTAGGGCCTTAGCTTCTGAAACCCTTTACCCTCTTTATTGGCCCAACGGAATAATCAAATACCATGAAAAGTCTTAGGGCTATGACTTAATTGGAATCGAACGTTATATCTATCTTAGAGACTTGAGAAAACTCATGAGCATCACCCAAGTTGTCTAGCACCTAATTATTGGCATGGGTTTAGGGCACATTAATGTACTACTCATATACATAATGTAACATCAAGAATGATCGTACATCGGGTGAATTAAACTCATTTCAATGGATGGGTAGAGACGATGAGTGAATAGACTAGAATTGGTTAGTAAACTTCCTTGAATAACTAACCACGATGTGGAACTATCATCTTTATATTTCTGATATGGTGAAGATTGATAGTCCTTGCTTGTTTATGATGAATTGAGATGAATATGAACATAAAGGTCTATGAATTAAGTAAGAAATAAGAATTAAAGATTAAGTTTGGCCTCTGCAGTGGATAATAGGAGTGTCCGGAACTCCAATCAGGTAATCAGTTGTACCTAAACTAGACACTGATTACATCCCCCATGATTTGCTTAAGCTCTCATAAAAAAACACAAATAAGTCACCTAATGAGTCTCTAACTATGGAGATTTGCAAATAAGAACTAAAGATTAAGTTTGGCCACTGCAGTGGATAATAGGAGTGCCGGAACTCCAATTGGGTAATCAGTTGTACTTGGGCCGGGACACTGAATGTATCCCACATGATTTGTTTGAGCTCTCGTGGAAGAGCACCATTAAGTCACCTAATGAGTAAATCTCACATGATTTATTTAAGCTCTCGTGGAAAAGTACAATTATGTTACTTACTAAGTTTCTAACCATAATCATCACCTGATGTATGATTCAAATTATGGTGAATGTATTTGGTTATTTGAATAGTTCCTTAACAGTATGTTCTTAAATGTTCATAGTTGCAATGTGCATTACTCTACTTTTGCTTGTACTTGGCTAAATCGTTGTATTCACAGCTATCCCATTGATGTTACAGGCACAGATGCAGGTACCGGTCTTGTAAAGACCGAGGAGAGATAGGAAGGAAACTCTAGAGGTTCCTCCAGAATTAGAGTATAGTCAATTGAGGATGTCTTTTAGTCCTTGGATCCGGAGCACGTAACATGAGTTTACAGTTTGGGGTTATTTTGGGAATAGTACTTGCATCATACCATTTCACTCACATCACTTGCTTTATATATGGTGATGGTGTCACTTGTATATTATAGACTTGTATAGAATTGTGTACATGGACCTTGTAGTCAAATGACTTCAGAACACACTCTACAGTTCATACGGTATATCATAGTATTTACATATAAATCATGTATGAGTATTTTGGAGGTTCTATATTTTATATGAATAAAACTATTATCTTGTAAAAAATTAAGATGATTTAAATTATGGATTGTTTATATTGTGATACCATGTGGAATTTGAATTGTATAGGTGATAAGTACAGACTTCCGTATTGAACACCCTTAATAGTTGTTATTGAGTGACCTCACACGCATGAAAATTTGTAAGTATCCCTTGTGATTCTAACCTGACATAAAGTCGGAAAGGAATTTTACAAGAGTACGTGTGTCGTACCTCAAATATTACCCTAATTAAGGGAAGCCCAGGCTTGAGTTATGACATATTCTTAGAATCTTATCTTTGTGAAAGATGGCTATAATTGAGAATCTAAAATTCTACTTGGAGGATGGCATTAAAAGAATCTAAGCTGTTCCATATACGAATTCTTAAAATTCTTGCAAACAAACATACTCATATTTACAAATCACATTATTAATCATATTGTTCAATTTCTTAGAGTGACAGCAATTTCATCGGAGTAAAATTTAAAGACATATCATGCATGCATGTACAAGTTTTTCATATTGAGCAGCTGGGATATGATTTTCAATAGTTCAGGACTTCTCCTTCCCCGGAGGATCCTCATCCAATCCTCTAGGTGAGGTGAGTATCACTACTCTCAAGTGAAGAGATTGTTGGCTGTTTCCGGTTGGGCAGACTTTTCTTTGTCTCAGTGCACGTGGAATTTACACGACCATATATTCCTCAGAAAGCGAGATAATTAATTATTAGGCAGACTGACATTGATCAATTTCCCTCGCATTCTTCCAATCGAGCGTCAGCTAATAAATCAACTTCACATGTGTTGCTTTCACTTGAAATTTTAAAAGGTATACGTATGCGTACCTTCCTTTCCGTGGGCCTCGTTTTAACCTAACTCTTTTGAGTAATTTGAGTTTCCCTCTCTCTCACTCCACATTCCTTTTCTGTTAAGGGAGGGCAGGACCACGCCACGACCAAACCTCCTCCCGTTTGGCTTCTCTTACACATGCCTTGGGTTAGTATCAATGAGGTCACTAATCCCCATAATTTTCCATCAAGCAATAATTTTGTCTTATCGAGGAGACCTTCTTATATGCATTTACATATGTTGAAAAGGGCTGCTAAATCAACTTTTGGTTTTAGGTAGTGGACTATTTAAGGAAGGAAAGAGGACCACCACCAAACCAAACCCCATTCCGGTTGCCTTGTCTTTCATAGGGCCTTGATTGTGCTAATGATGTCACTTATAATCCTCATTAATACTAAAAATTGATTGCCCCTCGTAGAGGCTTTACAATGAAATTCATTGTTTGCCAATGACCCACTCGAGCATTGCTCATTACCTCATTGCATGTGATTTTTAAACACCAGAGTCAAAATAAAACAGCCATAAGCGATAACAATTCTCCATTTTTCTAGCTTATCAATCAAGTTTCTATTGGAGGAGGCCTATTTAGGTAAGATAAGAAGCTGATTCTATGCATCCGAAATACATTGATTGACCTAACTTAGTTAGTTCAGTGTGTCATCAAAAATGGCAGAGAGAGAGATTCTATGCATCCGAAATACATTGATTGACCTAACTTAGTTCAATGTGTCATCAAAAATGGCAGAGAGAGAGAGATTCTATGCATCCGAAATACATTGATTGACCTAACTTAGTTAGTTCAGTGTGTCATCAAAAATGGAAGAGAGAGAGAGAGAGAGAGAGAGAGAGAGAGAGAGAGAGAGAGAGAGAGAGAGAGAGAGAGGGTGGTTGACAGACCTAATTTGTATATTTGATGGACGAAACCTAAGCAGTGATCTCACAATGAGTTCGATCGATTGCTATGCCATCATCTCCCCATCATGTAGCGTTGAAACGTGATCTAAATGAGGCCACAATAAGTCACACCTTTTTTAATCTAATCTAATCTAATCTATGTCTGCCATCACCCCTCGTGATAACTAAATGGGTCGGTCACTCATGCAAAATATGGCCAGGAAGATGAATGGAGGTAGGCTCTGCAGAGCATGCTTCGAGTTCGACCCACCCATTGGCTTGGCGGTTGGTCATTTTGAAATGATATTGTTAGTAGGTATCGTCGTCTTGGACTGGTTGTGGGTCCGAGAATTTTGGATATTATTATTTTTGCTTAACCAACAGCCTTTTTAAGTACAAAAGACTTGAAGAGCCATTCATCCGGATCACATCATTTTTATTTTTCATATAGATGACTTGAGACTAAAACTCACAAAGCCAAAGGTGAAACTGGTGTTATATAATAGACACACTGCCCCTGTGGCCAGAACTAACAATATGTATAAAGAGTGCTTCTATATGTACACGAGTTTTGACTAAGTGTACATAGCTATAAAATATATATAATAATCTTCAAAATACTCCTACATCTTTCTCTCCCTACACACTTTCTCTCTCCCTCCCAACTCTCCTTCCCCACCTCCACTTGGTGGCAGAGGGCGACTCCCCTCTCCCTCCCCTCCTTGTTCCTCTCTTTCTCTCTCTTCTGCTTCCTCTTTCTCTCCCTCCCTCTCTTCTCTCTCTTTCCCTCTAACTCCCTCTCTCCTCCCTCCCCTTTTCTCCCCCTCCCCAGTGTCCCCCTAGCCCAACGCATCCCTGCAGTAACTAGGGAGATCGGGAGATGTTAGGGAGGGGAGAAAGGGGTAGGAAGAATAGAGGGAGGGAGAGGAAGAGGGAGAGGGATTCGCCCTTCGCTGCTGGAGCTCGTCACCGGTTGGAGGGGAGTTGGGAAGGGAAGGATGGAGAAATAAAGAAAGTATGTAGGGAGAGAAGGGGGTTGGGGTATTTTGGAAATTCTTATTTTATTTATTTATTTATTTTTAAGGCTATATACATTGAGTCAAAACTTGTGTACATTTAGAAGCTCCCTATATAAAACTCCAAGAGATGACCAGCTCTATCTTCGCTCTACTTGAGGCAAAGTCACATGTGTCACGCGTAGACATAACACTTACACTAGCGACCTAGGCCAAGCTAGGAGTGTACACGGTTCGGATTGGACCAGATTAAATTTAATTCGTCACCAATCTGTTACCTATGGATTGACAGTTTTATGATCCGTAATCAATCCATTGCTTATCAATAGCTCAGTTCAGTTGGGTTAAAATCGTACAATCTGTTAATAGTTGTGCTAACTATTTTCTCACAAGTTTATATGGAGAGTGAATGGCTGAAATTGAGAGTTGGATGATGAATGGTTAAAAGCCTTTTAATATTTATATATAAAAATATATATGTATTTTATTTCAACAGTTCGGATCGGTTTAAATCCACGGATTAAGAGTAAAATTCGTCACCAAACTATTACTAATAGATTAGGACTTTTTTAATTTGTCACCAAACCATTAACCATCAGATCAGTTAAAAACCATGGATTAGTTTGAAGGATTGACGGATTTTTTGTACACCCCTTGGCCAGTCCATACTCAAGTAGTCTGGTCTACATTTTGGGTTTGATATCTAGGCCAACCTCTTGCCAGCCCAATAAGTAAAATGGCCTGAGCATGGACACATTTTTTCCCAACCTTAAAAACTCAGCCTAAGACTTAGTTAGATGTCAAAAGTATCAAAAGAAAAAGAAAAATTGAAAAAACCTTGGTTTCTATTTAGAAAACATGACCCAGCTATGGCCCTTTTCATGGGGCCCTCCTATGATCAATCCAAAACCCTCACACAATTGTCTTAACCAGTGAAATGACCTGCATATAAATTTACCACTAATCCCACCATTATTCACCATTGGCATGTCACCAATGGTTAAATAAAATTGTCACGCCCCAATTCCGAGAAATGGGGATTTGAGTGGGCCCCCGGGGAGTGGATACATAATTCCGTAGTAATCCGTGCCCTGAAAAATTGTGCACAAATTCCTACAAGGGAAATTCCACAGGAACGTGTGATGTATGTCAACACACGTAGGAATATAACTCATCATAAACGAACACCTGCGAAATACTCTGTAATGATCAAGAGCAAATTAAACAAGAGAAACATATCCTCCAACATTCATAGATAGATATATATATTAGTGCTTAAGACTTTAAATAACATTTCATACAATCCAAACAACTACTTAAAGAAGTTGGGTACAAAAGGTCCAGTTTGCACATTCCCAAGGGTAGACCAAAATTACGATTGTAACACTTCTAAAACCGGCACACTCCGTATGATGACTAATAAAAGACATCGCCATCCTTCCATTCATCTATACCCGAGGTACCACTGGGGCACTCTTCGGGGGAGCGTCAACAACCGAGTTGGGATTTGGTTACATACTTGCAATGCCAAGGATAACACTGTTAACACGATGGTTAAGCAAGTATCGAGCATATGAAACTAGTATAATGTACCAAATGAACTTATTAATATACACTGGACATGAGAGCAATAACAATCTACTAAGTATATTGTGCATGAATAATAATGAGTGAGAAATCATAATCTAGATGTAATATACACTAATTGGTAACCACGAGGCTCTATTTTCCCAAAAGAGAGCATACATATGGGTCGCTAGGGGATCAACCTAGCTTTCCAAGGAGCACCAACATCTCCTCTGTAAACTACTGCAGTAGTGATTTAATAATACCCCAAAGGGCATAAGCTAAGTGGTGCCAACTTAGATGCACCTCTTTCATAATTTCAATCATACTTGCCATAACACACAAAAGGAATATCAGTCTGAAAGTATAATCAATCACGAATACAGACGAACAATTAAATGAAGCATATTTATATGAGCTCAAAGGCTCGAACTTTGGCTATACCCCTTTTTATTTTGGCTAGCAAGCACGCATTCAATAGAAGTTCTGGCTTATCAGACACGCATTCATTAGAAGCTCAGGTTTGAATTGCCTCATAGTTTGGCTAGAGAGAGTGAATGCATAAACAAATCAATGTTGAGGGCAAGGTATTTTAACAATATGAATGCATTCGGTTTGAGTAAGGATCAAAGGAAATTACTAGCCAACCCTATACTAATTAATTCCATGATCCCAAGGTCATTCAATACGATGTATTCATAAATAGCCGGTGCCATTGTGTTACCGCATTTTTGGTATTGCCTTTTATACATGAAGGACGCCTCTTCTTATGCCAACATCCATGACTTGGCATTGGGAGATTATCTGAAAAATTAAGGGAATGAATGACAGTTCTATGCCCATTCACCTTAACATTTAATTACCGTTGGGCCAGTGTAGTTGTAAAGAATGTGCCACTACTAAGGCCCTACCAGGTCAGTGAGAATTCCTAATATCCTAAATTTCCTAGGTTCTTACGACTTAGCCGTGTATGATGTTACGATTTAGCCGAATGGTTCAGGTTTCCTCCCATAATTCAGGCGCATTTACGGCTTAACCATGCTAAGCTTGCGGTTAGGTTACGATTGGATTACAGCTGAGTGGTAAGGCATTACACGGTGCAGTCGTGTGCAAGCCAAAAAAGAAAATGGGTTTTTCGAACTTTCTGGAAAGTCCGCCGTAAGAAAGATTACAGCTTGGGCACGGCTGAACACGGCTTAGCCATAGTGCATTTCACGGTGCAGCTGTGGGTAAGCCGCAGTACAAAAACCAATTTTGTTGCTCTTGGGACTTTAAGCCGTAAACACTCACGGCTTAGCCATGGCTTTGCCGTACGCTTCAGAAAACCTGAAGTCAGTTCTGCAGCTCAGTTTCAATACGGAATCAATACAGAACATGAGTTATGGGAAGTTTCTATGGCTTAATTATAGTGTCCTTGAAGGTATTCAATACCCACACACCCTCCTATTCCATGTTTACATCCTAACTCAATCCATACCACCTTTGTACATAGTTAAAACGATGAAAAATGGGCTGAAATTTGAGAATTTAAAGAACTAACTCAAGAATCAATAACTTAATTACACATGCAGCACCTATGAACTCTAAATACTTGCCTCTTAATAGTGGTTGCCCTCCCTAAGTCCTTCTTGTTCTGTGGTTAGGGGAAAACCTCAAAATAAGAAGTGGGTTTTCTACATAGAAACATATAAATAGTGAATGTGATGCAACAAGGAATGCATGTCATAGATTTGAGTCTTTTTAACTCCCACAAGCCTTAATATATGGAATGGAAGTAAAGCCCTCACCTTAGTGAGCTGTAGCTTGAAAAGGAGGTACTTCCAAAGAAGAAATACTCCTATGAAGAAGAGGAAGGCGGGTGAGGACTATCCCTAACACATGCAAGACTCCCAATCCTAGTAGCGCTTCAATTTGCAAGTGAAAAGGAAGAAATGGGGGAGAAGGGGAAGAACTCCAGCAATAGAGAATGGAAGAAAAAAGAAGGGAACGTTGAGTTCCTTCTTAACTTAAATTTTTCTTGCATTTAACGTGCAAGTCCAAGCTTTCTATGAAATCTCAGTTTAGGCCAAATGGACCTCAATTGGCTCTAGATGAGTCCAGTTCAAGTTGGGTCTAACATGAAAGATTATCTACACGAAAAATTGCACAAGGAGTGATTGATGAGGTGCCCATAAAATGCAAGAACAATTTACAAAAAGGTCCTCAACTACTAAAGTAAGGTTCAAACTCCTCCCAACTACCTATCCAAGACCCAAACCCAATAGTTTTTATATTAGATTAACCTTCACAAAGTTTAATCAACATAGAACGTGATTAATTAACGTAGACTAAGATTAGTGGGATTTGGAACCTTACAAAAATGTAGCTTCAAAGTAGTTATAAACCAAGGCGTGCAGTAAAATCAACATTTAGGTTGGTTTGATTAGAGTGATATTTGGCCAAGTCCTAGTCCCCAATTCCTCTTTCACCTGTAATTTGATGCATATTGATGCATATAATTGAGAAAAAATTAGTTCAATGTGTAAATCTGCAATGGTGAGGATTTCAAATCATATGGAGGGAGATTTACAATTCAAGTGCCAAACATTGGTGACCAAAACCCTTTGAGGAGCATTTGGTTGGCAACCATGACCTTTGAGTGTCCAAAATAACCCCAAATACAAATATCAATGGAATTGAAGTAACAGTGGTCTCAGTGTCTAATATGTTAGCATCTCTATAAAAGATAATGTTGATGTGTGCATTGTATAAAATAAAATGATTGCTTGAGATCATGCAACATGCTGATCGGAATCCTGCCGACGTCGACTGTATGATCTACATTGCTGGGCCGGCATGATATTATTATTATTATTATTACTAATACTATATTACTATTATAATTATTGTTTGAAGTTCCTATTTTATTTTTATAAATGGCCTGCAAATTTGTCTTTATAATACAGTAGACAATTCTTATTTGTAACTCCACAAAACGGGAACTGTCAAATTTTCAGCAAAAAACAAAAAAAAGAACTGTTAAATTATGTGGTGTTAAAGTACCTTTTTAATAAAATTACGTACCTGTATTCGAACGTGAGGGAGGTGATTTCTCGGAGCCCTTGAGGGCAAGAAGGTTCAAGCTCGGTTTAACCCAGATCAACTGGTCAGTAAATTAAAGTCCAGATGAGCTGCTGAGAATAAGACCTGAGCTTTCAATGATAGGGTCAACCACCCCAGCTCTCCAATGGAAAAAGTCCGACTAAGATGAGTTCAGGTCGAGGAGCTTGCTCGGAGTTGTCTGACTAAAGAGTTCAGCTTAGATCTACAAGCCTGCTTGGAGTTGTCTGAGCAATTGAAGACACCTATTTGAGCTCAGATGATAATGACCTTGATTGAAGCTGTTTGAGCAATTGAAAGCACTTATCCGGGCTCAAATGATAACGAGCCGTGAACCTCAAATAGGCCCAGGCCACGTGCTAAGGCACTAAATCCCCACATCCCACCAAGCACGAATTAGGTGGTTACTGGAACATGGGGAGACAAGTAGTTAAGGAGGAATGGTAATTGACCATTACTCAAACAATTACTGCTTGGACCGTTACAAAGATAGCAGTTAATGAGGATTCGTAATCACCCATTACTTGGACGGTAACTGCCCATTACTTAGACAGTTACTGCTTAAATCGTTACAAAGATGGCAATTAATGAGGAATAGTAACCGCCCATTACTCAAACAATTACTAATTGGACAGTTACAAAAATGGCAGTTAAGGAGGATAGATATTGCCCATCCAACCTTCTTTGAGAACAGCTTTCTAAGCGTATAAAAGTACAACATTGATAACACAAAGGGGGACTTCTGACTAATAAAAAACTCTTTTCCTTTCATTTGTTCACTTATATTACCTCTCTGACTTAAGCATCGGAAGGCCGTTGGTTGAAATACCTCCGGCCAGTGGTCTTTCGCTGCTTGTCTCTGTGCAGGATTGAGATTACCCACATCTCCACCATTACCCTCATATTCCGGTCAACCTAGTAGCTGAATTCTCAATTAGCTCTATGCTCCTTCCAGGTCAAACTCATCCTAACCTAATGAAATTTGACCCTACTGAACGTAACTTGCATCAATAGATTTATTCTTAAGACTCATATCAGCTCCGATTCCTTCCGAGTCAAGTACTCAAGCATCTGGTACTTTGTGAAATGAGGACAACATGTTTTTAAATGTTGCTTGCTTCTACCAAAAAACAAAAAAAAAAAAAAATAGTGTTGCTTGCATATGCGGTGTTTCTGAATAATTAGTTCATTACATTTGCCTTTGTAAATCTAAAGTAGTGGCTAAAAGTTTTATTCTGATTCTGCATTGACGGGCTAGAATGAAACCATCCTAGCGTTTCAAAACTAGCGGCATACAACCAAACCATTAAGACTTCTGTATATTTATATTAGGCCTAACGTACAAGAAGGAAATTGAAATGAACCCTTCAAAATGTTGCTCATTGTCGAAAAAAGCAGCCGACCATGACTATGAACAAAAGACAAAGAAAAAAATGGTTTGGACACTGAGAAAACGGAGAGAAGGCTGAGAGAGAGAGAGAGAGAGAGAGAGAGAGAGAGGGAGGAGAAAACACTTGCTATTCCCTTTGTTTGTTTACAGGGAATAGAATTCCTAGAAACTTTAAGGAGTGCATTTTTAAACACAGTTAAAATTAAAGAAAGGAAGGTAAAGGATCATAAATAGCTATGGAAGAATTTCTTCTTTAGTAAAAAAAAATTAAATGAAGAGGAGATTAAAAATAAATACCCAACCATTGCCCTATTAGATATAATTTGGGGGAAGTGAGGGTCTCATCTAGTGGCAGACCCAGTATTTTCATTTTGGTGGGGCAGCCAATCGGTATATTTGGAGTTGATTTTTCTTTTGTATTAGTTTTTCATATATGGTTCTAACATTAAATCATTTCATCAAAATCAAAGTCAACTGTCGATAAGCTCAACTATTCATTGTTTAAAGACATAGTTTTTAACCAAAATATTTTCACTTTTCATAAGGAATTCTTACAACTCAAATTGATGCCTGCATAAAAAGGAACCATGTTGGTTGCCGACTACACTAGCCACCAAAACAATGATTTTAAAATAATAATTGAAATGCAATAAAGCACCTTATGTTTAAATCAGAGAATTGTTTTAACTCATTGCAAAGAAGATCAGGCTTTTTACATTTATTTCGTACTCTTTTTTTATGAAATTGACTTTTTTTTGTTAATTAACCTAGTTTAATGAGCCGGTAGCTCTTAGAATCAGGTGAATGGATTTTATAAGAATAAAAATAAGGGCAACTTCTTCTCTTTTCCCCATTTTTTAACCTTTTAAATTAGATTTTGTTATGGGTTCCATGGGATATATATGAAAAGAAACAAAATGTTCAAATCAAGTAAATGGGTTTTATAGGAATTAAAAAAGAAAGAAAAGGAAAAAACAAAATACAACAGCTTCTTTTCTTTTCTTTTCTTTTTTACCTCTTTTATTAGACCTGAATATCCTTTTAACTTTGCCTTTTACATTTTTTTTACAAACTAATAGGCCGAAAATTAGGATTTTGGGTTTAAAGGGTGGGGCAAAATAGAGTTTCAAAGGGGGATAGCCAAATGGCCTATACCCCTGCATGGCATTTTACAAATTAGCTTGGGTGGCCGCTCATGTTCCCAATGCATGGGTCTATTCTAGATGATCCCCCAAAAATTTCAAGTGGTATTAGAGCGGTTACACTAATTTGTTGTATTTAATCCTAAGAAATGTCTAGAATGATGCTCAACCTCGAAGGCACATCCACTTCTAAGCCTCTTGTTTGATAATTCAAATTATACTTATTGGAAGCAAATGATGATTGGCTACGTTAAGTCCATTGATGATGTGTGGGATATTGTTGTGGATGGTTATTTCAAACCCACAATAACTAAAGATGGGCAAACGGTTGCTAAATATAATGCCCAATAGACTAAGGATAAGAGGCACGTCTCCAACCGCAATAACAAGGCTGTGAATAGTATTTATAATGGAGTCGCTACTGATGAATTTCGCAGGATATCCCAGTGCAACTGCAAAAGAAGTATGGGATATCTTACAAACTATATATGAGGGTACAAATACAGTAAAGTAAGTTAAACTGCAGAGGTTAAATAAATCCTTTGAAAATGTTCTGATGGAAGAAAATAAGACTTTTAATCAGTTCTATGCTAGGCAGAATGATATTGTCAATTCTATTTTCAACTTGGGTGAAGAAATCCTTGAAAATAAGATTGTCAAGAAGATCCTAAGGTCTCTTACCTCTAAATATGATTCGAAGGTGGATGTTATTGAGGAAAATAGGAATTTAGAAACACTCACCGTAAATCAGTTGGTTGAAAATCTTCAGACTTTTGAAGAAAACAATTTAAATAAAGGAAAATCAGTGAAGAATAACGGTTTAACTTTAAGAGCTTTCAGAGAAATAGCAAGGAAACCTGAAAAGAAAATTGAGTATGATTTTGATTCAAATACTGAAGATTCTAATATGGCTAAATTGTTAAAAAAAAAGTCAAAAAAATAATGAAGAGCAGACAAGTAGCTCACGGAGAACCTATAGTTCAACCCGATGATTCGGATGAGAGCGAGGATGAATCAGAAGATAATCAGGATGAATACGATGAGTTGATAGAGGTCCTTCGTAAGGGAACTTACTTGGAGGAAGATACTCAAAAGAGGGATGATGTGCAGGATTTTGAAAGATTGTTACAAGCTTCCCAGTGTGGCCTGTACCTAGGATGCAAGAGCTCAGATACTCTGTTAGCGTTTTTCATCAAGATATTGCATGTGAAGGTCGAAAGTGGGTGTAGCAATAAGTCATTCAACAAAGTCCTGCAGATTTTTAAGGACTTTTTACCTGAAGGTTATGTGGTGCCAGCCTCAGTTTGCGAAGCGAAGAAATTATTACGTGACTTAGTCATGGATACAAGAATGTAGATGCCTGCAAACACGATTGTGTGTTGTATTGGAAGGAGAATGCTTAATTGGATAAATGTCCAAAATGTTAAGATCCTAGGTACAAGGTCAATGATGGCAAACAAAAGAAGATCCCTCATAAGGTTTTCCATTTACTTCCCATTGACACCGAGGTTGCACAGATTGTATATGTCACGGAAGACAACCACCGAGATGAGATGGCACAGTGATAAGCGCGTTGATGATGGGATAGTGAGGCATTCGGCTAACTCCATGGAATGGAAAAAATTTGATAAGAAATATCCAGAGTTTGCCCGAGAGACAGATAATGTAAGGATGGGGTTAGCCACCGATGGATTCAACCCTTTTGGTAACACGAGCACCTCTTATAGCATGTGACCTGTTATACTTATGCCTTATAATTTGCCACCATGGATGTGCATGAAAGAACCATTTTTTATAATGTCCTTACTTATTCCAGGACCAAGCTCACCGGGAAACGAGATCAATGTATATCTGAGGCCCTTGGTTGATGAGTTGAAGGACTTTTGGGATAATGGTGTATCAACTTTTGATGCCTCCACTAAATAAACATTTCAGATGCATGCGGCTGTGATGTGGACCATAAATGACTTTCCTGCGTATGGCAACTTGTCTAGGTGGAGCACATAAGGTTATAACGCTTACTTCTTATGTAATGACAGCTCGTCAGGGGTGAAGTTAAAAGATAAGATTGGGCACATTAGCCATCGAAAATACTTAGAACTGAACCACCAATGGCGTAGAAGCAAGGTCTTCAACGATCAGCCTGAGTATGAAAAGCATAATTTGGACTTACCGGTGCAGAAGGTACTAGACTAGCTAGAAGAACTAGCACCGGTCAAGTTTGGCAAGAATAAAAAAAGACCGCGTGACTCTGGAAAACTGAATTATACAAAGAAAAGCATCCTATTTGAATGGCCCTACTGGAAGTGCAAAAAACATCGACATAACCCTGATCCTATGCACATTGAGAAGAACATTTGTGTAGCTTTGGTTGAAACAATTTTGGATATAAAGGGCAAAAACAAGGATACAGAGAAAGCGCGTAAGGATTTGAAAAATATGGGCATCAGGCGAGAGTTGCATCTAGTGGAGAAGGGCGATGGATCCAGCTTAAAACGGCATGCCTCTTACACTTTGGAACCAAAACATATAGATGAATTTTATGAATTCTTAAAGTTAATCAAATACCCAAATGGCTATGCGACGAGCCTCTCGAGGTGTGTAACCTCGAAAAATGGTAAATTATTTGGTTTAAAGAGTTATGATTGCCACATCCTTATCCAACGCATCCTTCCTATTGGTATGCACGGCTTTATGAATAAGGATATTTGTATAATATTATTTGAGTTAGATAGTATTTTCCAAGACCTCTACTAAAAAACATAGAGACATGATGATTTGAAAATTTTGGAGAAGCAGATAGTGTAACACTCAGGCCCCAGCTTAATCCGTTTTCTCGACTAATTAATGTGATTTTGAGTTATTTGTTGATTAAATAAGTTTTATGTTTGTTGTTCTATTCTTTTGAGTTTCGTTTCGGGTCATGGATAGGTAGTTGGGTTTAGTTTGACTTGGTTTAGGTAAACATGAGCCCTTTTTCGTAATTTTAGATTTTATCGGATATGAACATTCATGCACCATCTTGGTGTCAACACGTGTATCTCATTGAGTTCGTTAACTCCCGTAATTGACTCGCACACAAACGACCTCATTTACTTTCGTTGGATAGTTATTTGACTCGAATTGTAATTCTTATAAACCGTTGGACCTTGATATAATTTTCTCAATCCTTATTTGAATATATAAGATGCATGCACCGATCTTTCTCCTCATTGTTTTCTTCTTTCCTTCTTATTCTATGTTCGTCATTTCTCCCTTTCTTTCTTTCTTCTTCAACGAGTTAAGGTAAGAAGGGAACTCATCTTTTGTCAGTTTGAACTCTGAAAGTAAGGGTTGAACCATGATTCTCTCCATCTGTCTCTTCCAAGTTTCTCCTCTTGCATGGCATGCACTCAACGTCACACTCTCTCTCTTTCTTTCTTTCTTACATGCATGAAGAGTATAATCGCATTGAGTCAGCGGATTTAAGTTCTAGGACAATTGCTTGCGTGATAGAACCCAGTTAAGGCAAGTATAAGTACAATATGATTGAACACTTGTTGATAATAATTTGATTGTTTTTATTCTTGTTACTTTTGCATGGTTAATTATGTGCAGCCCTCCTGGCCCAAATTTTATGTGGTTGTTCTCTTAGTTTTCAAATTTGCCCATTCTCAGTCATTCTGTAACAGGTTCAGAAACTGGACACCTGAAGCTTACGGCTAAGCCATAGAGGCCTACGGCTCAAGTTCCAGAGAGCTGTAAAACCAGCCTTTACTCTACCGTAAGGCTACGGCTAATCCGTAGATTGCACTACGGCTCAGTCATAGGCTAGCCGTGACCAAGCCTAGGTCAGTTACGGCTGGATCTCCAGAGAGTTAAAGTTTCAAAAGACCTTCTATGGTCCAGCCATGTCTAAACCGTGTAATGTGTTACAGTTAATCCATACCCTAGCCGTAGAACAAAATAAGGCTAAGCTGTAAAACAAAATAAGGTTAAACCATAAATGTGAATGAACAGTAAGGGAAACCACGGCTGAGCCGCAGTGCATATTACGGCTAAGCCGTAAGATGTCTATGGCTAAGCCGTATGTTCACTTACCGCTAAGCCATACAACCAGTGAGAAATGAACAAAACGGATAAGTTCACCAAAGAGACCTGGTCGGACCATCAAGTTAGAATGTAGGTAACTTGAACTTGCCCAACGAAATGTAAGAATCACATGAAGAGTCTCTAAGGTTGTGACTCATTCGTGTGTGTTGTCTAGTTGTTAAGCACCTCCCCATAGGTCTTGGTTTAAAAGACTTCGATATACATTTCTCGATACATTGCAACACGCCTCATACGAACAACCGTGTATTGAATAACTTAAAACTACATCATGCACAGTTAGAAACAGTGGACAACTAGCTTAGGGTTGGCTAATAAACAACCTTGATTCACAGTAAGAATTTGACTTGCATTGCATCTTGATTTCAATTATTGCCTTTTATACTCTTATTCTTGTTCGACTTGTATTGATATTGACTGCATTGCAATGGTATGATATGCATTGATTTTAGTGTCAACTCCAGTGTGATGCACTCCCTGTCTTACTTGCTTATGATTTAATATATGGTACGCACTGTACTACCTAACCAACTGACACTGACTTAACGTGCATCATATTACATGATTGATATTGTCCGGCTCTACTCAGCCTCAACCTTAGTATACCCGACGGGGTTAACTTTGGCGTAGCCTGCTTGTTGCCTCTGCAAAGTGCTCCTGTCCTGGGATTCCGGACCGCGGGAATCAGAGACCCATTCGTACCCTGGCCCAATCAATGGTGTTCTTGTCCTGCTTGCTCCTGATAGGAAGAATTTGGCAAATGTATTAGCCACCTAGCTAGTATATCTTTGTTATGATTCTGATAGCATGCTTATTTCTTTGTTTCTTTGCACAAATTGCCTAGTATACAATCATGAACTCTATGCCCTGCTGACTATTAATTATTCTGCTAGACACAACGTGTGTTAACTTATTGCTGCTTATACTCTGCTGAGTCGTCATACTCATCAGTCGTTCTTGGTGTTGCAGGCTCAAATCCCGCTCCCTACCCACTGTCAGTCGGCCAGACTCCAGGAGAGACTCGAGAAGCCCAGTCTGGGCTAGAGGAGTGAATTTGATCCCTTCCTTAGAGAGCGGTTTTGCATCACATCAGTTCCTTGTCTGAGTATGTGGAGTCTGAATTGGTTCTTGTACCAGGGTTTTGGTTATACCTTGTATTTTGACTTTTAAGTAACTGTTCTCCCATTTTGTTGTACATTCTATAATTTATATAATCTTTTGCAGTTATTAGACCGATTTATGTCTTTTCCTGTCATGCAATGATACGTACAGTTTCCGCGTACACCTTGTTTGCACTTGTGAATATCCCTTGTGTGTGTACACTTAGACCAGCTCTAGGTGTGTGTGCATGGAGTACGTGTGTCACTGGTTAAGTTTTAATATTGTGCAAGCTAAAGAGGATTTTTCCTCCTATTTTCTTTGATGTAATGGTTCATCTGTCAGTTCACTTACTGCACAACGCCATGCTTAGTGGACTAGTGCAATATCGGTGGATGTACCCTATAGAAAAGTAATAGTTAATGAACATTGATTAATTATTCATTGATTAGTGCAATTGTCTTACATTGAAAATTGTAATTGTTATCATTAGTTATTTAAAGGTTTCTGAAGACCCTAAAAAGGTATGTTCGCAATCAAGCTAGGCCAGAAGGTTTGATCGCCAAGGCTTACATTGTCAAAAAGTGTCTTACTTTTTGTTCATTGTATTTAAGGCAAACTGATCGAGTTGAACGTCATGATGATGGTGGCGAATGTGGCCCGGGGATTTCAGTATTCACATAAACTATCCATCCAATCGAATTGATGGTAAGGGCACATGATCCTTTGCAGGGAGAGCGTGACATGGCTTAATGGTTTGTGATAAATAATACCCTAAAGGTGGAGCTATATCTACAGTACGTGCTTCAATCTAACCATATTTATGCATTACTTGTTAACTCTTTGATTTATTCTCTACTTTTACTTATTCATTAAACGCTGCCTTGAGTAAGGAACACAAAAATTTAGTACAAAATCAAAGAGATGGAGAATTGGGCAGGTACAGCGAAAAGAATTTGAAAAATGGTTCAAACAACATATAAGACATATAAAACATTATCATTTTAATTGCTAGATATTATTAGATTATACTTCAAATGACATTAGCGTAGTACATTTGTCTTAATCTGCTTATGTAGATGAATCAATTGTGAACTAGTGGGTCAGCAGAAGCTACTAATGAGATTTGGTCAGTAGTAAATGGCCCTAGATCACTAGTGAATCTATATCAAGGGTGTGATTGCAATGGCATCCGATATCACACTAAAGACCGTGAGAAATGCCGTAGGAGTCAAAGTAGTGGCTTGGTTGTGGAAGGGGAATACAAATGAGAGACACATGACTACTATGGATACATCCGCAAAATCTAGGAATTGTCCTATTTGCACAGAGATAAAGTGGTTTTATTTGAATGTGAATGGTACAACAATAGTACCAAGCACAAGATAAACATCGAAAAACAAGTTAAAAGCATTGATATGATGGGTCGTTGGTGTAAGGATGATCCATTTGTCCTTCCAAGTCAAATGACACAAGTCTTCTACGTCAATGACACTAATAGAGGAAAAAATTGGAGAGTTGTAAAACGGGTCAAGCCTTGTAGAACAGATGTACTTGCTAGGTGGCTACTACATTTGCCATATTCTCCCTATCGAGAGTAAGCAGAACGAGAACACCATCGACCGGGTCAGGGTACGAATGAGTCTCTGGTTCCCGGAGTCCGAAAGTCCAAGGAGAAGAGCACACTGCCCCGGCAATAGGCAAGCTTCGCCAAAGTCAACCCCGTCGGGTATCCTGAGGCTGAGGTAGAATAGTGTCAGACCGTATCAATCATGTCGTATAATACACGTCAATTCAAGTCACATTCAGGTAAGCAGTACAGGCAAGCAGGACAGTACGTGTATCATGACATACAACATTCCAGTCAATGCCAGTATCTTTCAAGATAAATACACAACCAATACAATTACAAGTCGAAACAAGAATAATGAATGGAGGGCAAGAACCGAAATCAACATGCAAAGCAAGTCAAGTTATTTTAGGGAATCACGATCATTTACTAGCCAACTATAAGCTAGTTGTCCATATTTCTAACCATGCATGATGATGTAGTTTTAAGTTATTCGATACACAGTTGTTCATTTTGTAGGTGTTGCAATGTATCGATAAATGTATATCGAGGTCCCTTAAACCCACACTCATGGGGAGGTGCTTAACAAGTGGACAACACACATGAATAAGTCACAGCCCTCAAGACCATTCATGCATTTAAGGTAGTCCATTGGCAAGTTAAGAGGTTGAGAAACCCATGTGAAGGCCCTAAATGATCTTTTCTTCCAATTCATTAGAGAGTAGAGAGACCTAGAAATGTAGTAGACAAGGGTCCTCTTAGTGGTTAGAAGAAGGAAAATGAGGATGAGCAAGAATAGGATTCAGTCGGACACTGAATCTCCCGAAAAAGTGCTTCAAGGCCCATCGGTCGGTTCTGAAGCCCGATCGGTCAAATTTCAGTTCTGGAAGTGTTCGATCGGTCAGATCCCAGGCCTGATCGCTTAGGTAACAGGGCTCTATACAGAACGACTAAACTAAATTACTTGCACTCACGAAGATGGCATGTCTCAAGTTAATACAAGTCCAAAGGGACTGTAAATAAGAACACACTTGAGAGAGAGATTAAAAGAAACAATAACAATCACTGTGTACCAACATGTGTTCATCCATACTATGCTTATACTTGCCTCAATTGAGCTTGTTTTTTGGCAAATAGTTGTTCTTTGGCCCAATTGACCTTAGAGATTCAATCCTAACACCATGCATGCCAAGAGTGAGCAGAAGAAAAGGTGTGCATGCAGTGCAATCACATTCAAGACTCATAACGGAGACCATGACTCAACGTCTCACCTTAAATGAACGTGAAGGTGGTGCTAGGATCTGGTCGATGACGAAGAGGCAAAGAGAAGAATAAGTCGAGGAAGAGTGCAATGAACTTTGAGCAGAGAAGAAAAAGAGCTCGACTCTTACCTTCGAAATCATAAGATAACGAGTAACTGGTGCACAAGACCTCCCCCCCCCCCCCCCCCCCCTCTTTGTCGTGTGAAGAAAAAGAAAAGGAAAGGAAGAAACGAAGGAAAGGAGAGAAAAAAGAAAAAAACGCTGAAGATGAAGAGGACTTAAAGAGGAAGTCGGTGCATGACTTCTTATATAAAGATAAGGATGACAGAAATTACATGAAAGTCCAAACGGTTAAGATAATTACAGTTCGAGTCAAATAACCGTCCAACGAAAGCAAATGACATCGTTTGCATGCAGTCAATTACGGAAGTTAAACAGCTCGACGAGATACATGTGCTGACACTAAGATGATGCAAGGATGATGAACTCTCACAAAATGTAAAATTATGAAAAAGGGCTCATGTCTACCTATTCCAAGTTCAACTTAAACCAACTACCTATCCATGACCCGAAACACAACTCAAAAGAACATAACAACAAGCATAAAACTAATGCATGAGAAAATGACTCAAAACTACATTAATTAGTTGCAAAACCAGATTAAGCTGAGCCGGAGTATTACAAAAAGAGCAATGAGTGGATAAATGATGTGGCTCAGCAGAGACATGTATGTTTGCTCTTCAATTTAATTTGATCAATAATGCCACAAAAGCATTCTAAATCCCTTATTAATTTCAATTGCAGGAGGCCTTGGTGCAACAGACTGAGGAGCAATCACAACCCTCTGTTACAGCTCCGATGACTAAAGAACAAATTGCTAGTGATGTGCTTGGGAAGAGGTCAGGTCACTTGAATGGGTATGGTATATACATGAAGACCTCTTCATCTTCCACACAGCTCGGGTGCCGCATCTTGAGTTAATTATCGTACGCAAGCAACTAGCTGAGCAGGTTAGAAGGCAGGCTGAGCAGCACCAAAGGTAGTGTAACACTCCGACACAATTTAATCTTGTTTAACAGCTAATTAACCCTCTATGGTCTTTTGTCAGTGCATTAGTTTAATATCTGTTGTTTTGTCTGTTCGAGTTTCGTTTTGGGTTATGGATAGGTAATGGGTTGAGTTTAACTTGGATCAGGTAGACATGAGCCCTTTTTTCGTAATTTTAAATTTTATACAATTTCGTCACTCATGCATCATCTTGGTGTCATCACGTATATCTCGTCAAGCTTGTCAATTTCCGTAACTGACTCGCATGCAAACAACTTCATTTGTTTCCATTTGAGCGTTAGTTGACTCAAACTATAATTATCTAAAACCTTTGGACTTGTTGTAAATTATTCATCCTTATCCTATATATTTAAGAAGATGCATGCACCGACTCATTTTTCTATCTTTCTCTCAATGTTTCTTCTCCTTTTCCTCTCAACTCTCTTCTTCTACGATCAAAGCAAGAGCATGGAGAATCCTTTTTGCAATTCTTTCAACGCGTGTGTAGTCTAAGGTAAGTTTTGGATTCTTAATAATCTCTACGAGTTTCGAATTTTTCTCATCCTTTACTACATGCACTCAACTCCTCTCTCTTCTTGCATACATGGCTATTAGATCTACGTGTAAACGTCGAATTTGAGCCAAAGGACAACCATTAACTTGACAAGCTTATTTGAGGCAAGTATAAGTAGGATTTGGGTGAACACAGGTTATTACACTATGATTGTGACTATTCTTCTTGATCCTGCACGTGGTTTATATTTTACAACCCTTTTGTGTCTATTTATACACACTTGTTCCTCGTGTTGCAAAATTGTACAAATGCAGTTTTATCTGTAACAGGTTCAGGTCGTGACACTCTAAAGCCTTACGGTTAAGCCGTAGAGCTTCACGGCTCAGTTTCCAGAGAGCTGAAAACCTAATTTTACACTACGGTCAAGCTACGGCTAAGCCGTAAAATGTACTACGGTTAAGCCGTAGGCTAGTCATGACCCAATCGTAGGTCAAGTTATGGCTTGATGTCCAGAGAGCAAAACTTAAGGAAATCTCCTACGGTCCAGCCACGGCTAAGCTGTGTGGTGTGTTATGGCTAAGCCGTATCCTAACCGAGGCTGAACCGTAAAGCAAAATAGGGCTAAGATGTAAATGCAGAGGAACAGTCTGGTGAACCACGATTGAGCCATAGTGTATAATATGGCTAAGCTGTAAGATGCCCACGGCTAAGCCGTAAGACCACTGAACATTTAAAAAAGGTAGGCATTAAAGAGACCTTATAGGGCTTTCGAGTTTAGAATGAAGGTACCCTTTGACTTGCCAATGGAATATGGTACTCGCATGAATGGTCTTGAGTGCTATGACTCATTTATTTGCATTGTCCAGTTGTTAAGCACCTCCCAATGAGTATTAATTTAAGGGACTTCAATACACCCCCTCGACACAATGTAACACGTTAAGAAAGACAACTATGTATCGGATACCTTAAAACTACATCACCATGCACGGTTAGAAACACTGGATAACTAGATTAGAGTTGGCTAGTAAACTATCTTGATTCTATCAAATTGATTTGCATGGCATATTGGATGATGATTATTGTCTTCCACTCTTATGTATTGATTGAATATGCATCCTTATATCTTTCACTATTGTATGCATTAGATTTGTTTGATATATCCTTGACAATTGTTATTAATATTGGTTATTAACTTTGACTTGAGTATTGTATGAATTGAACGTAATGTAGTATTGTTCTTATTCTCTGCGAAAGAATTGCATGTATTACTCAAATCTAGTTCTGATTGAATCAAAATGGTCAGGCACTATTTAGCTTCAGCCTTAGGATACCCGGCGAGGTTGACTTTGGCGTAGTATGTATGTTGCCGCTATAGTGTGTTTATGTATTGTATGGTATCAAGCATTGCTTGTTATAGTTGATAAGCATGTAGGCATATAGGAACATGGTGAGGTTATGCGTTCAAATATTTGACCTTTTCATCTGATATTTGACTTGTTTTGGGATATGTAATGGGGTATTGTCACGCCTCGAACCCGAGAATTGGGGATTTGTCGTGGGTTTCAAGGAATGACACACGTACCCATGATAACTCGTGCCATGACAAGACATGTACGAACTGTCACAAGGGTGATCCCACAAGTACGTGTGAGGAAGATTCACAAACACGTATTATCAACATAAGGCATTTAAGTGGAAACCTGGAGATTTCACCTGTATATATATCATAAACATCCATAAACATTCATTAAAAATTCCTTTAATAAACAAAGTCTGTTGATTAACCTAACTGCATGCATAAATATGAAAGTCCACAATAATACAAAATAGCAAGATCCCAGAATGATCCCTAAGTCCAATCCCAATAACTTTGTTGCGCACTTTTGAGGATAATCAAGAAAAGATGTCTTCCTCATTCCACTCATTTACATCCTAAGGTAACGCTGGAGTTCTCTCCGAGAGCGCGTTGATTGCAGGACTGGCATCGGGTTCCGTACCTGTAACACCATAGTAACTAGTTAACACGACGGTTAAGCAAAAATAATGATGCATGACCTTATCATGATGTAATAATTAAATTAAATGGTGAAATAATTAAAGGAGATCAATGTCGAAATCTAGGCACTTATGCATATGAATTAGCATGAATAAGGAATCATGAATAAAGTACATCATACCAAATGGCCACCACAATGCTATTTCCTCTCTAATAAGAGAGTAAATTGATCCGTGGGAAACCACTAATGATCGGGCCAGGACCGACTAGCTACCCTTAAAAGTGTCGACTCACTCTTCTGATAACTACTGCAGTAGACAACTGATAAGATACTCCCATGGGGTCCCGTCGAACCTCCTATAGGGTGAAAGCTAAGTGGCGTCGACTCTAAGCATGTCGGAATTAATCTGATGTCCATACTTACTATATGCTAATCTGTTTATACTGATGTAGAAAGGTACTTAATCTTGTTGGAAATATTAATCAGAGAATCACAATTAAGTAAAACATTGTTCATCATTGATGCAAACTGATATAACTCTCATGTGGAGGTTAAGGTTACTATCAATATGAATGCAATTAGATTGTGGGGTCGTCAAGGAGAGTTACTAGCCAATCCTACGCTAGATAGTTTGGGTTTCCAAGGTCATTCATTACAGTGTATTCATAAGATGTTCGGTGTCATTATATTACCATTCTCGGTGTTACCTCATATGTATGAAGGACACTTCACCTTATGCCAACACAAATGATGTGACGTTGAAAACTAATTGGAGAATCAAGAAGAAAGGAGAGTGATAGCTTAACACTCCTCTTTCTCCATGTTTAGTCACCGTTGGGCTAGTTTGGGGTAGCAAATGATCCAATTCTAGGGTCCTATATGTCTTAGGTCAAACCTACAGCCTATAGTAAGAGTGGGTGGATACCTCGGTCTCTTGCTAAGGTTTAAGGGAGTAACCCACTATTAGACTATCCCATATACTATATAAAGTCCATAGGCAGGCATAGAACTCATTTTAGAACACTTCTCTATAAGTTACAGGTCAGGCTTACCCAACTGATCGGATGTTGGTCCGGCCAATCGGACAGCATCCAGAAGGGAAATTCGATCGATCGGGTTGGGTGACCGACTAGTCAGACTACCCGGAAAGCAATTTGACCGATCGCACCTCAGGACCGACCGGTCGGCCCTGAAGCACTCTGTTACAGGAGGTCTCCTTTCCAACTAACTCCTCTCTTCCAATACACCATTCTATCTGCAATAAAATCCACCTACAGGCTTCCATCCCACACTCTTGGGTTCCCTAAAAGACCATTATCAATTTATTCATTGAAAATCATCACTAAAACACAATCAAATCCATGCATTTCCATTGAGCTATAAAAAAAAAGGGTAAAATTACAAAATCCATTAAGAATAAAAGAATAAAACCATGCATGTAAAGAAAATGTATCCTTATACTTGCCTTAAGCTTGGTGTTTCATTCAAATTGATTTGCCCCTTGGTTAGATGGAGAATAAAGCTCTCTAATGGAGAATCTAACACATGCATGAAAGAAAATGAAAATGAGATGCAAGCATGCTAATAGATGGGTTCTCTTGACCCCAGATGGATCTAATAACTGGAATGGAGATGGGGTTTTCCTTACCACAAGCTCCTACAAGCAAGAAGATGAAGATGGTGCCTTGATTTCAAGAAGAACAGCAAGAAGAATGAAGAGGAAGAAGAAAGAACTCAAATCCATTGCATGCAACTTAAAACACCCAAAATGGAGACAAGATGAAGAAGAGAATGGTGGAGGAAGAAGAGAGCTCTGGCTACAACGTGAGGGAGGAAGGAGAAGAATAAAAGCATTGTTGGGTTGGAGGTGTTAAGTGAATGAAGTTCTAGAAATTGTAAATAAGTCTCCTGATTTCCATATATATTCAATTTGACTCAGTTGGGCTCAAGTGGGGTAAAATGAGTCCGAATGAAATTGGGCCAAACATAAAAGATGTTCCACAAGATAAAACTCACCCAATGCAACTAATATAATGCAAAAATAATGTAAAACCATGAAAATACAAAAATACAAAGGTCTTGGACTACCTAATAAACGTTCGAACCCGACCCGGTTACCTATCCATGACCCAAACCTCTTGAGACTTGGGCTCAATTAGCTTAATTACATATTAATTAGAGTAAAACCAACTTAATTACTATAAATCATAATTATCTAGGGTTGGGACCTTACAGGTATGCTTTATGTTTGAAGATTAACTTTTGAGTTTTGCAGGACATGGCTTCTGGATCCAGTACCAATAATAATCATGGGGATAATGAGAGTGAATCAACACCTCCACGCAGCCACTTAACGTGGACGATCGCTTTCTCATGATGTTGCAAGTGATTCAAGCTCAATCACAGGTGGTACATTCATTGCAAGCATAAGTCGCGTCAATGGTAAACAGACAAAGCCAAGTGTCTGTTTCACCTCATATGGAGCAGCAAGTAGTTTTTCAGCCTAAGGAAAGTGATCCCCATGCTTTATATGACAAATTTCGAAAACACGGAGCCACCGAGTTTTCTGGGAATGAAGATGCCTTGAACACCGATCAATGGTTGGAGCACACGGAGGATTTATTTGATACAGTGGTATGTACCAATAAACAGAAAGTAGTACTCACAGCTTCTATGTTCCGTGATGTGGCAAGGACCTAGTGGAAAGGTGTGAGTGATTCCTATAAGGACATGCCTAGTGCAACCAAGTGCGAGACCTTTAAGAAGCAATTTAGAAGAAAGTTTATTCCAGCTCATGTGCAAAGAGCAAAAGAAGTGGAATTCTTGTCCTAACAGCAACAGTAGCTATCGGTAGCGGCATATGTACATAAGTTCATGCAGTTATCCCATTTTACAGAAGATATGATCAATACGACGGACAAGAAGGTGAACAGATTTATCAATGGCCTGAATCCTAGATACAAGAATCATGTGACAGTTTTTCAAAGGCCAACTACCTTAAATGATGCAATGGACAGAGCTTATGCTGCAGAAGTCAATCTTTAAGAAGAGCGGGCTGCTAACTCTAAGAGGACTGCACCCTTTGGTGCAAGGGGACAAGCACATAAGAAGATGAAAGGCAAGCAAGGCAATTCTAGTTCAGCTAATATGACATGCGAGCACTGTGGTAGAGCACACAAAACGAAGCAATGTTGGAGAAAGATAGAAGCCTACTTGATTTGTGAGTCCATGGATCATTTGATGGCCCAGTGTCCGAAGTACAAGTCATCTCAACAACAATCCAGGCCTACAGCTCCTACAACTCAAGGCAAGCCACAGCATCCTCGTCAAGCCAGAAACCAAATCGCCAGATTGCACGTGCTTACACCACCACTCATGACAATGCGGAAGATGCAAATGTGGTGGAAGGTATTGTTTTGATTGCTCAAGCAGAAGCTCTCGAATTGTTTGATTTGGGGTCTAAGCGTTCGTACGTAGCACCTCATTTTGCTGATCAGCTACGACAAACGCCTAAGCCACTACCGTATGTGTTGGTGTTGTCCACTCCTGTTGGTAAGCGAGTAGAGTCTAGTGTATACTACCCCTAATGTAATGTGTAGATCGAAGGCCATCAACTCCCAGTTGACTTAATCTTGTTGTCGATGTTAGACTTCGATGTGTTCATTGGAATAAACTGGCTAGTGAGGTATCGTGCCTGTGTAAATTGTTACAGCAGGACGATCTATTTTGATCTAGGACATGGGTTTCGTTTCGAGGGCAGTCAGAAGAAATGCCCTATGGGGGTCATCTTCGCATGCAAGGTGGATCGATTGATACGCAAGGAGTGTGAAGGCTTGATTGCCTTTGTTTCGGAGAAGAAGGAACTGAAGCACCTTGGAGAGATTCCGGTGGTCTGTGACTTTCCAGATGTCTTTCCTGATGATGTGCCAGAGTTACCCCCTATGCGAGAGGTGGAATTTGCTATTGACCTTGTGCCCGGTACAACACCGATCAGTAAAGCTCCATATCGCATGGCCCCAGCCAAGTTATTAGAGTTGAGGAAACAATTATAGGATCTCTTGGATAAGGGTTTTATACGCCCAAGCGTGTCACCTTGGGGAGCTTCGGTGTTGTTTGTCAAAAAGAAAGACGGCACCTTTCGGATGTGTATTAACTATCGGCAATTGAATAAGGTGACAATAAAGAATAAGTATCCCCTGCCACGTATTAATAAATTATTTGATCAACTTCAAGGTGTAGCTTATTTTTCCAAAATTGGTTTGAGATCTGGGTATCACCAATTAAGGGTGAAGGAAGATGACATTCTGAAAACTGCCTTCAAGACAAGGTATGGTCATTATGAATTCCTCGTGATGCCTTTTGGATTAACCAATGCACTTGCTGCTTTTATAGCTTTGATGAACCGGATCTTCGCTCCTTTCTTAGATCAGTTCGTTGTAATTTTTATTGATGACATTTTGGTATACTCTAAAACGGCGGAGGAGCATACAGATCATTTGAGAAAAGCCTTACAATTGTTAAGGGAACATCGGTTATATACCAAATTGGCAAAATGTGATTTTTAGCTTAAGCAGGTAGCGTTTCTCGAACATATCATTTCACGAGAAGGATTGACAGTTGATCCAACGAAGGTTGAGGCAGTTGTTAATTGGCCAAGTCCAAAGTTTGTAACGGAGATTAGGAGTTTTCTTGGACTTGCAGGGTATTACCGTAGATTTGTTCAAGACTTTGCTAAGATATTCGCTCCGTTGATCAAGTTAGCTCAAAAAAATGTGTCTTTTAATTGGACTGATGAGTGTGAAACTAGTTTTCAAACTTTGAAGGAAAAGTTGATGACTGCTTCAGTACTGACTCTGCCGGATGGAAGTGAAGGCTTCGTGATATATTCTGATGCTACTAGAGTCAATTTGGGATGTGCGTTGATGCAGTATGGGAAGGTAATTGCATATGGATCGAGACAACTTAAGAAGCATGAAAAGAACTACGCCATACATGACTTGGAAATGACAGCTATCGTGTTTGCTTTGAAACTATGGAGACGTTATTTATATGGCGTGAAGTTTGAGGTACACTCAGATCAGTAGTTTGAGGATTCGAACTTGGCGCAAATCAAAGATCATATATGGGATCAACCAAATTTCCGATTCGAGGATGGAGTACTATATTTTCGGAACAGAATGTACGTACTAGCAATAAATGACTTGAAGGAGAACCTCATGACAGAAGCACATTATGCTCGATATGCGATGCACCCAGAGAGTACGAAGATGTACCGAAACTTAAAGGACTAGTTTTGGTGGAATAACATGAAAAGAGAAATCGCAGGGTTCGTCACTAGTGCCTGACATGTCAGAAAGTGAAAGCAAACCATCAAAAGCCTCCTAGTTTGTTGGACCTATTGCATATACCTCAGTGGAAATGGGAACTGTAAAGAATTAGATGCAAAGACTTATGATTTCCAAGACTTAGGCTTGAAAATTGCCCACTGAGGGGGGTACAAAACAGGAAACGGGCCCCAGAAAAACCAGAAACCGGCACGAACACTTCGCTAGAGGTAGTGTAACTTGTAGGAACTGATGGTCCGCAAATCGGACTCCCGGTTAGAGAATTAGATGCTAAACCTAGGATTTTCCAACACTTAGGATTAAAAACCACTCGCTGGGGGTCCAAAGTGGAAAATGGCCCCCGGAAAAATCGAAAACCAGTACAAGCACGTCGTTCGAGTGTAGTGTAACTTGTACAAACTAACAGTTCACAAATCAGACTCCCAATTAGAGAATTAGATGTTAAAACCTAGAATTTTCAACACTTAGGCTCTAAAACTGGCCGTCGGAGGTCCAAAACGGGAAACGGCCATGAAAAAAATGGAAACTGGCATGAACAACTCGCTCAAGGCCAAATTAACTTGTAAGAACTTACGTTGGCTCACAAATTGGACCCCCTGTTAGAGAATTGGACCTAAAAACATTGGATTTCGAACACTTAGGCTCGAAAATAGGCCCCGGAGGTCCAAAATGGGAAACGGCCATTGGGCGGTCCGGAAACCAACACGAGTACCTCGCTTGAGGCAAAAATAACTTGTAAGAATTGACAGCTTGTGAATTAGACTCCCGGTTAATGAATTAGACTCAATAACCACGTAATTCTCAATACTTTGGCCAAAAAACAAGCCACCGAAAAACTTAGGAAAATTTTATATATATACATGTTTATGTTACATTTGTAATTTAATTCATTGAAAAGGTTCTAACGTTATTCTTGTCATTATAGATTGATGGACGATTTGGGTTTGGTTGCAAACTTGGAGGGTTATTTTATTTTCATTTTAGTTTATTTGTATTTGTATATTAGATATTTTTATGGGACTGTATCATTGATTGTATTATTTGTTAAATGAGATGAATGACTTGATGAAAATGGTGATGGTTGTTTGTTTATTTAGCAACTCTTGTATGCATGGATTTCTTATGTTAAATACAGGCACATGAATAAGTTTATATTTGATGCACGTGTATGAACAGGTTTACGGGAAGGCTATAATGAAAAAATAGTTACTATATTTAAAAAAAATAATCTATTGCTGACAAAAAATGACATTTATCGATGTGTTTTAATGTCGGCAAAATTAAATTAAAATTTTAAAAAATAAATAAATTTACCGACATTTTTTAACGTCGACAAAAGATATTGTAAAATTTAAAAATATGATAAATGTTTTACCGACGTTAAAAAATGTCAGTAAAAATAAAAATAAAATAAAAAAATGAAATTAATTTGCCAACGTTTTTTTAACGTCGGCAAAATGGAATTTTAAATTTTTGTGTAATTTTTTTTACTGACGTTAGAAAACATTGGTAAAAATGAAATTGCCCACGTTTTTCTAACGTGGGCAAAATGAAATTTTAAATTTTAAAAAATAGTTAAAATTTTTTTCCAACATTTTCTAATGTTAGTAAAAATGAAATTGAAATTTTAAAAAAATGAAATGAGATTGCCAACAATTTACCGATGTTTTTTAATGTCGGTAAAGTGAAATTTTAAATTTTTAATAATAGGAAAAATGTTTTACCTACATTAAGAAAACGTGGATAAAAGTGAAATTAAAATTGAAAAAAATGAAATGATTTTTGCCGACGTATTTTAACATCGGTAAATGACAATTTATCGTCGGTAAAGGTAGTTTTCATTGACGTAATTTTATTCCGTCGGTAAAATATTTTGCTAACATTTTTTTAGCAACGTCCGGCCAACGATAATATTTTCGTCGGTAAATTTATGTACCGACGTTTTGTTATCTTTTGGCGACGAAAAGTTTTATAGCTAAAAATGTAAATTGTTGTAGTGATTCCTATTGGAGTTAAGACATTATATGTCTATTTCAGATGGTTCCCACGATCACCATATTTCAAATAGACAAAATGGTCTTCAACGCATCGACATGCAAATGAACAGTGAGTATGACGTGGATTGAGGCAATTCGGTTTCTCCTTTTCTTTCTTAAATTCTGGGCGCTTAAATCAAGATCTAAACCGTTACAACAGATATAAAAAGTCATGGCTATATATCCAAATTTCAGCCATTGGATGTTCTTATATTTTTAGATATTTGTAGAAAACCCCAAAGACATTGATCTTCATTTTTTGATGTTTGTGGGTCCTAAAGGAAAAATTAAAACCGTCAATCCTCTTTGTTGGGCTAAACACAACTATTATGAAGTTGGTTCCTTCTGGATCTCAAGCACTTGAAGAAAAGACTCTCAACCGTTGATGTAATGCCCATCACTTGACTAGGTTTTGTACTTGTATCAAACAATCCACCAATTGTGGGGCGCACAACTATAATCTGAATCATACAAATGCTCAAGATCAGTAAGAATGACCACCATATCAAATATCAACCGTTAATCATTTACCAATCTTAAGATATTTGAAGAAAAATGTGAATAATTTTACATTAATTATGGATTTTGGGGGCCCTTATATCAAGATCCGAACAATTGATCACCTTAGAAATACTCCAAATGGCCATGTGGTCAAGTATCAGCGACATCTTCACTGTGTATATCAATGCATTTATAAAAAAAAAATCTGAACCATACAAATGCTTAAGATCAGTAAGAACGACCACAAATCAAATATCAACCGTTCATCATTCACCAATCTTAAGATATTTTAAAAAATGTGAATTATTTGGCTTTAATTTATGGACTTTGTGGGCCCTCATATTGAGATCTGAACCGTTGATCATCTTAGAAATACTCCACATGGCCATGTGGTCAAGTATTAGCGACATCTTCATTGTGTATATCAATGCAATTATTTAAAAAAATCAACTATTGATTTAAAAGAGTCTTTTTCAATCAGGTTTTTAACTGTTACCAAACGGCCTAATTTTTCACCATCTATTTCAAATAGTGACATTTGAAATCTATCTAATTCATGCAGATCTATTTCATATAGATAAGAGATGCCAAACAAGGCCTTACACCCCCATTTACTCTAGCATTTTTTGTAGTTCACATTTGCCCTGGATGTGGCCCACATCACATCTTTGATAGATGTGAATCACAAAGCGCATTAGGGAGAAATTGGGGGAGTAATGGGGGTGCGACTTTAGCATTTCTCTTAATTTGTGGAGGGCTTGTTTGTGACCAACTGCTGATTGGAAATTATATTTTTAGCCTATATTGCTCTAAATGTGTAAAACCGAACAGGTTTGAAAAATTAGAGCCTTTGACACCCATAATTATTTTTTATCCACTTAAAAAAATTAGAGGCAAAATCTCTAAAATCTAACTGCTCCAGTTCTGGGTAGTTGAAATGTAGCTGATGAGTCCTTAAAAATGCATATTTTTATGGATGCTTTTGATCCTTTTAGGGATTTATTAATGAAACTAGCCTCATTTAGCTGAAATCAAAATTTAATTCATTTTAGAATCAATGTGGTGTTTTTATGCATATTTCTATTAAAATCACACATTTTTCATAAAATCATAAAATTGTCATTTTTAGAAACCCAATTTTAGAAAGTCTTGTGAAAAAATATTTTTCTCATGAAATGGTTTAATTTTTCAGCATCATTAGTTTGTTCAAGTAAAATCATGTCTGATGATGTACATTCATATTACCATTTCATGTAAATTAGACACACATTATTGACTCGTAGTTAAAATTGCCTTTTTAAATAAAATGTCATTGTTTGTTTATAGGTTATTGAAGAAATGGTCCCATAATCCAATTGTTTTAAGAATTAAAATTTGAAACAAAAAAAGAAAGCCAATGTGGAGAGAATTCAAGGAAAGGAAAGTCAAAGAAAGAGAACTAAAAAACAGAATGCCAATCTCGTTTTTCTTTGAACAACGTACATTGAAACAATCATAACTCTCAAACTAAGCATTAGATTTGAGCATTCTACTTACCGTTGGAAAGGCTTTTTCAAATAGAAGTCTGTAAGATCTAAGATTGCATGAATTGGGGTAGATACGAAAAAGATATAACCTCAGGGAGTTTGCTGTACATTTTTAGGCCGGATTTAAAAAACTTTGAAAATTTTTTCCATGTTACACGCCTTTAGGTGGAGCACATTCAATGCAAAGTGAAGTATAATAAAGACCAAAGATGAAGCCTACCATGCACATCAAAAATTCATCTTTGGTGGAGCCAAATTGTGAAGATTTTAGAGAGTTAGTTTTATAAAGATTGTGTAGAGAATTTTTAAGTAAAGAAACAAATTGTGTAGAGAATTTTTAAGTAAAGAAACAATCACGAATCTCTTACATATCTTGCCAAACATTGAAAGATTTGTTATCTAAGAAGATGACTTACCAATTAAAGGAGATTCTTTTGTTACAAAGTAATAAAAACTCGTTCGTATGATATAGTAATAAAAACTGGTGGGTCCCGGTCGATCCACAGGAAGCAATGTGATTAAGTTATTTTCAACTTGTAACCTACCCTAAATAAAAATCTAAAACTAGCCTAATTTAAAAAGTAACAAATTATAATCATTCCTACTTTGCAAAAATAAAAATTAAATAATTACAATCCAAATAAATAAAACTTCCTAAATTAGTTTATATTTAATTGTATTAACAACTTGTAACCTTGTTGATAATTGCATTAGACAAAGTAAATCCTTCCAGGATTTTCATGTAAATTTCTATGTCTAAGTCCCTATTCAAGTAAGTAGTTACAACATCCATGAGTCTCATATATAAATTTTCAAATATTGCTAAACTTATCAGATATCTGAACGTTGTTGTATCCATGACGGGGAGTATGTTTCCTTATAAACAATCTTAGGTTTATATAGGAAACCTTGTAAAACAACTCTTGCATTATATATAGTAATTTCATTCATTTTATTCATTTTCCTTACAAACACCCACTTAAAACTTACAAGGTTGACAACTTTTGGCATTCGTACTATAAGTCCGAATACACCACGTCTATTGAAATACTCTAACTCTGCTTTAATGGCACATTCCCATTTTGGCCAATCTTTCCTTTATCGACATTCATTTACAGTATGTCACTTTGTATCCCAATTATTATCATCATTTTCCCTTGATATTTATGTAGTTACTGCATATGCCAATGCATCATTGATGACAATTTCCTTTCTATCTCATTTCTCTCTTGAATAATTATAAAGTATAAAGATCTCTTCATTATCCAGTACCAGTGCTTCTTCAAGGACTTCCATAGTCTCATCAGAGACTTTCATTATTCTAGAGAGAGCGAATTTTACCATAACCTCTTTAGAAGTGTTATGTGCCTCTTCAGGAGTGTTGTGTGTCTCTTTGGGAGGACACGATAATGATTGCACATTTCTCTTTTTCCGCAGAGCTGTATCCCTTGAACTTACAAGTTTGTCGCGCTTATAGCGTATTGCAGATTCTTTTGTTCCCATTTTCTTGCTTTGTCCTACAAGAACATTAATTGTGGTATGTGCATTTATAACTGGCACATGTGACTTAATTACATTTACTGATCGTTGAATGCGCTAAGGAATCTATTTTCAATTTTTTTTTCTAAGTGCACAATTCTACATACTTTAGTGTGCTAAGCCAACCAAAATATAATAGTGCATCCTTACAGATATTGCATGCATAATATTAACAAAGTGATTATATCGGACTTCACTTGAAGATGCGCATGCACGGGAAAATTGACCCAGTAGCACTTGACGAGCATTTTACAAAGAAGAAACAGATTCTCCTTTTCAGAAGAGTATGCAGAAGGTAAGACGGGGAGAAGATGTATATGTAAAGCAATTTGGAACTTGGGAGTAGATTGGAGAAAACTACAGGAATGATAAAAACAACTCAAAGCAATTAAAAAAAAACTTATCTAGTTAAAACATTTTTTCCGCTAAACAGAATGTATTTTAAGGGGTCTGATTCTAATAGGAGGTTTGCTACTATCAACCATTCTCTTCACTATAACCCTCTGCTAGTTTCCACTGTGAACGTAATCCTAAAAAGTAGGTCTCTCTATATCCCCTGCTTTGGATGCAATATGTCCATTCAAGCCTTTGAGAAAGCGCCTGACCTTCTCCTCCTTTGGAGTGATAAGAGTAGGTCCATACTTGGACAGACGGGTCAACTGCTGAAAATATTGTTGCACGGACATGTTCCCCTACTTAAGATTCTTGAACTCTTCCATCTTAAGATCTTGGAGATACTTAAGGATAAACGTGTCTGCGAAATCAGTGGTAAAGGACTTCCACGCATCTGCCTCAGTCACTATAACTACTTGAACAATTTCCTTAACTGAATTTCACCACTAATGAGCCACGCCCAGAAACAAGTAGGCTGCTGGCTTAACCTGCTCCTTACCAGTACACAAGAAGACTGCAAATATCTGCTCTAACTGATCAAAGTAGTCGTCTGATATCATTGAGTCAACTGTCCCATGAAATGTAACTAAGTCTAGTTTAATGAAATGTTAAACATCATTTTTAGGCTAATTCTATGTTAATTAGCTAATAACTTACTTAATTACTTCTTAATTATACTTAATTGGGTTCGGTCTATTACATAGCACTTGACCCAGCATTTCACAATCCTAGGGTTTATATGCGCTTGGTTTGGAATTTGTTTGTAATGTCTTCACTGCAACATTTATAATTTTTTATGGGTCAACAAGTGCCCATGACCAAATCTTTTCGAGGAGGATTTGGTCATGAGTGCTGCTTTTTACACAAAAAATATGTCTTTCTTGATACAAAAGAAAAAAGATTTTAAAATTTAAATCCCCAAATACCCCCCACATATCCCTCTCCCTCTCCTTTCTCCTCCCCCTTTCCCTCCAGCCTGCAATGAGCTCTGGCCGGTGAAAGGGGATCTCTCCCCCTTTCTCTATCCCTCTTCCTATTCCCCCCGTCTTCCTAGTGCCCTCCCTTTCCCCTCTTCCACTTCCTACTCCTCTTCCTCTTCCTCTCCTCCCTCTTCCTCTCCCCCTCTCCTTTCTTCTCCCTTTTCCTCGCCTCTCTTCCTCACTGGGCCCCTCCCTCTTTCCCTCCCCTCTTCCTCTTCTTATTCCTCTTTGTTATGATGTTTATGTGTTGGCTAATTCATGGGTTAGACAAAATTCTAGGTCCACTGGGTTTTATTTTATTTTTTTTTCTTTTTAGAATGGATTGTAGTATGAGTCACTGGATGCACTAAAGTGAACAAATTGAAAAATGAATGCAAATTGAAGTATTTTGAAGTAATTTTCTAAGGTGAATATGGATTAAAAAGGTCATGAACAAACCAAACGTTAGATCGAGGTAATTTACTTATCATTAGAAAGCTCTTTTCGAGTAAATATTTGTAAACAATAAAGTTATGGCTTCAGGAAGTTTACCAAAAAGTGCAGAAGTTACATGTGGGCTCGAGCGCCTATGCACCTACATTCGAGCCCTCAAGGCAGAGTTTCCAGGCAGAAACTAGTGAGCACAAGTGCTCGAAATGTAAAAACCCACTTTCCTATACGGAATTGTTTATTTTTTATGCCAAAGCTACCAGTTTCTATTCTATAATGACTGTAACCCTAAGGCACGAATTGTGAGTTATTTAAAGGGTGTTTCTCTTAACCCTAATGCATCCATCTCCCTATTCTAAGTTGAAAATACATAATAAAGATACCCTTCTTCTCTAGAGTAGCTATTGGAAATTCTACTGAAGGTTTGAGTTCTAGAGATTTATGCTTTTACTTCTTTGTAGAAGATTGACCGTTGATCCATAAAAAAATCACAACTGCTGCAACTGAAGGCATTACAAGCAAACTCTGAGCCAAGGGCACATAAACCCTAAGATTGTGGAATGATAGGTTAAGTATTGCATCCAAATGTTCAGAAATGTTGTAGCTCATTTAGAAGACTTCAGATAGGCTTAGAGTGCAGCAGTTCAAATTTCAAAGTTAGTGGACTTCATTTGGTCATTCGACTCACCAAACATCGAATTTGAGGTTCATGGACTCAAGACCCAGGGGTCACCAAACGCATTCAAACTTTTGAGTTACCAAAGTAGCTGAAAATCTCATGACCACTCCAAATTATGCTTAAAAATCATCATCATCATCATCAAAGCCTTATCCCAACCATGTTGGGTTCGGCTATATGAATTCTATTTCTCCATTCCGTTCTATTTTGAGCTAAATCTTTCGATAAGTGCAACTTCTTCAAATCTGAATTAATGACTTCCATCCATGTTTTCTTCGGCCTACCCCTACCTCTTGATGGACCCTTCACCTGTATATCCAAACTTTTTCTCACCGGTGCCATTACTGGCCTACGCTCAACATGCCCAAACCATTTTAAATGAGTTTCTCTAATCTTATCTCCTATTGGTGCTACCCCTAAATGTTCTCGAAAGCGCTCATTTCTAATTTTATCTTTCCTAGTTTTACCACACATCCACCTCAGCATTCTCATTTCCGCTACATCCATCTTATGAATATGTGTCTTCTTAATTGGCCAACATTCTGCTCCATATGTCATAGCTGGTCTAACCACTGTCCTGTAAAATTTTCCCTTTAATTTTGTTGGCATTTGTTTATCACAAAGTACTCCCGAAGCTAGTCTCCACTTCAGCCATCCAGCTCTTATCCTATGCTCCACATCTTCGTCAATCTCCTCATCCTTACTAATCATCGAGCTTAGGTACCGAAAAGAATCTTTACGTGGTATCTCATGGGTTTGAATTTTGACAGTGGTTTCAACACTTTGTATATGTCCACTGAAATTGCAATCCATATATTCTGTCTTTGTACGACTTATTTTAAAGCCTCTAGATTCTAATGCCCTCCGCCATCTCTCAAACTTTGCATTTACACCCTCTCTTGATTCATCCACCAATACTATATCATCTGCGAACAACATACACCATGGTACTTCTTCTTGAATATGCACAGTTAACTCATCCATAATTAATGCAAAGAGATAAGGGCTTAAGGATGATCCCTGATGTAAGCCTATAGTCACGGGAAATCCGCCCGTTTCTCCACATGTGGTTTTCACATTTGTTATTGCACCTTCGTACATATTGTCACGACCCGAGCCCAGAATTCGGGGGTTAGCGAAAAGCTAAACCGGTGACACACGTACTCCCGTGCACGTGCACCCAAACCCAGTCCAGATGCACGCACACAAGGGATCTAACACGTGCGAACTAAGCGTACGCGGAAGCTGTACATATCATAGCAAGCAACAAAGGAAAATAAAATAGCGGAAGCCAAAGCAAATACGAAACGGAAAAGACAAAGACAATTACACTGAGATAAAACCGAATACACACCAAAATCAATATATACAAAATATACAGAATACAAGTCCAAAGTCCAAAGTCCAAATACAAGCTCTCAAAAACCAAAACGCAAAATAAAAGCCACTGGTATGCATGCACGCACTTGGCAGAAGTGATCAGGCCCACTCTGCCAGACCGGAGGGTGCCTCTACACTCGCCCCTGCAGCCTCCTCGACCGCCGGGGAGCTGGGCAAGGTATCTGTGCCTGCAACACCACAGACAACACAAATGAATACAACGATCCAGCAAATATAAGTAACAGGAAAGAAACACGCATAGTATCAAAGCGAATGAAATAGGAACAGAAGATTAAATACAGAGTCCATCTTAGTATGCTAAGCAAATCGTGCATAGGAGTAAAACATGATAATGGAATCAAAACATAGAATACTGAACTAGTTGGCCACTACGTTAACCATGTTCTCTCCAAAAGAGAGCAGAGCAGAGCAGAGGAGAACACCGCTGTCCAGGCCAAAGGTACAAGCGGGTCTCGGTTCCTGGGTTCCGGGGTCCCAAGACAAAGCAACACTGCAGTTAAAACAGAGATACAGAGATCTACGCCAGAGGTAACCCCGTCGGGTATCCTAGGGCTGAGGCTGAGTAGAGCCAGACTAATACCAATCAAATCAAATCCATAGAAAGGGGAGATTATCCGCTTTGGGCTCACCGATGACAAAGACCGGATCTCGTCCTCACGTTTAATCTCTGGGCAGAGCCACCGGGGAATACCCAAAAATCAGAGATATACAAAGCCAGAGAATATACAAAGCATAGCATAGATCAAAACATAGTACAGAGCGAAGAATAATACAGATATACAGAACGAAAGCAAAATGACTGAGGAAATGCATACATAGATTAACAGAGCAGAGGGCAAAACTATAAACAATATGAAATGCATCTCAGATTAATACGGAATCAAGGTTAATTACAAGCCAAGCCTAATCTAGTTGCACCACTATCACTAACCGTGCATGATGATGTAGTTTTAAGTTATTCGATGCACCGTTGTCATCCTAGTGTTGCAATATAATCCTCAAGTGCATCGAAGTCCCTTAACCCAACACCCATGGGGAGGTGCTTAACAGTGATCAACGCTCACATGAATAAGTCACAGCCTAACAGACTATTCATGCGATCCAAAGAATCCATTGGGCCGATTTACGGGTATGGTTAACCTGTGTTTGAGCCCTACAAGGTCACACCATTATCCTACGTTTAAGTGTTATTTTACAGGTCTTACGGTTTAGCCATGGGTGACCTACGGCTTAGCCGTGGCATCCTACGGCGTAGCCGTATTATGCACTACGGCTTAGCCGTGGTTCCCTTCAGAACACGGCTAAACTGTCAGCTTTTCCACCTCTGATCTGATATATCTCACGGCTGAGCTACAGTCAGTATACGGCTTAGCCGTAGACCAATCCACGGCTTGGCCGTAGCATTCCACGGCTTAGCCGTAGCCTCACCGTAGGAGTACTGATATCAGAAAAGTTTCGACTGATCAGAGATTTAATTCACGGCTGGGGTACGGTTGGGTCACGGCTAGCTTACGGCTCAGCCGTAGAACAAATTACGGCTTAGCCGTAGCCTAGCCGTAGAACAAAACTCAAATTTCGAGTCTCTGGAAACCAAGCCGTAGAAGTTCACGGCTTAGCCGTACAATACAGAGATGAATTCGGGCTGAGTACAGAAACTGAAATTTGATACAGAAACTAAATAAAATGAGTTACAGAGGTTCCAAATTCACAAATTGTGGCTGTAAAACATGCTAGACAAAGAATAAGAGTGAATCAAAGCCATCAAACAAACACCCATATGTGTTATCAAAGCCTGTACTTATACTTGCCTCAAATCTGACAAATCCTCTGAAATCAAGCTCCAAGCAACTAAAATCAAAACAAATCAAAGCAATCACACATGCATGAGATGAAGACAAAGCAACAGAGAATGGGAGATGTAATTTGGAGAAGAAATACAAAGAGTTGGGAAAGAACCCACTTACCAAGCCACAACACAGATGAGAGAAAAGAAACAAAACCCAATCCAAAGAAGAGTAGCCAACCCAAATCCAACAAGGGATCCAACCCACAATCGAGCAAGAGAAGGAAAGAAGAGAGAGAAAGAAAACGTGGAGAGCTTCTCCTGGAGTCTCCTCTGGAATTGCATGCACGTTGAAGAGAGAAATGAGCAAGGGAGAGACATCTGTAAGATGACTCACTTATATATGGGTTTTGAAAGTTAAGTCAAAGTCCGGAGAGTTAAGACTAATTACAGTTCAAGTCACACGAAGGTCCATCTTCCCCAATTGACTCCAAACGGTTCTGAGACAGTTACGGAAATTGTCGAGCTCAACGAAATACGCGTGCTGACACCAAGATGATGCAAAGATGATATGAGCAAAACAAAAGCAAAATTACGAAAAAGGGCTTAGGACTACCTATTCCAGGTCAAAGGTCACTCAACTACCTATCCATGACCCAAAACAAGTTCAAAAGAAATAAACAAAACAAAACACACACTAATGAGCCACTAATCCGGCTCAAAGGGGATCGGAGTGTTACATCCTCCCCCACTAGGAATCATTCCGTCCTCGGAATGACTACCTACCTGCGCAAAGAGATGGGGGTACTGGCGCGCTAGCTGCTCCTCTAGCTCCCAAGTAGCCTCATCCGGACCGTGATGCTCCCACAACACTTTAACCCATCTGATAGTCCTGGTACGGAGAATCTGCTCTCGTGTCCCAACGATACGAAGCGGACGCTCAACGTAAGTCGCATTAGGCTGAATCTGAATGTCATCGTAGCGAATCACATGGCTCGGATCTGGCACATACTTACGGAGCATCGACACATGGAACACATCGTGAACACCGGAGAATTCAACTGGAAGTGTCAACCGATAGGCTAAATCTCCAACTCGGCTCTTGACTTCGAACGGTCCTACATATCTCGGAGCTAACTTGCCCTTCTGACCAAATCGAACTGTGCCCTTCATCGGAGAAACTTTAAGGAACACCCAATCTCCAACTTGGAATGCCAAAGGTCTCCTCCGAGTATCCGCATAGCTCTTCTGCCTGGACCGAGCAATCTTCAGATTCTCTATCACTTTCTGCACCTTCTCTGTCGTCTCAGCAATGATTGTCGGACCATGGAAACTTCTAGTTCCAACTTCTTCCCAGCACACCGGGGTCCTGCACTTGCGTCCGTATAGAGCCTCATAGGGTGCCATACCAATGCTCTCATGGAAGCTGTTGTTGTAAGCAAACTCACACAATGCCAAATGCATATCCCATTCCTTCTCAAAGTTCAGCACACTAGCTCTGAGCATATCCTCCAACGTCTGAATGGTACGCTCCGACTGTCCATCAGTCTGGGGGTGGTATGCCGTACTAAAACTCAGCTTCGTGCCCATAGCTTCCTGAAATGCTCTCCAGAATGAAGATACAAAACGACTATCGCGATCTGACACAATCGATACTGGGGTGCCATGCAATCTGACTATCTCGTCAACAAACTTCCTGGCCATCTCCGTGAATGTCATCCCTTTCTTGAACGGAAGGAAATGTGCTGACTTGGTCAATCTGTCCACTATGACCCAGATCGCATTATTCTTCCTACTGGTCGGCGGAAAACCGGAGACGAAATCCATCGTAATGTGCTCCCACTTCCACTGCGGAGTGTGCAATGGATGCAATGATCCTGGAGGTCGCTGATGATCCGCTTTTACCCTCTGACAGGTCAAACATCGAGCTACGAACCCTGCGATCTCCCGCTTCATATTGTTCCACCAAAATCTATCCTTCAAGTTCCGGTACATCTTCGTACTCCCGGGATGCATCGCATATCGGGCATCGTGCGCATCTGTCATCAATTTCTCTCTCAACTCATCCACAGCGGGAACACACAATCTGTTCCTGAAGTACAAAACTCCATCTACTAGGCTAAAATCCGGTCGATCTGAAATCCGATCTCTGAACTTCACCAGGAGGGGGTCCTCAAACTGGCGATCCTTGATCTGCTGAATCACCTCAGGCTGAAACACGACAGTAGTAGCTAATGTCACCGAGTCTCCTACCATCTGAACCTCTACAGGCTGATCATGCACAAGCATATAGAATCCTGCTAACACCTGAAGACTGTCTGTCCTCCTGCTAAGTGCATCTGCAACTACATTGCCTTTGCCTGGGTGGTACTTGATCGGAAAGTCGTAATCTTTGATGAACTCCAACCACCTTCGCTGCCTCATATTCAAGTCATGCTGATCAAACAGGTACTGCAAACTGTGATGATCGGAATGGACCTCAAACTTCACACCGTACAGGTAATGTCGCCACAACTTCAGTGCAAATACAATGGCTGCTAACTCCAGATCATGTGTGGCATAGTTCTTCTCATGTTCTTTCAGCTGTCTGGATCCATATGCAATCACCCTCTGATTCTGCATCAGTACACAACCTAGTCCAACGCGAGAAGCATCGGAATAAATCACGAATCCCTCACTACCATCCGGGAGAGTCAACACTGGCGCCGTAGTGAGCTTTTCTTTCAACATCTGGAAACTATGCTCACATTTCTCTGTCCACTCATACGGGACCTTCTTCCGAGTCAACTGAGTCAGCGGGGCTGAAATCTTTGAGAAGTCCTGCACGAACCTGCGGTAATATCCCGCCAATCCCAGAAAACTCCGAACCTCTGTCACCGATCTAGGACGGGGCCAATGGACTACTGCCTCAATCTTAGCCGGATCCACCATCAATCCATCTCTAGAAATCTTATGACCCAGAAATGCAACTTGCTCTAACCAGAAATCACACTTAGCCAATTTTGCATACAACTTGTGATCTCGAAGCAGCTGCAATGCCTTCCTCAGATGGTCTGTATGTTCCTCAGCAGTCTTCGAATAGACCAATATGTCATCTATAAAAACCACAACGAACTGGTCCAAGAAGGAAGTAAACACCCTGTTCATCAATGCCATGAAAGCTGCGGGTGCGTTCGTCAAACCAAACGGCATGACAAGGAACTCGTAGTGTCCATACCGAGTCCTGAAAGCTGTCTTAGGAACATCCTCATCCTTCACCCTGAGCTGGTGATATCCTGACCTCAAGTCAATCTTAGAGAAGTAAGCTGCACCCTGAAGTTGATCGAACAACTCATCAATCCTAGGCAATGGATATTTGTTCTTGATGGTCACTTTGTTCAATTGCCTGTAGTCAATGCACATCCGGAAACTGCCATCCTTCTTCTTGACGAACAGAACAGGTGCTCCCCAAGGTGAAACACTTGGGCGTATGAACCCTTTATCCAACAAATCCTGCAACTGTTTCTTCAATTCCAACAATTCTGCAGGTGCCATACGATATGGAGCTCTACTGATAGGTGCTGTACCTGGTATCACGTCAATAGCAAACTCTATCTCTCGAGCTGGTGGCAACCCTGGCACATCTTCCGGAAAAACATCCGGGAACTCGCTGACTACTGGAATCTCGCTGAGCTGTCGCTGATCTTTCTTCTCTGAAATGAATGCAAGAAATCCCTCACATCCCCTACGAAGCATCCTGTCTGCTTTACAAGCAGAGATCACACGTCTTGGGCACTTCGTCTGGCTGCCCTCAAATCGGAATCCGCTGCCCAAATCAAAGTAGATAGCCTTGCTGTAGCAATTGATACACGCATGATATCTCGCAAGCCAGTCCATACCAAGGATCACATCAAAATCCAGTGTCGTGAGCAACACGAGGTCTACTGGGAGCTGATGACCAGCTATCCGCACATCACACTGAGGGTAGAAAACACTGCACTCCACCCGTTTACCAACCGGAGTGGATACTAACAACAAGTAGGGAAGTGGTGTAGGTCGCTGTCGAAGCTGCACAGCAAAATGGGGTGCTACGTACGAACGCGTAGACCCGGAGTCAAATAAAGCTAAAGCTTCTGCATCGGAAATTAAAATTTTACCTTCCACGACCGTGGCCTCCTCCGCGCCCTCATGCGTAGCAGCATAGGCTCGGGCTGTCTGGCGGTTCTGCTTCTGGCCTGGGCGAGCTGGCTGGGATCTGCCCTGTGAGGTAGGTCCTGTCTGTCTCGTCTGTGGAGAGGACTGAAACTTCGGGCATTGGGCCCGCCTGTGGTCCGTAGAGCCACACCCGAAACAAGCCCCACTCTTCCTCCAACATCGGTCTGTGGGGTGATCCTTCCCACAGTGACCGCAAACTATCTGAGAACTGCTCGAACTGCCCTGTTTACCCTTGAACTTCTTCTGGAACTGACTTCTGCCACTGAAACCTGCTGCCCTCTTAGCCTCTGTTCGCTCCTCCTCAAAGATGGCCTCTGCATCATAAGCCCTGTCAATAGCGTCATCCAAGGTAGCCGGCCACATACAAGCAACCACGTGGCGTTTGTGTCTCGGATTCAGACCGTTGACGAAGCGAGTCACCTTCTTATGCTCAGTGTTCACCATGTCCTCTGCGAAGTGAGACAACTCTGTAAACTTGTGTACATAATCTGCAACTGACATCTGTCTCTGCTGAAGGTTGAAGAATTCCACTTCCTTGGCTCGCTGAATATGGAGAGGCATGAACTTCCGACGGAATTGCTGCTTGAAGGTCTCCCAAACTGTGGCACTGGGCATAGTCTGAAATGAAGTCTTAACACTCCTCCACCATGTCTTGGCTACACTCCGAAGCATAGAGGCTGTGAGAACTACCTTCTGCTTGTTACTGCACACAATCGTGTCAAATAGCTCTTCAGTCTGCTCCAACCATTGCTCCGCCTGCAATGCATCCTCTATCCCATGAAACTCGGTCGCCCCTCGCTTACGGAACTTGTCGAAAAGAGCATTCGGATCTGATTCCTTAGGCTGGAAAATCACTTGCTGATCTATACGAGGTGATGCTACTGCAGCAGCCTGACTCTGTCTATCTACCATGGATGCCATCTGCGCCTGTAATGATTGCATAGACTGCATCATCATCATCATTCGTTCCTCACTACTGATGTGTGGAGGTACTGATCCACTATCACCGTTATGGCCCTGTTGATTCTCATCTCGAGATCCTGATCCTGATGCCATCCTGTAAAAGGAAAAGAAACACAACACACAAATATAACATGCCCTGAGTTAGTCAAACCCCAAATCAACATATGAGACCTCGGGTCAAATAGTTGATATCGTCATCTCACCACGATCTTAGATGCCTACATGCTTATAACTAGCATGCTCTGATACCATACAATACGTATGTCACGACCCGAGCCCAGAATTCGGGGGTTAGCGAAAAGCTAAACCGGTGACACACGTACTCCCGTGCACGTGCACCCAAACCCAGTCCAGATGCACGCACACAAGGGATCTAACACGTGCGAACTAAGCGTACGCGGAAGCTGTACATATCATAGCAAGCAACAAAGGAAAATAAAATAGCGGAAGCCAAAGCAAATACGAAACGGAAAAGACAAAGACAATTACACTGAGATAAAACCGAATACACACCAAAATCAATATATACAAAATATACAGAATACAAGTCCAAAGTCCAAAGTCCAAATACAAGCTCTCAAAAACCAAAACGCAAAATAAAAGCCACTGGTATGCATGCACGCACTTGGCAGAAGTGATCAGGCCCACTCTGCCAGACCGGAGGGTGCCTCTACACTCGCCCCTGCAGCCTCCTCGACCGCCGGGGAGCTGGGCAAGGTATCTGTGCCTGCAACACCACAGACAACACAAATGAATACAACGATCCAGCAAATATAAGTAACAGGAAAGAAACACGCATAGTATCAAAGCGAATGAAATAGGAACAGAAGATTAAATACAGAGTCCATCTTAGTATGCTAAGCAAATCGTGCATAGGAGTAAAACATGATAATGGAATCAAAACATAGAATACTGAACTAGTTGGCCACTACGTTAACCATGTTCTCTCCAAAAGAGAGCAGAGCAGAGCAGAGGAGAACACCGCTGTCCAGGCCAAAGGTACAAGCGGGTCTCGGTTCCTGGGTTCCGGGGTCCCAAGACAAAGCAACACTGCAGTTAAAACAGAGATACAGAGATCTACGCCAGAGGTAACCCCGTCGGGTATCCTAGGGCTGAGGCTGAGTAGAGCCAGACTAATACCAATCAAATCAAATCCATAGAAAGGGGAGATTATCCGCTTTGGGCTCACCGATGACAAAGACCGGATCTCGTCCTCACGTTTAATCTCTGGGCAGAGCCACCGGGGAATACCCAAAAATCAGAGATATACAAAGCCAGAGAATATACAAAGCATAGCATAGATCAAAACATAGTACAGAGCGAAGAATAATACAGATATACAGAACGAAAGCAAAATGACTGAGGAAATGCATACATAGATTAACAGAGCAGAGGGCAAAACTATAAACAATATGAAATGCATCTCAGATTAATACGGAATCAAGGTTAATTACAAGCCAAGCCTAATCTAGTTGCACCACTATCACTAACCGTGCATGATGATGTAGTTTTAAGTTATTCGATGCACCGTTGTCATCCTAGTGTTGCAATATAATCCTCAAGTGCATCGAAGTCCCTTAACCCAACACCCATGGGGAGGTGCTTAACAGTGATCAACGCTCACATGAATAAGTCACAGCCTAACAGACTATTCATGCGATCCAAAGAATCCATTGGGCCGATTTACGGGTATGGTTAACCTGTGTTTGAGCCCTACAAGGTCACACCATTATCCTACGTTTAAGTGTTATTTTACAGGTCTTACGGTTTAGCCATGGGTGACCTACGGCTTAGCCGTGGCATCCTACGGCGTAGCCGTATTATGCACTACGGCTTAGCCGTGGTTCCCTTCAGAACACGGCTAAACTGTCAGCTTTTCCACCTCTGATCTGATATATCTCACGGCTGAGCTACAGTCAGTATACGGCTTAGCCGTAGACCAATCCACGGCTTGGCCGTAGCATTCCACGGCTTAGCCGTAGCCTCACCGTAGGAGTACTGATATCAGAAAAGTTTCGACTGATCAGAGATTTAATTCACGGCTGGGGTACGGTTGGGTCACGGCTAGCTTACGGCTCAGCCGTAGAACAAATTACGGCTTAGCCGTAGCCTAGCCGTAGAACAAAACTCAAATTTCGAGTCTCTGGAAACCAAGCCGTAGAAGTTCACGGCTTAGCCGTACAATACAGAGATGAATTCGGGCTGAGTACAGAAACTGAAATTTGATACAGAAACTAAATAAAATGAGTTACAGAGGTTCCAAATTCACAAATTGTGGCTGTAAAACATGCTAGACAAAGAATAAGAGTGAATCAAAGCCATCAAACAAACACCCATATGTGTTATCAAAGCCTGTACTTATACTTGCCTCAAATCTGACAAATCCTCTGAAATCAAGCTCCAAGCAACTAAAATCAAAACAAATCAAAGCAATCACACATGCATGAGATGAAGACAAAGCAACAGAGAATGGGAGATGTAATTTGGAGAAGAAATACAAAGAGTTGGGAAAGAACCCACTTACCAAGCCACAACACAGATGAGAGAAAAGAAACAAAACCCAATCCAAAGAAGAGTAGCCAACCCAAATCCAACAAGGGATCCAACCCACAATCGAGCAAGAGAAGGAAAGAAGAGAGAGAAAGAAAACGTGGAGAGCTTCTCCTGGAGTCTCCTCTGGAATTGCATGCACGTTGAAGAGAGAAATGAGCAAGGGAGAGACATCTGTAAGATGACTCACTTATATATGGGTTTTGAAAGTTAAGTCAAAGTCCGGAGAGTTAAGACTAATTACAGTTCAAGTCACACGAAGGTCCATCTTCCCCAATTGACTCCAAACGGTTCTGAGACAGTTACGGAAATTGTCGAGCTCAACGAAATACGCGTGCTGACACCAAGATGATGCAAAGATGATATGAGCAAAACAAAAGCAAAATTACGAAAAAGGGCTTAGGACTACCTATTCCAGGTCAAAGGTCACTCAACTACCTATCCATGACCCAAAACAAGTTCAAAAGAAATAAACAAAACAAAACACACACTAATGAGCCACTAATCCGGCTCAAAGGGGATCGGAGTGTTACACATATCCTTTAAAATTTCAATGTAACCTCTTGGGACATTCCTTTTCTTTAAGACCCACCAAATTAAATTCCTCGGTACCCTATCATAGGTTTTTTCTAAATCGATAAAGACCATATGTAGATTTTTCCTCTTTGCTCAGTATTTTTCCATTAATTGCCTAAGTGAAAAGATAGCTTCCATAGTTGATCTCCCTGGCATAAAACCAAATTGATTTTCCGAAATCGTAGTCTTTTTTCTCAGTCTTTGCTCTATTATTCTCTCCCATAACTTCATAGTGTGACTCATAAGTTTAATCCCTCGATAGTTGGTACAATTTTGTATATCTCCTTTATTCTTATATATGCTTAAAAATGATGCTTCAAAATTTCAAAGCATTTAGACTTTGTTTCAGTTCAAATTCAAGCTTCGGTAACTGTTTTCCAGCTCCTTATGGTCATTGTGACAACAAACACTTTTACATGTCAAAATCAGTTAAAACTCCTCGAAGAAGTTTAAATTATATTCAAGGGTGACTCTGCAGGATTTTAGGTCAAGTGGATGTCATTTGACGCAAAGTCAATAAATTTGTCAACTTTGGGTTAGTGACCCCCAAAGCATAGGGTCATTGACCAAAGTCTTGCTTCTAGGTAGCCAAAGTTGACGAAATTTGGCAACAAAGCTTATATCATGCTCAAAAGTGGTTCTACAAATTTTTAAGCCAAAAGGACTTCGTCTGACCCTACTTTAATGACATGTCGGTTAGCAATCTGTGAACTCCACATCATGGGATCACTGATTAAAAATCTTATTTTTAGGAAGCCAAAGCTAATAAAATTTGGATCAGAGACTCAAAATGTGTTCAAAGTGAATCTCCAAAAGTTTCAAATCAATTAAACATCATTGAAGTACAAAACAAGCTAATTGCCTGCAACACAAAAGAATATTGACTTAGAACATGCAACATGTGGGTCATTGTTCGAAATCCTGCTTCCACAATTCCAAACCATATGAAATTTGTATGGATGCTTCAAGATATCCCTAACATCAGTCCTTCTAAGTTTCAAATCAATTCGACATTATTTGGGCCTCAAATAGCTGAAGCAAGAGACCATTTTCATGAAAAGTCAATAGAGGGTTGACCAACTTCAGAAAGTCAAAAGGGGATGAAATTTCTATGACACACTCAAAATAGTGTTAAAAAACATCCGTTCAAGTTTTGTGAAGATCGGACAACATTCAGGCCCCAAATAGGTGAAAACGGGTCACATATGCAAAAGACCCGAAATTGAACTTGTCAGTGACCACGGCCACGGTCACTAACACCTATGAAGAGGTTCTTGGTGGTTTTCTTCACTTCATTTCGAACTGCAACCTCCCACAACTCCCTAAACTACCTCTAGAGTCTATAAAAGGAAGGCTTGGTATGTGGGAGAAGGTTCCATACAAGTTCCACACTGGTTCTAACATGTTCAGAGGATTCAAGGCAATTCTAGCAAGTTCCAAGGGAATTAACCAAGCTTCTCAAGCACATCAAGCACTACAAGTCTACTTCTCCCTTTCTTTCTCCTTCTCACTAACTTAAGGTGAGAAATAGTTCAGAAAAGGAAAAGAAGCATGTATATCACTTAGATAAGATAGATACAAGGGCCATCAAGCATACAGAGGATGAAATCTATTTCATTTAGTTTTCTCGCTTGAGAGGGTTTTGAGCCATCTTGGAAGTTATGAACAAGCCTCTTTAAGCTTCATTCAGTTCTTTGAAAATTGTAAGTTCAAAATAACACAACTTTAGCTCTATTTTGCCTGTATAGAGCACTCTTTTCGAATTTGTGCAAAAATGGTCCGTAACCAAAAAATTATGATTGCCAAAGGTTTTATCAATTTTACGGCCAAATTAAGCACTATTGGTGATCATTCAACACTCTAAACGTCGAAAAACACAAACTTTAGCACTTTGAAGGCATCATAGAAGTGAAACAGAGAAGAAATGGAGACAAACAATGGCCATTTCAACCACTGTCTATCAGTGACTGTGGGCCATAGTCACCATTTTCCAGCTTTTTTTTTCTTTTCTTTTTTTCTTTTTTTTTTTTTTTTTTTTTTTTTGCATTTTTAGCCAGTTCTTCATGTCTTTTCTTGTAATTGTCAAGTTTGGATCACATCTGAAGACTAGAAGGAGGGGTTGTAAGATTTCAAAACTTGCAAACAACCTGCATCCCCGTGGTCAGAATATTTGAACCCATGTAAACAAAGGAAAATTAATGATGAACTGTAATTATTTCTCATTCTTCTTAATACTTGAAGTGTGCGAATGTTGGACTTGAATCCGTTGCATTTCACATCACATTTCAATTATGATCATTGACTTCTTTTGTAGAAGGTTCATTTACCTTACAGATTTAAGGTCGTCGTTTTAAGCGCAGAGAGCAATGAACGACGAGTAGTCATGATTACAAGGATTTTGCAAGAAGAACTATAGTCTTTAAGTTGAGTTGCAACTGGGAAATTGTCTGTGAGTATATCTTGTAATTGCTCATTATTAGTACTTAATTTTTGTTGGTCTGAGGAGGACTTGTGGTCTTTTCTGAATAGGGTTTTCCACATAAAAATTTGCGTGTCTTCTTCTTGTGGTGTATGATTGATTTATTTGCTAGTTCTTTTATTCTTTCACTACATATATTTTGAGCTGTAATCTAGAAATTCGAATATGGGATGATCGTTCACTCTTCTTCTTCTCTCCCTCCTTCTTCCTCCATCTTCCTCTCTTTTTTCCTCTCTTCCTCCCCTCTTCGCCCTGTTTAACATACAAGGTCAAACATCACACCAATGTTCAGCCTTTTAAGGCTAAGCATTAGTGTGATGTTCAGCCATGTAGGGCCAAACCAAGCTGAGAGGAAAGGAGGGGAGGAAAGGAAAAAGGGGGAGGAAGAGGGAGGACAGGACAGGACAGGAAGTCGGAGGGAGAGGAAAAAAGAAGAGGGGAGGAAGAGGAATAGGAATAGGAAGAGGGAGAAGGAGAAGGAGAGGATGAGGAAAAGGAAGAGGAAGAGGGAGAAATAGAGGGCAGGAGGGAAAGCCCCCTCCTACCGGCCGGAGCTCTTCGCCGATTGGAGGGAAAGGGGGGAGGAGAGAAGAGGGAAGGAAAGAGATATGTGAGGGGTATTTTGGGGATTTTAATTTTTTAAAATCTTTTTTCTCATATTTTTATTGTTTAAAAAGTAGCACTGTTTGGTTGCTAACCAAACCCTAAGTGTCCAAAATAACCCCAAATACAAATATCAATGTAATTAGCAAATAGGCAATATATAATTTATAATAATAAAAATAATGAAGCCTTAAATAATATTTAGTTTAAATTATATTAAAGTGATAAAAATTGCAATCAAAATTAAAACCTATAATAATAACAAAGCGTACTTTGTAAATTTCAAAATGAAAACACTTTAATTTGTTTGAAATGAGTTAATATTTTACTTTAAACATTCTTTTGAAATAAGAAGAATAAACCCATAATGAATAAAATAAAATTTAATAAAAGGACCACAAAATACAAGATGAAAAAAAGGCAATAGACAATTGAATAATAAAATAACTTAGAAGAAATAAATAAACCCATGAAAACCCATGCCTAAAAGTAAAAAACTAAATTATAAAGTAAAAGCAAAAGTATAAATCCATAAAAATCTATCACCACGGTAACTAAATAACCCATCAAACCTTGAAAAATAATGAAATAGAACTATGAAAAAAATATTAAAACATAAAAAAATAAATAAAAGGAAAAAAATTAAAAGGGAATAGATGACATGATTGTATAGCAAAAATCATTAAATATGTAATTGTGAGAACCAACTAAATAAATGGGCCTATCTTTTAATTGGGCTCAGCTAAAGAATCCAAGCTTGGCCAAAGTACTCAAAATTAAGGTCCAAGCCCATGCTAGAACGGATTGAGCCGGATATGGGCTCATGTTGGCCTGATCCATAAGTAGCCTTAGATATGGATTGATTGATTGATTAGAGACCGTGGAATATTGGAATTATTTAAAAGGAAACTCCTTTTAGGCTGGCCTCTTTATTTAGATTGAGAAAATAAAAAAAATTCTATCAAATCCCTAAATCATTAAAAATACAATTGTGAGAATCCTCGTGTTCCACTCACTCTTGTTAATTTGAATTACGTGATTGAAGGGAGATTAAAGAGTGTAGATCCATTTAAACCCAATTAAAATCGAAAACGACGATGGAATTGTGCAAAATAAAGGATGAAAGGTTCAGATGATAAACTCCTTAACATAACATTAGATGAGATTTACTTTACCCATGACATTAGATAATAAGAGTATTCATGGGCTAAGCTGGGGAGTGTGCATGCCAACTCGACTTTTGACCTTATGGACCAACCCGAGCCCAAGCCCGGATTGGGCCTTGAGAGGCCCGAGCCAACCCGCCGAAGCATTTTAAGCCCAAGTTCATCCCAAGTTAACATTATAACAAAAAGGTCTCTTTATATATATATATATATATATACATACATATATATATATATTTGTCCTTACCTCAACTGGTTTGTGTCCTAATCTATGAACACCCTTAGATAAGAAAATTTAAATTTGCATTAATTGATTAAACTAGTAACAAAGACCCGTGCTAAGCCCATGTCCAAAAGTGACAATATATTAAATTCTTATACATATTATTGAGAAGGATAATATTAAAATGAAAATGATTATGTTATTAATCATTCTTAAATTTATTTAACAAAATATAAAGAAGACGGAAAATGAAACTTAAACAATCTATAAATAAAATTCTAGTTTATAATTCTCATTTTTTTAATTTAAAATTTAAGAAAAAAGATATTTTATAAATTTGTAAATTAGAATAAAAATAAATGTAAAAATCAACTGAGTTTTATATAAATTACTTATGATAAATATCATAATTAACTCATGCATGAGATCCCTATAAAGAGGGCCATCATGACTTGGCATGATGAGGGGAAAGCTTGATGTTAATATGGCACTGTGAGGCCCAAAACGATAGAAAAAAATATTAAAATGAAATGAAAAAGAACAAAATAATATATAAGATATAGAAAGAAAATATGATTAAAAGAATGCCACATGATTTAATAATAGGAATTGAAGGAAAAAATAAAATGAAAGAAATCCATGAATAATCAAAAAAGACCAAAGAAAAAAGAAATTTCAAGTGTAAACACTACAATAAAAATAACAAAATAAAATGGAAAAAACTATAAAAAAAATCTATAACAAACTATAACAAAAAAGAAAATCATACCTCCACTACATCCCCTCTTGGATCTTCAGCAATTGGTGCATCGACTACAATAAAATAAAAAAAACATAGTAGAAAAGAAAATAGTAAAATAAAAAAGAAAAAACAGTATGATAAAGTGCAAAATAAAATAAAACTATACCTCTTGGTGAATAAAACCTCAAACTCCTCTATGGGGAAAAGCATCTATGTCTAAATTGAAATTTTATTAAAAAATTTAACTTTTAAGTATAATTAATAAAAATAAATTTAAATATAAATATATTATAAAGAGAAATGAAAGGAATCAAATCATGTTGGATTATCAAATCCATTAAATATAGTATCTCTATTTTTTAAATGAAAATCTAGAAGGAAAGATCCCAACAAATCTATATATACTTGATCTTCTTCTCCTAAGAAAAAAACGATGCATTAAAAAAAACCTAATAAACACTAGAAAATGTGATCATAATCTCTTAAAAAAATGAAATACACTAATGATCAATGTAACCATGTTACAAAAGATTATAATTTTTGTTTATTTTTATGAAAGGTAAGTGAGTCTTTTCTATTAAAACCGCATTCATTCAAAATAAAAACCACCTATCATCAATATCCAAAAGAAGGGAGCAACACATAGGGACAATAGCAATGGCAGCATAGATAAGAATCAAAAGGTTTTTACATTGAATGATGGATGATTGGTGGAACCATCGTCTAGCTTTTTTTGTTGGAAACTCAAGTTGACATTGTTTCCTCTCCATGGAAAGAGTGCACTGTACATTTATTTGTGACAAAGAGCATTGGGGTTTGTTTGTGCAACTTTAAGCAATCTAGATTTCAAAGGAATATGAAAGATTGCAAAATTAGATAATGTAAGTAATGCATTATTTAAAATTTAAATCTTGAAGGTTTTCATTAGATAGTGATAGGAACTTGAATTTCAAATCTTTAAGTTTGTAGTAGATAAGTCTTGCTTTTGCAGCAAGGACTTTGTACAAACGGATGGATGGTAAGTAAAGGTTGAATCATGGGCCGCACATGGGTCCCACAGACTGTCTCACATGTTTTGTGGGCATTTGACCAGGGCAAATCTTATAAAATGGGCCATGCTTTACATCCTAATGGTAATACCCATTTTCCATCTGAGTATGGGTTAGAATTTTTTATATAGCACATGCATGAGATGTTAACCGATCATCCACAGGCCCTTTTTTGGATGAAAACTTACTTAAAAATCATACCAGTGTATGTACATTTGAGTATGGATCAGATTTTTCTTATATGGCACATGCATGAGATGTTAACCAATCATGCACAGGCCCTATCTTAGATGATTGATTACTTAAAAATTACACCAATGCATGTACTTCGATTTGGAAATCCACTTGATTGATTGCTTTGACTTTTTCTTAATTTAAGTTTGGAAGATTATAGATGGAAACATCTCTGTGGATAATCTTTGGGGTTATGGAGAAAGAATAGATAGAATATCTCTCTAACCGGATTTTATTATTGGGATGCTAATGTGGCACTCTAAAAAAAATAAATAAGGGGTGCTGAGTGGCACCTTTCAGAGGCCTCTATTCTTGTAGTTTTAATATATATAACTATACAAGATTAGACGCTTTAAAAGAAAACTCATTTTAGATTAGCTTCTTCATCTAAATGGCTAAAATTAAAATTTTCTCTCAAATCCCCAAAATCTCTCCCTCAAGCTGAAATTGATTCAAAATTAACATCAAAATTAAATTTTCAATTAATTGTGAAATTAAAGCTTAATTGCAAAATCGAGTCCTATCCCATTCATATATTATAATTGAAGAAGTAACAGCGGTCTCAGTGTCTAATATGTTCGAATCTCCATATAGCTTAAAGGCGATTGGAGATTTTCTTGATGCGAATCATTATGCGGATATCGAAGTATGCTCTCAAATATTGCATCTACGGAACATTTCGCTTAGAGATAAAATTTAGTCACTTATACCAGATGTGTTAATTATTGGCAGAAAACGCAAGGATTTCCATGAACAATATATTTTATCTTGTTGACTTTTACGCTCATAATATGGTCATAAAGTCTATTACAACATTTTTTAGTGTGTTTCTTGATTATCGTCGAAAAGCCTTTCCATGAGTAATTTATATTTATCTTATTGGATTTTTGTGGTCATAATACGGCCATAAATTCAATTATACAATTTTTCAGTTTGTTTGTCTTTTTTTTTTTGCCTAATGGCCAACATTTTTTTCGCCTAATGGCCAGCAGTGGAAAAGAAAGGGTGCCCATTAAGATTCCAACCCTAGTGGACACTATACGAGCAGATACCTTATCCACAATAAAAAATGCCTAAAACCATTGATAATTTCAAACATCAGTGGAGATGGGCAGTTGGGCCAGATTTCTTGTCCTAGAGTAAATAGGCTAGGCGCCGGGGCCTTCAAATGATTGAACACCCAGTCCGGTTAACATATTGAGCCCAAATTACAAAAAAAGCATGTACATTTCTGGAAATGGGCTGTGCCCGAGCTTTCAAGACCATAGTCTGAATTTGGCTCAAATAGAATTAATAAAGTTGCATTGGATAAGCTTTGGCCGGCCGGTTCACACCACCAGTTGAGCCTGTTTTCCTATAATGGGGTGGGTACTGGGGAGTGATTTGGAATTCGGACGGGAACTCAATCTGGGCTGTTTAATAAATGTCTAGTTACAATGGTATCTCAATTTTGACTCTTTTGCAGGTCCATTCCTAAACCCGCTAAAGTAAATCAAACCATCGGAAAAGGCCGGCTCCAATCTACGGGCCTTCATGGGTCCAATCTTCGTGTCTTGCTGGCCCAGCTCCTCTTTAAAATTCCATTTGGACTCCTTTGGAATTCAATACAGAGAATGTAAGTGCGAAGTCATTGAAATTTTTCTAATTAAAATGATAAGTAGAGTTTGGTCATGTAAAAGACTCGTAAAATAAATTTCTTCATGAAAGCGGAGCGAGCAATTAGGTTAGCTTGGAAGTCAACTCGGGTATGTTCAAGCCCCGTTAAAACCGACGCTTAGGGTCTTGGTGGCAACGAAAAATGAGACGTAGCCGCCACGAAGAAATACAATATATAAATCCTTTCGATCATCAAGCTGCTCTCATTTTAATTTCCAACTTTGTTTTACGTACATATAATGCAAAAGTTGCCTGATAATGTGGAATTGCTCCCTTCTTAAAGTGGCCTGCTCCATGTATATTGACTTGTATTCTATTTTTTCTTTTGGTAATAAGGTATATTTTATTGAAATGTATTCCATTAACATGTAAATAAAAAAAAAGGTCTTTGATCTCGAGTCCAACCTCGTGGGATCGCCTTTGACATACAAGATGCTCAAAATGATTGTTCCTAGTAATTTCACGCTAACCCGAGTTGGCTTTGCAAGCGGTGTAACGACCCAAGAATCAGGAGCTCTTCAGATTCTTAAGCCGCACTCAGATTTTAATAACAACACCACTTAAATCAAATTCTCATGAGCATCAAGGTCATAAACAATCAAATTTCATTGTATTTCAACTATTATGTAAATATTATATGTCTTGATAACATTACTGAATAAGACAATTTCTAATTGAGAAAATAATAATAATAATAATAATAATAATGTCTAAGTCTTGGACTAATCCCAGCTATAAATCTATTCTTTTGTTTTCTCCACGCTCTGGATCAGCTACGCATGCCAAAATCCACCGGCTGATCCCCGTCACTTCCCGTAACCTCCACAACTGCATTACCTGAAGTGGGGCGAACCACTAATCAGTAAAACTGGTGAGTAGAATAAGGAACATAAAGATAAAGCATATTTCAATCATTCGGGGAACATATATATATATATTCAATGATATGATTTCAGTCACATTCTAATCAATTTCTTTCTTGAGTGATTCCCACAGTGGCATCAAATAGTTCCGATACCCCATACGGTGTATCTACATTTCTGTCAACAACATGGTTTGTCATCCACCATGAATGTTGAACCTGTTCCGATACTCCCAACTGGAGTATCTACATTTCTATTAACAACATGGCTTATCATGCCACCATGATTGCTAAACCTCTTCCCCTCAACCAACATCCACGAGGGAAGTTCTATACTCAGTGCCAGCAGTTGGTATCATGCTTATTTCAATCATCAATGATAAATTCATTCCAATAATTTTAGTATAGATTCATCTCCACCATAATTGGCTTCATTGTTTATTCTTTTCTTTGGCCAGTACCACATAACACTGGTTAATCCTCGCCCCACTCCGAGTCGGTGTTGGTACCAGGCTGTGGCATTGCCCATGTCTTACAACGGAAATAAGTGTTCATCATAAAATTTTTCCACCATTAATTAAAAAAATATATAATAATTTCAATTGGAAATATCGTATTAGAATGGGCTAAATATTCATTATAATTTTATCAAGGCGTAAGAAATAATTAATTGATACGGAGAGCCCATATAACATTCAGATAATTAATCCCCTACTAGTTCAGTAGTTAGATAACGTTGGATTCCTAATTATCATGCTGAAATTTTTATCATAAAACTTTTAGTAGGGTTCTTAAAATATAATACAAATAGCAGGGGCTAATTCGTAATTGCAAAAAGAATTATAAATATCTCTCCCGAGTCGTCATCCACCCTATCTGTTCTCTCGGTTGCTGGTTTCGTTCGTCAGTAAGAGACACCGCCGAGCTCAGCTGGAGGAAATCGCAGAGTGGGGCCCCAACGGTCCGATGCGCATGGAACCTTCACCATCAAGGTCGCCCAAGGGTTCTCTAGCAGATGTGGGGACCTGATCATTCATCAGGTGGTCCACAGGGGGTTTCGAACTCAATTTCATCCAAGCTGTTTGACGGGTGCCGACTGTGACAAATCACAGATTCAGCCTGAGTTTCACTAAAATCTGGATTCTATGGTGAGGAAGCCTTAACTGGAGATGAAAGCAAGCTCATGGTAACTTTTTCCCCAAATTTCTCCATCTGGAAGGTATGTTACAATCATTGTTTGCTCTACCGTAAGTCGTCACAGTGAAGAGGAGTTTTCTTCTCCACGATCGATTGTGTAATTGAGATAGTTTTCAAATTTATATGGGGTCATTAGGATCGAACACTAATTCTGCATCAGATTATCAGATCTGATTTAGGACTGGATGGGTCGTCTGGGTTCAAAACCAATCTAGCTGATACGCTTTGCCAGTGATTACTGTAGCGCAAATACATAATAACAACAGTTCATCGACGGATCACATAGATCAAATTTTATACTAAATTCAAGGCATCAATATTCAGTTTAGATTCTACTCACCTGGTATAGACGCGTGTTGATCGGGCAGTGATTAGCCTCTCGTCAGACATCGGCCGCGCGTCCCGCTATTGATCCTCCTCTGCTTCCAGCAATTCCACACAAGATGTTAGTCTTTCCCTCTCTCTCTCTCTCTCTCAAAAATTTCTATCGTTGCTGTGTGCACACGATAGATATGCCTACTGTCTTATATATATGTTTAGTGTTCGGAGAGAGGTCTTGTTTGGAAACTACAGGGAGTCTTATAGGAAACATAATCTGAGAGAGGAATTCTATTGGGACTCTTACACTGGACTACCAAAAGTCCTGATTCGATGACTTACAATATTCTGATCAAATTAGGACTCCAAACATGGTTTGGACCATCATGGCCCACCCTATAAGACTGGCCCACCAAGACAGGTTGGGTTATTACATATTCCCCTCCTTTAGGAAATTTGGTCCTCCAAATTTAAATCATACCTGATGGAAAAAGTTGCGGATATTTGTCACGGACCTCCTCCTCGGACTCCCAGGTGGCTTCGAGTTGATTATGATGCTGCCATAGGACCTTAACTAATCGAATAGTCTTGTTCCGCAGGGCTCTTTCCTTTGTCTCTAGAATAGCCACGGGCTTCTCTTCATAGGATAAATCTTGTTGTAACTGGAGAGGCTCGAAGTCAATGACATGCGAGGGATCTGGTTTGTATTTCTTTAACATCGACACATGAAAGACATTATGGACACTTGACAATTGAGGTGGTAGTGCAAGCTCATAAGCATTCCCATCACTGACTCGTCCCGTTACTTCGAAAGGTCCAATATAACGTGGACTTAACTTACCCTTTTTCCCAAATCGCATTACTCCCTTGGTCGGGGATACTTTGAGAAATACATGGTCTCCTATGGCGAATTCCAATTCTCTCCTGCGATGGTCAGCATAACTTTTCTGTCTACTTTGAGCAGTCTTGAGCCTATATCAGATTTTCTTGATATTGTCCGTCGAAGTCTGTACCCAATCTGGTCCAAGTATCCTTCGGTCACCTACCTCCTCCCAGCAAATAAGAGTTCGACAATTTCGTCCATACAACGCCTCAAAAGGTGCCATTTGAATGCTTGAATGATAACTATTATTATAGGCAAACTCCACAAGTGGTAATTGCTCATCCCAACTGTCTTTGAAGTCCAAGGCACATGCTCGCAACATATCTTCAAGAGTTTGATTAGTCCTTTCAGTTTGGCCGTCAGTTTGGGGATGGTATGCCGTACTAAAGCGCAATTGTGTTCCCATAGCCATCTGTAGTTTCCTCCAAAAGTTAGACACAAACCTGGAGTCCCTGTCCGAAACAATGGAAACCGGAATGCCATGTAACCGGACAATTTCCTTGACATATTTTTGAGCCAATTCCTTCATCGAAGTCTTATTCTTGAGAGAAATAAAATGTGCGGATTTAGTCAAACGATCCACAATAACCCAAATAACTTCATTGTTCCGGAAGGTTCGTGGAAATCCCGACACGAAATCCATAGTGATATGTTCCCATTTCCATTCGGGAATAGGAAGTGGTTATAGTAATCCTCCTGGCTTCTGGTGATCTGCCTTTACTTGTTGACATGTAAGACACCTTCCTACGAATTCAGAAATGTCATTTTTCATCCCAATCCACCAAAATCGTTTTCTGAGGTTTTGGTACATCTTGGTATTCCCTGGGTGTATGGTGTACCGAGTATGGTGTGCTTCCCGTAATATCTCATCCTTGATCTCTCGGATATTAGGAACACATAGCCGATCTCAGAAATATAAGGTACCATTGGCGAGTGAAAATTCTGGCTTGTTATCCATTTTGTTGAAAATTTCCAAAAGTGCCGCATCATCCCTTTGGTGATCCTTGATTCGCTGTATGAGTTCTGGCTGTACCTTGAAATTTCCCAATAGAATCTTATCACTTATGGGCCAAAGAGTTACTTCTAGATCCTTGATCTCTTCTAATAATTTCCATTCTGCTGTCAAACAGGCTAATTGAATTGATTTCCGACTCAAAGCATCGGCTACTACGTTTGCTTTACCAGGGTGGTAGGAAATAGAGAAATCATAATCTTTTAGAAATTCCAACCATCGCCTCTGTCTCAAGTTCAAGTCCTTCTGAGAGAAAACATATTTCAGGCTCTTATGATCTGTATATACTTGGAATTCTTCTCCATAAAGATAGTGTCGCCAAATCTTGAGAGCAAAGACGACTGCAGCCAATTCTAAATCGTGGGTCGCATAGTTCTGTTCATGAGTCTTCAGTTGTCTGGAAGCATAAGCAATCACTTTACTATTTTGCATGAGTACACATCCCAGTCCATGAAGAGACGCATCACAAAATATCACAAAACCTCCACTGCCAGATGATAGGGCTAGGATTGGTGCTGTGGTTAGCTTGTCCTTTAATGTCTGAAAACTAGACTCACATTTATCATCCCAGTTGAATTGGACATTCTTCCTAGTGAGCCGAGTCAAAGGTCCCGCAAGAGAAGAAAAACCTTTCACAAACCGCCTGTAATATCCTGCGAGTCCTAGGAAACTTCGGATTTCTGCCACTGTGGTTGGTCGTTTCCAATTAGTGATAGCTTCGATTTTTGCAGGATCTACTGACAAGCCTTCGCCTGAAATGATGTGCCCTAAGAAATTTACCTGCGCTAGCCAAAAGTCGCATTTACTCAACTTTGCATACAACTGATTATCTCTTAATAATTGCAGTGCAGTGCGCAAGTGATTCCCATGTTCCGCTTCCGTCTTTGAGTAAATTAGGATGTCATCAATGAATACCACTACGAACTGATCCAAGTATGGCTTGAAAATTTGATTCATGAGTGCCATGAACACCGCTGGTGCATTTGTTAGCCCGAACGGCATTACTAGGAACTCGTAATGTCCATACCGTGTCCTGAAAGCTGTCTTTGGTATATCTTCATTCCTCACCCTTAGCTGATGGTATCCAGACCGTAAATCAATCTTTGAGAAGCATCTTGCACCTTGAAGTTGGTCAAATAATTCATCTATCCGCGGCAGTGGATACTTATTCTTGATAGTGACCTGGTTTAATTGCCGATAATCAATACATATGCGCAAGGTTCCATCTTTCTTCTTAACAAATAATACAGGTGCTCCCCACGGTGAGACACTAGGTCTAATGAATCCTTTATCCATCAATTCCTGCAACTGTTCTTTCAGTTCTCTTAGCTCAGCAGGCGCCATGCGGTAGGGTGCCTTAGAGATTGGGGCTGTTACTGGCATCAATTTAATAGTGAAATCGATCTCCCGTACCGGCAGTAAACCGGGTAAGTCGTCTTGGAATACATCGGGAAATTCTCTTACTACCGGTATATCCTCCAACTCAGGCTTTTGTTTCTCCTCAGTGACAAATGCAAGGTATCCCCTGCACCCATTTCTCAGTAATTGGCTGGCTTTAATTGCCGATATTACCCTAGACTCCGTGGGTCTCCTGGTTCCCATTATCTGTACCTCCTTATATCCTTTTGATTTGAAGCGAACTATCTTATTGAAACAGTCTAACACAGCCCTATACTTTGCTAACCAGTCCATTCCCAAAATAATGTCAAAATCATGCATTGGTAATACTATTAGATTTGCGGGCATGACGACTTTATCATGATTTAGGGGGCAATCATAGAATATTAATCTAGTGTTCACTTGTCCTCCAGTGGGGGTTGATACAATTAAAGCTTGAGAAAGTTTAGAGGGTTGCATGTTTAGTTTTGGGGAAAAAACATGTGAAACAAAGCTATGTGTAGAACCAGAATCAAATAGTGTAATGGCTTTAATACCAAGGATAAAAAGCGTACCCTCAACTACATTGTTTGCCATGTCTGCCTCCTGCTGTGTAATTGCATAAGCCCTAGCATTAGGTTGCTGTTTCTGCTGATTTCCGCCTTGATTGTTTCTTCCCTGGTTATAATTTTGCCCCTGTGGCGGATTCTGTGGATATCCCCTCTGCTGGTACTGACTGTTCTGTTGGTTCCTCTGTGGTGGCTGATTCTGTTGATTACCCTGATGTGAGTTTCCTTGATTTCGAGGAGGGTAATTTTGGTGGTTCTGGCGTGACTGTGAGAAATTTTGTTGGTCCTGCTGCGACTGTTGTCCCTGTCGCTGTGTCTGATTTTTCTTTTGCCATTTTGGACAGTCCTTACGCCTATGACCCACCTGGCCACATGTAAAGCACGCACCGCGCTGCCATGGGCACTGCGCCAGTTCATGGTTCTTACCGCAGCGACTGCATTCTACCCGAGGATCCACCTTTTGCTTCTTCCGGGATGGATGGTTTTCTCGTTTTCTCTTTCCATTTTCTGTCGCGGTTGGTGGAGTCACCCCATTAATCTCATCAGTCGCTTCTTCTGATACATATGCCCTTTTTAAAGCATCCGCATAAGTTACTGGCTGTCCCAGCCGTACATCCTTCTTAATATCCGGACGCAACCCTTCAATGAACTTATTACGTTTCATCTCCTCTGTTGCTATCAAGCCCTCCGCAAAATGAGACAGCTCAGTAAATTTGTTATTATATTTTGTCACTGTCATGTCTCCTTGCACTAAATTCTGGAATTCTCTTCTCTTCCTTTCCTTAATATGCTCCGGTATAAACTTCATAATGAATTCCTTTTTAAAGAAAGCCCAAGTAATCTCGCCCTCTGGACCCGGGTAGGTTTTCTTTGCAGACTTCCACCACTCCTTTGCATCTCCTTCCAGTTTAAATGCTGCCAACAAGGCTTTCTGGTGATCCATGCAGCCCATCACTTCAAAGATTGCTTCCATGTTTTCTATCCATTTGTTTGCCTCCCATGGGTTTATGGTGTCATCAAAATATCGAGGACGAAACTCATTGAACCTCTTGTATAATGAGTCTCGCTCTCTGTCTCTGCCTCCCCCAGCATGGACCCCGCCTTGTGGTCGATCATTGTCATTTGGTCGCTGCGCCAAGGTATGTATCTGCTCTTGCACCTGATTATATGCTCTCATGAAAGTATCAAACATAGTTTTCACATATTCAGGCACCTGAGTCTGTCCCTCGTTCAAATTCGAGGTACCGCTTTCAGTTCCATTGGAATTACGGATGGGGTTTCCTTGGGAAGTCATGTTCTTTCTCCTACAATGGAAGTACAGTTGTTAGTATGTAGTAAATAAATTCCTTATCTAAATACCCAATCCACGTCCTCACCACGTTGCCTAGTGGTTTCTAAGTATTTTAAAGTTTGCCCAAGACCTTGCTCTGATACCACTTTGTAACGACCCAAGAATCTAGAGCTCTTCAGATTCTTAAGCCGCACTCAGATTTTAATAACAACACCACTTAAATCAAATTCTCATGAGCATCAAGGTCATAAACAATCAAATTTCATTGTATTTCAACTATTATGTAAATATTATATGTCTTGATAACATTACTGAATAAGACAATTTCTAATTGAGAAAATAATAATAATAATAATAATAATAATGTCTAAGTCTTGGACTAATCCCAGCTATAAATCTATTCTTTTGTTTTCTCCACGCTCTGGATCAGCTACGCATGCCAAAATCCACCGGCTGATCCCCGTCACTTCCCGTAACCTCCACAACTGCATTACCTGAAGTGGGGCGAACCACTAATCAGTAAAACTGGTGAGTAGAATAAGGAACATAAAGATAAAGCATATTTCAATCATTCGGGGAACATATATATATTCAATGATATGATTTCAGTCACATTCTAATCAATTTCTTTCTTGAGTGATTCCCACAGTGGCATCAAATAGTTCCGATACCCCATACGGTGTATCTACATTTCTGTCAACAACATGGTTTGTCATCCACCATGAATGTTGAACCTGTTCCGATACTCCCAACTGGAGTATCTACATTTCTATTAACAACATGGCTTATCATGCCACCATGATTGCTAAACCTCTTCCCCTCAACCAACATCCACGAGGGAAGTTCTATACTCAGTGCCAGCAGTTGGTATCATGCTTATTTCAATCATCAATGATAAATTCATTCCAATAATTTTAGTATAGATTCATCTCCACCATAATTGGCTTCATTGTTTATTCTTTTCTTTGGCCAGTACCACATAACACTGGTTAATCCTCGCCCCACTCCGAGTCGGAGTTGGTACCAGGCTGTGGCATTGCCCATGTCTTACAACGGAAATAAGTGTTCATCATAAAATTTTTCCACCATTAATTAAAAAAATATATAATAATTTCAATTGGAAATATCGTATTAGAATGGGCTAAATATTCATTATAATTTTATCAAGGCGTAAGAAATAATTAATTGATACGGAGAGCCCATATAACATTCAGATAATTAATCCCCTACTAGTTCAGTAGTTAGATAACGTTGGATTCCTAATTATCATGCTGAAATTTTTATCATAAAACTTTTAGTAGGGTTCTTAAAATATAATACAAATAGCAGGGGCTAATTCGTAATTGCAAAAAGAATTATAAATATCTCTCCCGAGTCGTCATCCACCCTATCTGTTCTCTCGGTTGCTGGTTTCGTTCGTCAGTAAGAGACACCGCCGAGCTCAGCTGGAGGAAATCGCAGAGTGGGGCCCCAACGGTCCGATGCGCATGGAACCTTCACCATCAAGGTCGCCCAAGGGTTCTCTAGCAGATGTGGGGACCTGATCATTCATCAGGTGGTCCACAGGAGGTTTCGAACTCAATTTCATCCAAGCTGTTTGACGGGTGCCGACTGTGACAAATCACAGATTCAGCCTGAGTTTCACTAAAATCTGGATTCTATGGTGAGGAAGCCTTAACTGGAGATGAAAGCAAGCTCATGGTAACTTTTTCCCCAAATTTCTCCATCTGGAAGGTATGTTACAATCATTGTTTGCTCTACCGTAAGTCGTCACAGTGAAGAGGAGTTTTCTTCTCCACGATCGATTGTGTAATTGAGATAGTTTTCAAATTTATATGGGGTCATTAGGATCGAACACTAATTCTGCATCAGATTATCAGATCTGATTTAGGACTGGATGGGTCGTCTGGGTTCAAAACCAATCTAGCTGATACGCTTTGCCAGTGATTACTGTAGCGCAAATACATAATAACAACAGTTCATCGACGGATCACATAGATCAAATTTTATACTAAATTCAAGGCATCAATATTCAGTTTAGATTCTACTCACCTGGTATAGACGCGTGTTGATCGGGCAGTGATTAGCCTCTCGTCAGACATCCGCCGCGCGTCCCGCTATTGATCCTCCTCTGCTTCCAGCAATTCCACACAAGATGTTAGTCTTTCCCTCTCTCTCTCTCTCTCTCTCTCAAAAATTTCTATCGTTGCTGTGTGCACATGATAGATATGCCTACTGTCTTATATATATGTTTAGTGTTCGGAGAGAGGTCTTGTTTGGAAACTACAGGGAGTCTTATAGGAAACATAATCTGAGAGAGGAATTCTATTGGGACTCTTACACTGGACTACCAAAAGTCCTGATTCGATGACTTACAATATTCTGATCAAATTAGGACTCCAAACATGGTTTGGACCATCATGGCCCACCCTATAAGACTGGCCCACCAAGACAGGTTGGGTTATTACAAGTGGATTGTTGGATTTATGTGCATAAAAGCACAACTTTCTCCACCATTTTGTGCCTCAGTTTTCTTTTCTTTTTTTTACTCCTTTTTTATAACCTTTGTCCCACATTGATTATTTATTACTTCTTTTAAGTAGTTTATTTATGATTTCCTTCTAATTTATGGTGTTGAGCTTCCTAGTGGGTATCGTAGTGATCACCACATGCGCTCTTATAATGGAGAGGCAGTCCTTGGTTGTGCGTGTGGTGCTGGTCGGGCCCGCCGTCCGCGCAGGGCTGCTAGTTGAGTTACCCGAGTTGCGCCTTTGTCCCGTGTGTGTAATTTTTGGACCGAAGTTGGATTCTGATCCAAATACACTTGATGGCAGTATTTATCCACCCACGTCTTTCCATGAAACCGTAACATTTCTACATTAAATATTAAATGTACGTATTTATTTGGTCCACATCTTTCCGCATCCATCTCCATATGTATGGAGGTGAAATCTGCCCAAACAAAGTGTCTCTATATATATGATTCGGCTATTAATTGTTTTGGTAATTTCTAAACTTTACCTCAATTTTATTATTTTGCACTTATTAACAATAATCCAAATATATTGGATTCAACAAAGCCAATTAAAGTATGTATGTGCATACGGAATGAAAGAAAAACAAATAGGGAAGAAAGAAGGAAAGAAAGGAAAAAACAATCTTTTTACATGTGACGTTAGCATTGGTGTAGGGAAGAAAGAAGGACAGGACAATCTCCTACATATGACGTTAGCATTGGTGAAATAAGGATTCCAAAAGTGGGTCCTGTGGTGAATTCCCAGTCACCCAGCATACCCTTGAAACAGCCTTGCCAATTGCCAATTTCCAAGCAGAAAGAAATAACGCTTGTATCTATCTAGGACTAAGTGGGAGGCACGGCTGGAGTACCGCCGACCTTTTGTCTTCCTACCTGCTGGAGTGTGAGCCATGCATGCTTTCCGTATGCATCTCAATAATTCAACATTGAAAATGCTCGTGTCCTTTGCCCCAACCCACCACTTTCCCACCTTTTGTTTTTTCCTCCCTCATTTTACAAAATGGAATGGCAAGAAAGCATATGCGGTCGCCGAAGGCACAAGCTAAATCACCCCTTCTCTCTTTCTTTCTCTCTCCCTCTATATAACTCTCTCTTATAAGAAAAAAATATTATACACATAAATATGAGAAATAATTTCATAAATATTAGTTTTTATCACTATTTTATGAAAAATCAAGGTGTACGTAATTCAGAAGCAAAAGGAAAGCATCACGTATTAATATCTATTCGTTGCGTTCATCTCTTTCACACTCAGCCTCACCAGTCGTCTGTCACCAGTCGCCTTCAGACAAACAAGATCACCACCTGCTATAGGATTGTAATGGATCATGGGCCCTGGAGTATTTTCTTTTTTCTAAGCCCTTCCAAGCATATCAGGTGCGTTGCTCAGGAATGGAATTATCAATTAATAATACGTAAGGTCCCGGCCCCCATTCAAACTGACTAAGCGGGTCTATGACTTCCTTATTCCCAATTTCCATGGTGTGGGGCCCATTAGCATGATGTGGGGCCCATTAGCACAGTGTCTTGTTTTGTTGATATGATATCCTAGTTGGGAGATTTAACTGATTCCCTAAAAAAAAAAAAAAAAAAAGGGGCCCACCCATGTTACCTTTTGATTATGGCAATGGCACGTTTGAACAGTCATAAACCAAGGTTAGATGATTCGGATCACACGTAGTTGATGATATTGATAGGATAGTCCACATTGTGCTGGGCATCACTATGACTTTTGGCCCCATAATTTCTTGCTCAATATCAAGTAGGCCCAGCATTGGCATGTATATCTTAAAGGCCTTGCCCAGAACCTATTTAGCACGAAGGTATATGTCCAATTTGCAAATGAGCCACTTAGTATGCCTGAAAATTAGGCGTAATTGTTAACAGGCCAGTCTTGGACAAGCTACAGCCCATCTCATAAATAACTCCAAGCTCTAGCCTTATAGAAAGAAGTTCTTCTATGGCATGCCGGCCAACTGCAACAGATTAAGGGGACTCCAATCATAGGTCTCTATGTATTTTCCCAACCTACGTTAGGTTCATGGGCAAAAGCTTAAAAGGCCTACCAGAGCAGGCCCAACGTAAGTAACCAGAATAGGGCGGAGAGAAGAAGAGCCTCCCCGTTTCCTTGCATTTCATGCAAATAGGAAAAGTGTCGGCAATCCGCATCCCATGTGGCTGGGACTCACTAGATCCCGAAGGTCAAAGGGAAAGAAAATCAATCTCCTTTTAAAATCTGAAGTGCTTAAAATTAAATAAACACCCTCTTCTGAGAAGCCATGTGACATGCATTGAAAAGATGCATATGCATGCATATATTATATAATCTTCTGATTGGAATTTGGAAACTCTCAATTGGTGAAATTTGGTAAGATGAAGAAATGAATGACTTTGGTAAAGGCACAAAATTTATTTACTTTTTTCCAGCCAGTAAATGTTTATCCGAACATGGATGTGAAATGTGAATCCCTCACCTCGCGCATCTCTGTCTCCTTGGTCGGAAGGAAGCTGAGACTTGAGGGGGAGAGAGGGGATCCGGATTCCAGGCACGCAGACAAAACAAGAATCTTTTTTTTTTTTTTTTTCTAATTTTTTCCTCCAAATGACTCAATTGAGAGTTCAGAGTGGGAGAGAAATCAAACTTCAATTTTGACAACCCCAACACGTGACAATGGCCACTACAATACAACAACGGAAGTTGCTTCTTTTCTTCCTCTTCTGATTCTCCTCCCCTCCTGACGTGTTCGCCTTTTCTTCTTCTTCTCCTTCTTCTATTTTCTTTTCATTTCCTTCTACCCACCTCCCATCTCTCCATGGAAACAATAGCAGCAGTGGTAGCGTCTTCATCACCTTCTTCTTCCTCTTCTTCTTCTTCTTCTTTCCCTCTCCTTCCAATCCGCTCTATGGATCTCTCCCCTTTCCTCCCAATCCGCAATTACAGTCGCTGCAAACCCACTTTCCCCACGACCCAAAGTCCCATCTTTTCCTCCAAATTCAAACAACCCGCCGCCCACACCCATGTCGCCGCCCGCCGCTATCTCCTCGCCACCTCCCCCTTCCCCCCTCTGCCTCTCTACCACCTTAATTCAAGCAAATCGGTTTTCCCACGGAGTCGGAGATCCCGTCGGAGGCAGCAGCCCATCTTGGCGGCCTTCGAGCGGTTCACGGAGCGGGCCATCAAGTCGGTCATCTTCTCCCAGAGAGAGGCCATGGCCCTCGGGAAAGACATGGTCTTCACGCAGCACCTGCTCTTGGGCCTGATCTCCGAGGATCGCTCCCCCGATGGGTTTCTCGGCTCCGGCATAACCATCACCAGGGCGCGAGACGCTGTCCGCAGCATCTGGAAGGACGAAGATGCCCCCGCCGCCGCTCCCCTCCGCTCCGCCACCGACCTCCCTTTCTCGGTCAGCAGCAAGCGCGTGTTCGAGGCTGCGGTGGAGTATTCGAGGAGCATGGGCTATAATTTCGTCGCTCCCGAGCACATTTCCATCGGACTCTTCACAGTCGATGATGGGAGCGCCACGCGGGTTCTTGAGAGGTATGTATGGTGGTGTTTCTGATTAAACTCAACTTTTTTTTTTTTTTGAAATAATAATAATAATAATAAGAAAAATTAGACTTGTCAATGACTGTGTAGAGAGAGAGAGAGAGAAAGAGAGAGAGTTGTCCTTCAAAGTTAAAACTGGATTTGGTTTAGTTTATTTCTCTATTCTCATTTCATTCTAAGTGCTTACTTACTTCTAGAGGGAAAAAAGAAAAAAAAAAGATATAATAATGCAATTGGCCCCCACATGGCCTTATTTGGGTCTTCTTCCTATAGGATTTGGGAGATGAGCTTTGGAAATTGGACTGCTGTTGTTACCACTAAATTGTATTTCTTACTATCATTACCTTTATTCTATCTTAGAACTGTGTTGTTGATAGCTCATAGTAAAATATTTAGACACATTTTCACTATAAATCATGTCCTTTATACTTTGGTTATCGTTATCGTCATCCCCATCGTCATTTTCATTTCAACGGTAATAATTTGGTTATTATTGACATTAAATTTTCAAGAAATTTATGCAATTGATTATATTCATAAAATATTAAGTTAGCTATTTTCAGTAGTTTTATTGGTGTAGATTCTATGTTAGAATTGAGGAAACTTGTTCTTATTTGTAATGCATAAATGGGACTGACTATAACTTTGAATTGAGAGCTGTTTCCATTTATTAACTCAAAAAATCACAAGGTTAAGAAAAGTGTATTAAGGTTGAGAGATTTAAATCTAATTGTGTCAACATGGACATGTACACGTTGAAATTTATGACTATATAAATAGTACCAAGAATTAAAACAGAACCTATGGGTGAGCAGCAGCATCAATGTGTGGTTTCTGATGGAATTTTCAGATGATGATATTAATTATCATCATCATCATCATTACCATCATCTACTAGAGTCTGAAAATTAGCAAGGGTGTTTTGTGATTCATTTATGATATATGCTCTCACTATTTACCTAGAGAATGTTTTAAGATTGAGATTTTATTCTGCAGGTTGGGAGTAAACATGGATCACTTGGCGACTGTAGCAGTCTCCAGACTTCAAGGGGAACTTGCAAAGGATGGCAGAGAACCGCCAGTAGTTTCTAAAAAGACACGTGAGAAATCTTCTACTGGCAAGGTTGCTGTTGTTAAGTCATCTGATAAGCAAAAGGGTTAGCAGCCTGGCTTTCTGTTATTTTTAGATTTCTTTTCTCACAGTGATCGTTCAAGACATTGACTAGTTGAGCTCTTCCTGTTAGGGAAAAGTGTATTAGCTCAATTTTGCGTGGATCTTACTGCTCGAGCTAGCGAAGGACTCATTGACCCCGTAATTGGCAGAGACCTTGAAGTTCAGAGAATTGTTCAGATCCTCTGCCGTAGAACCAAGAACAACCCAATTCTTTTAGGTGAACCGGGTGTTGGAAAGACGGCTATTGCTGAAGGGTTGGCCATTAATATTGCAAATGGAGATGTTCCTATTTTTCTTTTGGTGTGTTTTTCCCCCCTCCTCTCTCTCTCTCTCTCTCTCTCTCTGCATGTGTGTGCAAGCATGATCTTTCTTAAAGTTCTCTCCCCTCTCAAATTTATTTGTTTGAGGTTTTCTATGTACAGGACAAGCATATCATGGCCTTGGATATAGGTCTATTAATGGCCGGTGCAAAGGAGAGAGGAGAATTAGAAGCAAGGGTTACCAGCTTAATCAGTGAAGTACGGAAAGCAGGTTGCAAATGTTTGCTTTGATGACGTTTCATGTCTCTCTCTCTCTCTCTCTCTCTCTCTCTCTCTCTCTCTCTCTCTCTCTCTCAATGTTGCTAGTTTCGAAATACAGGCAATATCATTCTTTTCATTGATGAAGTTCATACACTTATTGGATCTGGTACTGTCGGAAGAGGGAGCAAAGGATCAGGTCTTGACATTGCAAACTTGATAAAGCCAGCACTTGGGAGGGGTGAGTTACAGGTAATGCCTTTGTTGGATCTCCCTCCTGTACGAGTAATGTACTTGAAGCATGCCCATGTTTTTCTTGAACTTTGGGAAGAATTAGATCCCTTGTGTTGTCATGTTTAATATTCTTCTGACTAGAAAATGGTTAACTCTTAAAGAACCTCTAAATGGGCACGCTCTCTTTGGCTTGTGAAGCTTAATATTCTTCTGACTAGAAAATGGTTAACTCTTAAAGAACCTCTAAATGGGCACCGTCTTTTTGGCAGTTCAAGGAAATGAAAGTTCTGGACCCCTAACAGAGGCTTCCAAGAGTACCATTACATAATGGATGAGACCATTCATGAATTGTGTTTACGTCATAAGATAGAAAATGTTGACTTTGATGGAATTTTCTGGTTTAGGGAGTATCATGTTCATCTTAATGGCATTTTGGTCTATCAGGCCTTAAGCTCTGGACCAAGACCTAACGTCTTGGATTTTGACTTGGACCAGACCCAGTAATTTACAATTGGGTCCAGTCATCTCTCAGCTCCTCCCACTTGTGGCCCTTCTCAGTACCCAGTAGGGTTTCTTTTAGGGGAACTAAACCAGCTCTTGCTTTTAAGAGTGCTAATTTTCAAAAATGCCTAAAAGGATTCATCAGAATCTAGAGTGTGAAGTATACCGGTATGTTACACAAGGATGAATTTTTTTTTTTTTCTTTTTCGTTTCCTGCATCCTTTACAAAAGAGAAAAGGTTACATTTTTTATATGAAAGTTTCTGATTATTCTCATGTGGCCAGTGTATCGCATCTACCACAACAGATGAACATAGGAAGCATTTTGAGAAGGACAAAGCATTAGCTCGTAGATTTCAACCAGTGTTGATAAGTGAGCCTAGTCAGGTAGCCTTGTGGCTCTGATTTATCATTCTAGATAAACTTTGGTGTTCGATTTATGTATTCTAAACATATTGTGGTATTCCATAACATTTCCATAGGAAGATGCAGTAAAGATATTGTTGGGTTTACGGGAGAAGTATGAGGCACATCATAGGTGTCGATTCACGCTACTAGCCATAAATGCTGCTGTATTCCTCTCTGCAAGATATATTCCTGACAGATATCTTCCTGATAAAGCCATTGATCTCATTGATGAAGCTGGAAGTAGGGCCCGCATGGATGCATTCAAGAAGAGGAAGGAACGGCAAACATGCATACTTTCAAAGTCACCAAACGACTATTGGCAAGAAATTAGAGCTGTTCAGGCAATGCATAAAATGGTAATGCGTCTGGGTCTTACTCTATAACAAGTGGCATTTAGTATTATTAGTTTAAGTTGCATATATCACCAAACCCATCTCATGTTATTTTCAGGTGCAAGCAAATAAATTGAAGTACTCCTTAGATCAAGGACATGCTAATGTTGCTGCCATAGAGGATGACATCCCAGACATTCCAGAGTCCCATATCTCTACCGCATTAGACAATGATGAGTATGATATTGCTTCTATTTCTTATCATTCATAAGTATTTTTAACGAAACCAAATTAAATGTCAGTGGATTAGTTGGATTCATGGTCCATTTAACCCCCCCCCCCCCCCCCCCCCCCCCACAAACAAAAAAAAAAAACAAAAAAAAAAAATCATCAAACCACCACTACGACGCATAACTACGGTATGTATATTGCAATTGTATCGCAAATCATTCATACCCATGAATCGAATCAAATTGTGAATTGTATCATGAATCGTAAATTTTTTTTATTTTTCGACTAAAAATAAAAATAATTAAAAAGAAAATAGTAGTTATTTATAATCCATCCATTTTTCCATTCGTAAGTTTATCATGCAATCATATAAAGAACATTATGACATATTACCATATAATAGATTATATGCGTAAATAGTTAAATAAGTTAAAGGTATCAATGTTTTAATTTTTGATATATTTAAATCAAAACATAAATGTAAAAATAAAATTCAAACCATCAATCTTACATAGCAGGATATCTCTTTAAATTAAAGAAAGTGTTTATGAAAAAAAAACAAAAAAGATTAAAAATATATATAGATAAGCCTCATATATATAGCCGGATGCTTTAATCAAATGCATGCTTTTTTTTTTTTTTTGTTAACTACTAAATAACTTTAAAAGCACAAACATTAAATGGGAAAAAAGATAGAAAAAGGCAAAAGATTATTATATTGCCTAATTGGTTGTAGCCTATGAAGCATGGGTACTTCCAAAATGTGCACATATGCGTACCGGGTACTTACCTGTACACGTACCGGGTATACGTATGGCAAAAAACGTATCGGGTATGGTCAAACGTACCTTATATGTTTTGACTTTGTGGGTACGGATGGGTATATTTGTGGATATGGAATGGGTACGTTCCTGATACTTTTGTAAGATTTTTTTTTTCGTAAAAACTTTTGTAAGAGTTTGAATAAGCTAAAAATATAATTTTTAACTTTAGTCCTAACCCTTCTTGATGAACTTAAAAGAAAAAAGGCTTTAGCCCTAACTCATCTCCAATCCCCTCGTTTCCAACGGAAAAAAAAAAGGAGAAAAATGGAAGGAAAGAAGAAGTAGAAGAAGGAAGGAATGCTGCATTATGAAATATAAAAAATAATATTGCTGATGCTCTTTTTTTTTTCATAAAGTTGAAATTGTAATGGTATTAAGTAATTGTTGGCTTGTTGCATTTAAAAATTCTAACCTATTTTAATTATTAGCATATTACGTTATTAAAATTTAAAAAAAATATAATTCTTTAATGAAAGTACCCTAGCCGTACCTGTATCTTTTTTTTTGGAATTTTTCTGTATCAGTGTACCCGTACCGTACCTGTATCGGTACCGTACCAGCACCCGTGCTTCATAAGTTGTAGCTATTCTTACTTAGTTGAATCGCTTGAATCATAAGATGCGTTGAAAGGAGTATCAAATCATAAGAAGCGTTGAAAGGAGTATCAAATCATAAGATTCACACCTGAATCCTAAGATACATCTGTTAATGAGATTTGTTACATAGATACCAATTGTTTTCCTTGGGATTCTAGATACGAAATGTAGGATTCTGATAACAATCGCGGTATGTTTTATGGATTTTTCTAAATGGAAAAATGATCATGTCTTAGACTCTGTGAATGCAAATTATCGTAGCTGACTAGTTGCTGTTTTTGATGTCTTGCAGAACTGTTGTGGTGGGACCAGATGAAATAGCAGCAGTTGCTTCATTGTGGACAGGGATCCCAATTCAGCAGCTTACAGCAGATGAAAGAATGCTTTTAGTAGGCCTTGAGGAGCAGCTTAAGAAGCGTGTAATTGGCCAAGATGATGCTGTCAGTTCCATCTCACGTGCGGTAAAAAGATCCCGCGTTGGTCTTAAGGACCCCGAAAGACCCATTGCAGCAATGCTTTTTTGTGGTCCAACTGGAGTAGGGAAGACTGAACTAACAAAAGCATTAGCAGGATGCTACTTTGGATCAGTAAGTATCTATATCTACCAGTTATGTTTAGTTAATCTTCATCTCACAAGATATTCAGACCTGCCTACCCTTCTTTTCTTGTGATTTGCTCAGGGGGTCATTCTGCTTATGCATCAAAGGGCCAAACCAAACCCAACACCACCCCCCACCCACCCCCACCCCCCCACAACACAACTGAAAAAAAAAAAAACAACCCCCTTCTGAAAGTTAAGCTTATCAAACAATCCTAATGAACCACTGTCAATCAGGTGGAGGTACCAATCTAAAAGAAAATGAGATCAAAATTTATAGTTAAGAAGAAATGAAGTATAATTTCCAGTTCATACTTCGTCCACAATGTGGTCTATGTACACAATCTGGAGAGCTGTGCATGTATGCAACACACATTAGATGAGTTGCCACAACATTAAACAGAAACATTGGAGTTTCAACTGAAGCTCAAGATAAGGGGTAGGAAATCCTGTGTGTTTCTATTTTCATTCAAGAATCATGGAAAATTGTCCTGAGTGCTTAATTTATGTTTTGTGTGTGCCACTGTAAACAGATTGTGTATCACATAACAATTGTTCTTGGATACTATAAATAAGGAAGTTATATGAAATTGATCTAACAAGTGTATTCAGAATGTAGTAGTCGGGTAACACTTACGGATGTGTTTTTTCTTTATGATTTCTTTTCCAGCTTTCATTTTTTAACTGCAGAATGATTGATGGTGGGGGTTCTGGGTGAAAAGTTTCTTCTCACTGCTGGTTGACTGTCTTTCCAGTCAATCAAACTAGGATGATCTGATGCCTCTGTTTAATAAGATGAGTAGAGTTGGGTGGGGGGGATGTTGTTAGAATGGCTCAGGTTTGAAGATGAAGCCCACCTGGCAATTGATCAACTAAGTGGTCATCGAATGATGAGATCGTGCTATTAGGATTCAGATGGCCATATATGGCTTCTCTCAGCGAAGCCAAATAGGTCTTTTGGCATTCATATGAGCACTGGCCGTAGGAGCCCTTGAATTGACATATAGATGGTGGAAAGGAATCAGTTTCTCATGATATGATGAAAATAATTTAGACTTGAAGTCTAGGTTGATGTTTGGGTGGGATAATGGAAGGAAATAGGAAGTCATTAAGGTATCTTGAAAGTTATCAGCAGATTGCAAAGCATCTTGTTCACTGTTGTAGGCTGCACTTTGTGTGCTGATGTTATGCGGGACATCATCATCTCTGGATACATTCCTAGCCTGGAATGGTTTTCAATGTTTCTGTGAAGAATCTCTTTGATGCTTCAGTTACTTCCACATTCTCATTTGGAAACTAAAGCCATTCAGATGGAGTTTCTTTTTTGCTGTCATTCCTTTTATGGCTTATTGATAGTTGTTGGTCGATGTTTGTTCCATTTAGATTGTATAAGCATCTAACGTTCAGCATGATTCTGTTTCTAAGAAAAGAGTAAAGGAGAAGGGCACAGTGACTTGCGGAATCTTTAAGGCTCCATTAATTATGATTGCAAGGGGAAAGGTGTTCATGCAATAGCCTAATGTGCTTGTAGTTATTTTATTTTTTTTTATTATTTTATTTTATTTTATTTTATTTTTTTGGGTGGGGGGGTTTGGCAGGCTATATATATGTTTTTATCTCTTGCCGTTTTTGCTCTTTCTTGCAATAGAAATCAGTTATCTTCTAGTGAAAATCAAACAAACAAACAAAAAAACTGCAATCTGAATGGCCATTGAATGTTTCTGTTTCTTGTCAAGATACTGCTAGATGGTCATAGCTAATGTGATTTTCATTGATCTTATTATTATAGGAGGCAGCCATGCTGCGTTTGGATATGAGTGAATACATGGAGCGCCATACAGTGAGCAAGCTAATAGGATCCCCCCCAGGTTATATAGGCTATGGGGAAGGTGGCACACTGACAGAAGCTGTCAGGAGAAGACCTTTTTCAGTGATTCTGCTGGATGAAATCGAGAAAGCGCATCCAGATATCTTTAACATCCTCCTCCAAGTTTTTGAGGATGGTCACCTCACTGATTCTCAGGTGTGTCCTGCTGTTGAAACACTGTATGCGAGTTTGATTAGTGCTTGGTATTGTAGAGTTGATTTTGCATAGATCATGGAGCTCATTTATATTGATCTATTGTTATTCCCTTCTCTGCCTTCTAAAGCTTTCACGAGCAATGCTTGAAATTCGATTAAATAGTGATACAAAAAATTGTGAAAGTTGAAAGTGGGAACAAAGCCCCTACTACAAGACTCCACTGTAGTTGCTCCTTTAAATTTGTCCAAGTGTTACGTTCTCTACAGACACGAGCAAATGAAGAGCTCAACCTCAAGAGAGGTGAAAATCTTCCTCAATAACATAGGGATGTCTGATGTCTGTAGGGTATGGAATTTACTTTGGGCGTCCAAGCAGTTATCATACTTCCTCTACTACTTTTCCACTGAAAAGGAGGACAGGGTTGCCTTGCAAATACTCCAAACCATACACACTTGATCTTCCACTGGTACCATCATCTTCAATGATATCACCATCAGAATTAATTTCCACAACTGAGACAAATATTGCTTCCATCTCAGAACTCTAATCTCTGCTGCATCCACCATCTACAACCACATGCCAATCTCTCAACAAATCAACGATCATGGAACCTTGAAACTTATCCATTAAGAAGGCCTATTTACAAAGATGCTACTTTTTTTTTAAAGTTATTCAGAATGAACTCCTATTTAGTGAAAGATACATCCGCTTTTTTCATTACAAATTCTTCAAAGAGAGAAATTTGCTGAAGGACCAGAGGATCCTTCTGTTATTATCAAAGAGTTTTCCCAATCCATGGACAGCTTGGCAATGTTCGATTCATCTTCCATAAATTTCGATAAGTCGCCAAAGAAAATAATAATAATAACTAATGTTAACTCTGCAGTCACGAACATAGCTGCATGAATCTTCTTGTGGAAGTTCATTGTCTTACAAGCTCTGCAATTTGAGTCATAAAACGTGGGTAATGCATGGCTACTCAATCAAAACAGTTTTTGTTGTCAACCAGGAACCATAGAGGTGGGCTCCCTTTGATAGATCAAACTGTTCATATTTCAAGGTCCCATCCTGGAATAAGAAGTGCCCTAAATTAGTGTGTCCAACAATCAGTCGATCATAGTTAAAGCTGTATTCCACATTTAACAAGAAACAACTCAGATGGTTAGAATTGTCTTTCCTAGTAAGACTTTGAGGTCCTGTCATCTTTCCTAAATGACCTCATCACATGCATGGTTGGATCACTAAAAGGTGTAACTTGGATGTACAGTTTGAAGAGAAAAGTAAATGGTTAGATCTATATATACAGCATATATACATTTTTTAAAGTTCATGTCTACTCCTGCTCTAGGCCTTACCCCCCTTCCTGCTGCCTTTGGTAATTAAGGACATGCATGTGAGACATGCTAGCTAGACACAGACCGTTTTCTCGTCTGGCACAAGAATGGCTTTAGGAGACATGTGGTTTTATGGTGGTTCCGATGGTCTTATCAAATGCACAGGAGAGATCTGGATTAGGAATTTAACAAAAATCAGGGGCTGGATTTTTGTACACCCCTATTTGAAGTTTGCCCTTGCATCCTGTAGGACTGACACGACCAAGATGCCATGTGTCTCAGTTGATTTTGCATTCCCACATGCATATTTAATTCTCATTCTGAATAGTGTGATTCAACAGGGACGAAGGGTATCATTTAAGAATACATTGATCATCATGACATCAAACGTGGGGTCTACTGCGATTGCGAAGGGTAGACGTACCTCCATTGGTTTCTTAATAGCAGATGATAGCAAGTCGAGCTCATATGCTGGGATGAAAGCCCTGGTAATGGAAGAGTTAAAGGCATATTTCCGGCCTGAGTTACTTAATAGAATAGATGAGGTTGTCGTGTTTCATCCACTCGAGAAAACACAGGTTTGTGCCCTTTCTTACATCTTTTATTTAGTTTATTCTTTTCAAAGCAATGGTCTCTTTTCAATATGATAAACCCATCCGGCAATATATTGTATATTTGAGGAAAAGGAAACCAGGTTAGGCCCTTGAAAGTCATATTTCTATTGTTTGGAATTTAAAAATAAGTGCTGGCATTTACAAGTCTTAACATAACATAAATCACTTGTTTATCATGCCAAAAACAAAAAACAGGTTTTAAAGAATTCTTCGGATGTAAAAGACACCCTTCAGAGTTCTTTAGATAAGCCCTAATCGATTCAGACCAGTCTGATCTAAACTTGAACTAACCCAAAAAACACACCAATAACAGGATTTAAGCATGCCAATTATAAGGAGAGCTTCTAAATGCACACGCCAAATTGCTTTCCACACCCCCTTCCTCTCTACACCCACTATAGTATTTGAAAATGGTTGATTTTTCTCTCCACACCCCCCCATTATACCTAAACTACCCTCCACCCATCTCTCTCTACACCCCCCCCCCCCCCCCCCCCCCCCCCCCAAGCCTCTGGGAGCGGGGGAGGTGGTGTTGGGGTTGGGAAGGAGGGTGGGTGTTATGTCTAGGGTATAATTGTAATAAAAAAATTTAAAATGGTGGGTGTGGAAAGTAAAATGAGGGGTGTATTTAGAAGCTCTCAATTACAAAACACAGCAATTTCTAGATCCATCAACTATGAGTCACTTATACAGATCAATGGCTGATAGACCAAGGTTGGAACCATATGGCACTTCCATCAGCGGTCCAATAATGGCAGAAAGTCAGCAACTGATGACAATACTCAATACAGTATCTAATATGCCATTAGTGCTACTCAATTTCAATAATAAATTCTTGCTTTCAGCAATGATGCAGAATTCACTTATAGCTGTTTGTGCAGAATGTTTATCTTTTCACACAATGTTTCTTCCTTTTAATCATATGGAGTGAGTGTATGGCTTTCAACAATGATTTGGCTCAAAATAGAACGGAATGGAGAAACAGAATTCATGTAGCCGACTCCAACATGGTTGGGATAAGGCTTTGATGATGATGATGATGATGATGAATCATATAGAGTGAGTGTATTGTGGAGACTCCGGTCTAACTGTAAGTGGGAGGCACCTTGGAATATGAGAAAAGTGTAGCAGTGAGAAGCACCAAGGAAGAGCTGGATGACATGTTCAATTTCACATTATCAATTTAATCATATGTTGGCTCAATCTTTTCATCTACTTTAACAAGAGCATTTCTTATATAAGTCCTTATACAATAATATTCAAAACAAATGCACTTTGGGTCTTTTGGGGGCACCAGAATGTGCTTATAAGCAATTTTCTGACCAATTCTGCACTGCCTCTATTTAAATGCCTTTTATTGTAAATCTTCCTGGTCTTATATTAGTTTTCTTTTCAGATGCTTGAGATTTTGAGCATAATGCTGCATGAGGTAAAGACCAGGCTCTTGTCCCTCGGAATCGGTCTAGAGGTATCAGAATCAATCATGGACCTTGTATGTCAACAGGGCTATGAGCGAAGCTATGGTGCCCGGCCTCTAAGGAGGGCAGTCACTCACTATATTGAAGATGTCATAAGTGAAGCACTGCTTTCAGGAAATTACAAGCCTGGGGACACTGCTATGGTTGATGTGGATGCTTCTGGCAATCCATTTGTAACTAACCGGTCTGATCACAGTGTTCATTTGTCTGATCCAGCATCTACGTTGTAAGTGAAATCCATGTCTTAACTGGAGCTGTAATTTTATTCAAGCCCAACGGGCTTGTTCCTAATTTTTATTTTTGTATAGCAATAGGTGACGGATCCTGTATATAAATGTTGAATTAAAGCTTCAAATTATTCTTTCGATGGAGGCCCAGAAACGAAAAACCAAAAAATTATTAAAAGACCAAATCATACCAAGTTATTGTCTTCTTTAGTTTCATTTTCTTATTATCTCTATTTAATTTTTCATGGAGTTTCCATGGTTCTCATTAAATGGTAACCTTTTTCTTTTTCTTTTCCTTGTTTTTATTGAGATTTAGTAGTGATAGAATTCTTTAGTAGGGGAATATATATAATAGACACACACATCAAAAACAGTGTTATTGAGTCAATCGACTTCCACTAACAGGATGAATACAGTGCATAAAAAACCAATGAAGTCTCACATCAGTTGTCCATTTACTCCTTTGTCTGTTCATTTTCCAGTCCCTTGGAATGTGAACAAATCTCACACCAATTGGATTTGTATCTTGATCTCCTTGATTACTGGTTGCAATCTCTGTGGAGGATGAGCGGAAACTTGAACCCACTTAACAGCGTTGAGCAAATCTGCTTCAATAATCAAACGTCCTACATGTGCTTATTTAAACTTTTTCCTTTGCTTAGAGCTTTTGTTTAGGCTCTGTTTGAGTCAACCTGGACAGCCAATTGGACACAAGAAAGGCAGGACTAATTCTTCTTCATTCTTTAACGTTCCCCACCAATGCCAAACAGCCTCGCTTTCCAAGAGGACTTCCACTTGTATTGAGCCTCCATTCTCTGAGGGACATCTCCACCCAACTCGGGACTTTCTTCTGTTGGAAGTCTGTTGATGTTAGTTTCAAACTCTCTCTGGAGGTCCAAAAGGTTATTCCTATAAGCTCCTATGCTCGCAATCCCCATTGTGCTTTCTCCTGTCCCTATGTCTTTCTGAAATCAAATTCTACTTCCATTTCCCTCTTTGCTTTTTATAAATATTTTTCCTACATTGTTATTCTTCGTCTCCTAGCTTGATCACATCTTTCCCAACCCTTGTACCCATCCAATAGGTATAATTTTCCTGCCTGCAACACCACCTACACTTCTGGCCAACATGCTCAGACATTGCACTGCCTCTGGAAGGAGCCGCTGTTCTCATGCGAGGCAGTGCTGCTGTTCTCTCTAGTCATTTTCTTGATTTAAGCAGTCTTCTTGTTACTATTACTAGGACTACATCTTCACCCTTCCACTTGAAACCATTTTCCGAGGGAACTTCTTCTCTCATTGTTTAGATATGGTCGCAGCACCTCCTTGAAGGATTTCTGAGGCTGCTGCATGCCTCCTAAACTCCCTCTTCCTTTAAACCGTCTGAACCCTTATTTTCCTCTTTCAGAATGCTTCTCCCTGTGCATACCACCCTCTGCCTTTTCCCCGTCTGAACCCTTATTTCCCTTTTTGAGAATGCTTCTCCCTTTGCATACCATCACCCTCTTTGCACCATGACCACGCTTCTCAACTAAATTGGCTTTCATTTCTTTAACCCACACGTTCTCATAAATTTCCTTTTATATTGGACTACTGGTAGCAGTGTTGCTCTCCAGCTTCTTACCCTGCTGCACAAACAAACCATCCATTTCCTTCTGGTGAAACCTCTCCTCTTTCTTGCTGTTTGCAGGCAATGTCTATGTCAAAGCTTCCAAAGTTACCATAGAACGGCCTCATGGTATCATTCTCCTGATTGTAGTTTAATTGTTATGCATGAGATGTTTTCACCCGCCTTCTTGTCCGTTAAAGGAGACCCTTGCTGTTCTTGAAAATCGTTCTTGTTGTTTGGATTCAGTTGCTTTTCACATCCATATTTCTGTATTTTCACAGATAAAGTTGCTAGTCTCTACAACGCTAGTGTGTATTAAGATTGGAAAGGACACGCCCCTTAACGTGACTAACTCTACAAGCTGAGAGATGGCCAGCGACACCTTCAACGTCCTTTTTGTAATGGAGGAAGGTGTGCTTCCCAGATCAAGTGTTCACACACACCAATGACAGCATACTTGGGAGTAGACACAATTCATCATCCAATCACGGGCATGTTTGTGTGACACTTTTCTGTAGAAAAGGGGACGGTTTTCTTTGGAGAATTCATTTTTAATGCGGCATAATTCCTTGGAACTACTTTTTCTCCAAGTCACTGCCATATTAAACTTTTCCTTGAAAAGGTTAGAAACTGAATTTTTATAGGAGGCCATTGGATTTCCGTTTTCATAGAAATGTTTACTCTCTTTCCATTGCACCGTGGGTTGTAACCTCATATCTAGGCTTCTTTCTCTTTATCTGCTATGATGCACTTCCCCTCTCTACTTATTTCCATGCTTCCTACCTCTCTTTGTACCTACTCTTTCACCTCCTCTTTCCATGGTTTTTACCAAAGATTCCGCAACTGCTCCAAACAATATTATCTCCAATTCATCAAAGAAAAATATTTTGCACCAAATATAAACTTTTATACTTCCACAGAACTCTTTTTCCATAGAATTCATTTTCATGAACTTTACTGATGTGGCAATTCTCTTTCCACGGAAAGGGTGTGTACACAAACTTGCGAGCCTATCTGTTTTCATTGAATACAAAGAAATTTATGGTCTAGTTAGCTCAATGGAATAATTATTAAAGAGGTGAGGGTTAAGACAAAAGATAACGACTTCCTATTATTTGAATTACTAGGATGATAGTCGAGTATTTATTTCCTACCTTCCCTTGGTTCTTTTTTTTTTTATTGAGGTGGAGACTTTTTTTTTTTTTTTTGGTTCTTGGATATTTGGATATTAACATTTAATTTTTATTTTCTAGCAACTTAGATAAATACAATCATAGGAATTAATTCCATGTTTGTTTATATTGAATACATGGGAATTGATGTTCAAAATGAGCTCCACTGGAGCTCCACTGAAGGCTTAGTAAATATAGATTAAGGCTGAAGGATATGACTTATGAGGCAACAATTTAGGTGAGACTTTAACTTTCTTAGGATTTAAATTTCTATAATGATGGCTGGTATTCATTTTCCGTCTCTCCTTAATTTGACTTTCACTAGAGGGGAGGTTATCTGATGGTCATTTTTGGATATTCACATATGATTTTTATTTTTTTTTGTTTACCACTTAAAATAAAATCCAAAGAGTTCAATCTTATGAAACAAAAAGGCCCTAATCACCATATTTTGAAGGAATGCCGCTAGAAAACGGCTGGAATCACGGATAGGGATGCTTTGCAATTGTTTTTCATCATTACCTACAAATGAAACATGAAACACCTCTCTGTCTTGGTGGAGAGGATGGCAATTTTCATAATATGCTACTAGGCGATTTCCATACGCTAGTCAGGCCTCTCTGACCAGCAACACCTCAAGACGATGCTGGGCAAAGAAAGGGAAACACACAAAGGAGTCATACCGTCTTGTTTATTAAATGGATCTGACCTCTTACGTAGCAAGAAATAGGATGACAACCAGGTTTGTAGATAAGAAACCAGTCTCCAATAGCATTCCTTTAATAAACACAATGCAGCAATATTCTTGCAACACACGTGCTTCAACTCATTAAGCTTCTTTGCTACAGTAGCCTTACAGCTACCCGCCTCACGCTTTTACTACATGAAAAAAACCAAAGTATAGTGTTTAATGGCTGGAGAATGATAAAAACAAAGTGTAGCTGTTTAATGGAGGGAGAAATAATTCAAGCTCAGCCGTCAAGGCGGTGGCTCAATTGGTTTGAGCTTTGGGCTTGCTCCCCAAGGTCTCAAGTTCGACTCCCACCTTTTGCTACTATGTATATTGTCATGCATGTACTCCCTAGGGAATAATCCTTACTCGTCAAAATCGGATAACTCCTGGTCCAGAGGCCAAAGATCCGAAGGCTGGATTGGCGAGGGGTACCTTAGGCCACTAAAAAAAAATCAAGCTGATAGAAAACAGATACACATGAGAAAGAAGACACCAAAAGTTTTCTATATTGCAAGCAAAGGTCGTACTACAACTGCAGTTGGAAGATGCTTATTACAAAGAATTTATCCAATTAATTCCCAAAGGCAGTCTCGTCATACTTTACAATGTTTGATCTCTGTAGCTTATCGGTCTGGAGGTGTCTTGTTTGGAGGTGTCTTGTTTTCTTACGTGAAATTTCAATCCATATAGAGAAACAAAGGCCCCACCTTGATCGAACTCAATCCCTTGCACTGAATTTACTAACTCTGTTCACAAGTATCAGGCAGTGGCCAAGAACAGATTACTGTTCACAGGAAACTTAGGTTATCTAAACACATGAACCCTCATTTACAGGTGCACCAAGTTATCTGCACGCTACCCGCAAAAATTCAAACAGGGTCAAAGGTAGAGCAGTATAGTCCACTCTAGTACATAGGAAAAATAATTTCGGTAGCCTTACTAAAACCTCCTTTGGATACTTTGGAAGTCAGTTACCTTTCACTTGGATCACGTATGACTACACTGGTAATCCAGATTGTTACCGCAAAGAACAAACTGATCCAAAAATTAAAATCAAAGTTGGTTTATCAAACGCAAAAACTATAGGTATTCACATAACTCTGGTTCTTTCGCACAACCCTGGTTGCCTCTAGTCAATTTAATTACCCTGGTTGCCTCTAGTCAATTTAATTGTAGGGACTAAGGCATTCCATTGAAGTATCATGGGATCCGCCGCTGCAATGATTGAAACCCAGCAATTGCATAAAACTAAAACCGCCAATCACCAGAAGGTGGCAGTCCCTGAACAGTAGGTCCCAGGTAGACAGCAAACCAGCCCTATTCTGAGAGACAAATGATAACGAAAGATCAACAGAAATCCACTCCTGCTCCACCGAACAGAAATGAGTTGCAGAGATACACTACAACAGTATATATTTTTCAGCTGTTAAGCTCCTTGGCTTAAGCTGACAAATCAGGTTCCACTCTAGCATTCTTCATTTTAACTAACACGTTAAACTCAACTGAAGAATGATGCTTTGGAATAATGATACTGTGCATATTCAAGAAGAAGTACCATAGTGTATGTTATTTGCAGATAATATAGTATTGGTGGATGAATTAAAAAATGGTGTAAATGCAAAGTTTGAGAGATGGCGAGAGACATTAGAATTTAGAGGCTTTAAAATAAGTCGTACAAAAACAAAATATATGGATTGCAACTTCAATAGACATATACAAAATGTTGAAATCACTGTCAAAATTAAAACCCATAAGATACCACGTAGAGATTCTTTTCGGTATCTAGGCTCGATGATTAATAAGGATGAAAAAATTAACGAAGATGTAGAGCATAAAATAAAAGTTAGATGGCTGAAGTGGAAATTAGCTTCTGGAATACTTTGTAACAGACGAATGCCAACGAAATTGAAGGGCAAATTTTACAGGACAATTGTTAGACCAGCTATGAAATATAGTGCAAAATGTTGGCCAATTAAGAAGACGCATATTCATAATATGGATGTAGCGGAAATGAGAATGCCTAGGTAAATATGTAGTAAAACTATGAAAAATAAAATTAGAAATGAGCACTTTCGAGAGCATTTTGAAGTAGTACCAATAGGGGATAAGATTAGAGAAACCCGTTTAAGATGGTTTAGACATGTTAAGCGTAGGCCAGTAATGGCACCGGTGAGAAAAAGTTTAGCTATACAAGTGGATGGCCCATCAAGAGGTAGGGGTAGGTCGAAGAAAACATTGATGAAAGTCATTAATTTAGATTTGAAGAAGTTTAACTTATCGAAGGATTTGACTCAAAATAGAACGGAATGGAAAAACAAAATTCATATAACCGACCCCAACATAGTTGGGATAAGGCTTTGATGATGACGATAATGATGCAGCATTATGCTCATGTACATATACAAAGAATACAAAAGAGTTAATTACATAGGAATTTTGTGATTTGTGCTCCAGTTAGCAACAATAAAACACAAATCATATGGTTGGTTAGATCCTCAGATTCTTCTCACCACACCATGTAACACAGGGAATTTACTAACATTAGAAACTTGCAACAACCCATCATATCAGAGTCAAGCGCCGTTGACATTATTGTTCTTCACTCAATGGAAGAACCATATCTTGCTGGATAACTATGATTTCAGTTTTATCTAAATATTGAATATAGCTGGGACATTTCAAGTGACGATACCACGATAGAAAGCATCCCAGTACACAAACAGATTAAGGGTGCTTAAAGCATTTCTTGATTTTAACATTAGATAATATGACATAAAAAAAGCAAACCCATAAAGATTCAAGGAGCCTAGACAAAGGTACAGATGCATCCAGTCTGCATTATTATGATCAAATTAGTTGTTCAGTGGGACACAGCCGAAGAGAATTCATGAATGCAACTGAATACAATGAAGCATTGATAAGCATTCAGAGTACATACTTCATAAAAATAAAAAGGAGGTACAAAAGGAGATCTATCCAGACAGAGGAATTTATAATACCCAGATAATAATGATACCACATGCTTGCTATGATCCCCAGCACAATTCATGAGGTGCTTCTACCTCAGCTTCTATTGTACAGAATAAGAAATCCCACGGAAGGCTGCTGCACTAATCTAGTTTCGAGAAGCTATTGCTTGCCAAGGTTTTCTTTTCAGTTCCAGAGAATGGAACATCAGAAACCCATCTCCCGGTCATCTTGGCTTCTTGTGCAGCTTGAACCCAAAAACCCTTGGCACATAATCTTGGACTGGCTTTGCAGGTTTTGCAGAAGAGTATGTCATCAAGAATAGATGTGGAAATGTTGTGCCTATGTAAGCACCATCCATATCTGAAAGTGTCTAGAATCAAGGTGGCCACCAACAAACAACAGTTACTTTAAGTGAGTGTGTGCGCGCGCATGCGTGTATGTAAGTTTTCAGAAGGAATAGGGACAAAATTTGCAAGTTAGGATACAGGATATGGGGCCCCTTATGATCAATCAAACTGACTCATGCAATCCTCCAGCACTAACAGCTAACACCAACCCACCACCCACCCTAATAAAGCGGTATATTGATGCTGTCCAATTGACATTCACCAAAACTAGATTAACTAAAACTGAGCTCAAAACATAGGATTATCATATCTTTCAAAAAAAAAAAGAATTATCTCCATTAACCGTTCCACCAATTGGGCGATGTGATTCTATCAGTGATTTTGTAATGTCTAAGCATCTACCAAACTAGATTTTCGCTAGAACAAGTGTTGTTTCAGCTTTTAAAGTCAACAAAATTGACGGGAAACTTCCTAAAAGAACAATATGCTAAATAGAAGGATACTGCTCTGGTATTTGCACCTTGGGAAGTACAAATCCTCACATTTCGGACAGTAGATCTTGACAGAACCACTGTGAGGGATATCTGACGAACCCACAGGTAAGCATGGCTGCCCTCCACAAAAAACTCGAGGGCATCTTCCGAAATCTGCTCTTTTATATTTGTCATGCTGCACAATATCCAAGCAAGAATTTTAGCCTCAAACTATGTATCTATAGAATCAAATCACTGATTAGGAGAAAATTACCATTGCATTTAATCCTTTGCTGGTTACAATGTAACGAGCATGTATGAGACCATATAACAATTCTGCTGCTGACTCAATTTCACTGTGTTCTTCGCCATCTAACTCTCCTAGAGCACAGGATCTTGTTAAGGCAGAAATATAGAAAAATAAAACAATCTCTCATCATAAGAAAAAAGAGAATAGGGTGAAGTTTATAAGAAAGAATAGCAGCAGGTGGGAACAACAATGTGGAGAAGACATCAAATAAGGCTCACCTAGGAGAAGCCTGATACAACACACTACACACTACACAGAGGAGGGTAGGATGTGTAGGCCCCACATGTTTAGAGGGTGCTGATATAAATTGTTATGTCGTTCACTACCAGCTGAATCTTTTGGTGTTACTGGTTATAAACCATAGTGTGCATTCATACAAATCAGAATTTACAGGGCCCCAACAAAAAATCTGATGCAGTCTGGGACCCAACAATCCTTCCTCAAATTGCCCCAGCAGTCCTTCTTCAAATTAGATTAGGATTATTATTAGTAGATTTCTAATTAAATTGTTATTAGGAAAGTTTCCATTACTAGCGTAGAGTTTTCTTACACATTAAGTATGTTTCTACTATATATATGGCATTGTAGAGAAGAGATTCTCAGATTTAGTTGATTAATAGAATTGGATTTTCCCAGAGAGGCGCGTCCTCGTGTGTGTTGAAGTCTTTGTGACCATTCTAAGTGTCCTTAGACACGTGCTTAAGCACTTCCACGCAAGCCCTAACCCTTGGGCTATATCGATTGATATTAGAGCGCCAATCGATCAGCGTGTTACCCTCTCTCATCCTCCCCATCTTTGCTCACCATCGTAATCCCCTTCCCGACCCCAGTCTATCATTACCCCCTGCACCCCAGACAACCACCACACCTACAAGCCCCATCTCCCACCTTCCGAACCGTTTCAAAAATTCGTCCCATTCCTAACCCAAAATCATACCACCCGAATCCCTCTCCATCTCAGATCCCATCATCCCAGCCAACCCCCTCCCCAATCCACAAAAATCCAGAAGCCGGCCCCTTTCGAAAACCCTCGCTGATTAAATCCAACCAACCCGATCTTCGCCAGGCACCGGCCATCAAAACCCCAATCCTTACCCTTTCGGCCTTCACCGAAGCACAAGCCAATCCACAATCCCGGAACCCAAACCCACAAAACCCTAATTCTTTCCCACCCCCGATCCTCATCAAGAAGCCGCAGAGAGAGGAGCAGCAGCTAAGAAAAAAAAAAAACAGAACCAGAGACGCAAGATCGAGAGACAAAGAAAGAGCAGCATACCTGGTTCTTGCTGTGCACAACCCGCTGCCGTTTGCCCTTTGTGGAAATCATCACTGCCATCTCTGCCACCCGGCGGTATCACTAGACGATCGCTGCCGACACCCTTCACGCATCGCTACCGTCCACCGCTGTTCGCGTCTCCCATAATCGCCGCCTGCAAGCTGCTGTTGCTATCCACTCGCCATCATCATCCGTCGCCTGACATCATCGCTCCGCTCTCCTCTTGAATCCACTGAAGCACGAAGCAGCAACAGCCTCATTTTTATCTCCAACTTCTCGTCACGAAGAACGAGACAGAGAATTGGGCCTGTAGTCTACGCCGGGTACGTTTGGACTGTTCTTCCGGTTTGTGAGCCCATATACAAAGCAGCCCGTAACTTCGTCTCAGGAGAGTTCTAGTCGAATTTTCAACCATTACCGGTCAGAATTTATTCCTGCAAGACCAACATCAACTGTACTCCGATTTCTGATCTGTCTTTACCAGTATACTTCTGAAGAGTAGATCTACACATCAGGTTAGTCAAATTTCAATTTTGCATTAAAAAAAATGCCTCCTAAGAAGCAAGTGGATGTTGAATCTTCATCTTCTTCACTTGAAGATTTAGCTTTTGCCATTAGAGAATTATCTGCAAAAGTTGATGGTATGCACACCACCCTGCAACAATTGGACATTAGAGTGATAAATTTGGAAAATAATCAGCATATGCATCACAACCGTGATGATGGTGCAAATATTCGGAATCAACGGAATCCACCAGTTAATAATCTTGATCGAGAATTAGGGATTAAAATTGTGATTCCCGAATATGATGAAAAATTACAGCTCGCGGAATTTATGGATTGGTTAGTGTGTGTGGAAAATATTTTCGCACACAAGCCAATGACTGAGCATCATAAAGTCACACTGATTGCTACTAGATTTCGTAATTATGCTGCAACTTGGTGGGCTGAATTGCAAAGAAAATGGAGGAATCAAAACATGGACCCAGTTGATACATGGACTGAGATGAAGAATATTTTGAAGCAAAAATTCCTCCCTGTCAACTATGCAAGAGATCTACGTTCCAACTTTCAAAACTTGAAACAAAGGTCCAAGACAGTTGTTGAATATTCTGAGGAATTTTTGACTCTGCAAGCTCGTTGTGGTTTGAATGAAGATGATGATGTGGTAGTTGATAGATTTTTCAATGGGTTGAAAATAGACATTCAGCATATTCTTGCCTTCCAACATTTTGATAATGTTGATAAACTCATCCAACATGCTATCAAAGCTGAGAGAATTGCAAATCATCAAGTACAAAAATCCAAATGGGTTCCGCCAAAAAATTCCTCTCTACAAGAAGCTAAATCCAATGGACAAAATTTTGCAAGGACTGAAGGTCAAAATAAGATGGTTTTTTTTTTCATTGTTAACAGCACGAGCATCGTGCAGCAGAATGTCCAAAGCAAATACATCTGATTAAGATCGAAGGTGTTGATAAAAATATCCTAAATGATATTGAGGGTACTGCCACTGATCCTAAGGATATTGACAATCCCAAGGATATTGTCAATGAGGAACTTGAAATAATAGATGCAGATACCATAGATGAAGATCTTATTGTCCTCAAGGACGCTCCACTAACTATTGAGCATAAGTAGTTGCGAAAAAATATTTTTCGTTTCGCAGGTACAGTTCAGGGACAAACTCCGCCAGTTTTTACTGCCGGTCCCAAGCCCGGGTAAAGGAGGAGGGTTGCATTAGGTAGGTGACAGCCATCGTAAAACTTTGTCACAACCCAAACATGAATTCGGAACAAATAATATTTCACGATAAGGTTAGGGCGTTCCCCGCTTTAAGCGACGCATTGCAGCGTCGCCCGGCTGTAGTGAAAAGTGTGCAAGGGCTACTGCATGACTTTGGGCTAATGCGGTTAAAGAAGTTAGTCCATGAAAAGAAGATGATGAATAGGAAAATTAAATTTGCTACTTGGAATATAGGCACCTTGACAGGCAAGAGCATGGAGTTGGTTGAGGTAATGAAAAAAAGAAGAATTAGTGTGGCTTGTATACATGAAACAAGGTAGAAAGGGAAAAAAGCTAAGGAGCTCACGGATGGATAAAAGCTTTTCTATGCAGGAAAGAGGAATACAAGAAATGTAGTGGGTATAATTGTAGATAAGGATTTAAAAGAGAAAATTATGGGGGTAAAGAGATTTGGTGATAGAATTATAGCAATTAAACTAGTACTAGAGGAAGACATAATTCATATCATTAGTGCATATGCTCCCCAAGTAGGACTAGAAGAAAGTGTAAAAAGACAATTTTGGGAGGAGATGGATGATTTAATGCGAGAAATCCCAAATAGTGATAAAATTTTCCTTGGAGGGGATTTAAACGGGCATATAGGAAGAGATAAAAGAGGATATGAGAAAGTGCATAGAGGGCATGGATTTGGAGAAAAGAATGAATTCGAAAAACACTATATTAGATTTTGCAGTGGCATTTGATCTTGTAGTAGCAAATACTTACTTTAAAAAGAGAGATGAGCATTTAATTACATATAAAAGTGGGAGTAATAGGATTCTGATAGAATTTTTTCTAGTTAGAAAACAAAATGGACCCTAAAACAAGATAGAGAGATTTGAAAAGGGAAAGAGCAAATATATTTAAGGACAAAATGATTGAAAAAGGAGAATGGAATATTGAAGGAGAAACTACAGTAATATAGAATCAAATGGCTAATTGCATTAAGAATGTTGCAAAGGAGGTCCTTGGCGAATAAAAAAGGAAGAAACCTATTAATAAAGAAACATGATGGTGGAGTATGGAGGTTCAGGAAGCTATTCGATAGAAAAAACATTGCTACAAAGTTTAGCAGGGGACTAAGAGTATAGAAAATTTTGAGTTGTATAAGAAGATAAAGAAAGAGGCTAAGAAAGTAGTAAGTAGTGCAAAGTTCAAAACATATGATGACCTCTATAATAAGTTGGGAACAAGAGAAGGAGAAAAGGTTATTTTTAAACTTGCAAAAATAAGAAAAAAGAAAAGTAGGGACTTAGATCATATCAAATGTATTAAGGACAATGAGGAAAATATTTTGGTAAAGGACAACGATATTAAAGAAAGGTGAAAGGAATATTTTAGTAAACTTTTAAATGAAGAATATTTGGGTGATACAAGAGTTGAGGAGGATACTTCATTACAAGAGCATACTTTTCTCCATAGAATTAGAGGGGTGAAAGTGAAGGAAGCATTGAAGCGAATGAAGACAGGAAAGGCAACAGGCCCAGATGGTATCCCGATAGAGTTATGAAAATGCTTAGGAGAGGTTGGAGTAAGTTGGTTATGTAGACTATTCAATAAGATACTTGTGACAAAAAAAAATGCCGGATGAATGGAGAAGAAGCATTGTAGTACCTATATATAAGAATAAAGAAGATATACAAAATTGTACCAACTATCGAGGAATTAAACTTATGAGTCACACTATGAAGTTATGGGAGAGAATAATGGAGTAAAGACTGAGAAAAAAGACCAAGATTTCTAAAAATCAATTTGATTTTATGCCAGGGAGATCAACTATGGAAGCTATCTTTTCACTTGGACAATTAATGGAAAAATACTGAGCAAAGAGGAAAAATCTACATATGGTCTTTATCGTTTTGGAAAAAGCTTATGATAGAGTACCGAGGAATTTAATTTGGTGGGTCTTAAAGAAAATAAATATCCCCAGATGTTACATTGAAATTTTTAAGGATATGTATGAAGGAGCAATAACAAATGTGAGAACCACATGTGGAGAAAGAGGCGGATTTCCCGTGACTATAGGTTTACATCAGGGATCAACCTTAAGCCCTTATCTCATCATCATTATCATCATCAAAGCCTTATCCCAACCATGTTGGGGTCAGCTACATGAATTCTATTTCTCCATTCCGTTCTATTTTGAACTAAATCTTTCAATAAGTGAAACTTCTTCAAATTAGAATTAATAACTTTCATCCATGTTTTCTTCAGCCTACCCCTACCTCTGCCTCTTGATGGGCCCTCCACCTGTATATCCAAACTTTTTCTTACCGGTGCCATTACTGGCCTACGCTCAACATGCCCAAACTATCTTAAACGAGTTTCTCTAATCTTATCCACTATTGGTGTTACCCCTAAATGTTCTCGAAAGCGCTCATTTCTAATTTTATCTTTCCTAATTTTACTACACATCTACCTAAGCATTCTCATTTCCGCTATATCCATCTTATGAATATGCATCTTTTTAATTGGCCAACATTCTGCTCCATATGTCATAGCTGGTCTAACCACTGTCCTGTAAAATTTTTCCTTCAATTTCGTTGGCCCTTAAGCCCTTATTTCTTTGCATTAATTATGGATGAGTTAACTGTGCATATTCAAGAAAAAATACCATGGTGTATGTTGTTTGCAGATGATATAGTATTGGTGGATGAATCAAGAGAGGGTGTAAATGCAAAGCTTGAGAGATGGCGGGGGACATTAGAATCTAGAGGCTTTAAAATAAGTCGTATAAAGACAGAATATATGGATTGCAATTTTAGTAGACATATACAAAGTGTTGAAACCACTGTCAAAATTGAAACCCATGAGATACCACGTAAAGATTCTTTTCGGTACCTAGGCTCGATGATTAGTACGGATAGGAAAATTGACAAAGATGTGGAGCATAGGATAAGAGCTGGATGGTTGAAGTGGAGACTAGCTTTGGAAGTGCTTTGTGACAGACGAATGCCAACAAAATTGAAGGGATAATTTTACAGGACAGTGGTTAGACCAGCTATGACATATGGAGAGAATGTTGGCCAATTAAGAAGATGCATATTCATAAAATGGATGCAGCGGAAATGAGAATGCTTAGATGGATGTGTGGTAAAACTAGGAAAGATAAAATTAGAAATGAGCGCTTTCAAAAACATTTATAGGTAGCACCAATAGGGGATAAGTTTAGAGAAACTCATTTAAGATGGTTTGGGCATGTTAAGCGTAAGCCAGTAATGGCACCAGTGAGAAAAAGTTTGGATATACAGGTGGAGGGTTCATCAAGAGGTAGGGGTAGGCCGAAGAAAATATGGATGAAAGTCATTAATTCTGATTTGAAGAAGTTTCACTTATCGAAAGATTTTGCTCAAAATAGAACGGAATGGAGAAATAAAATTCATGTAGTCGACCCCAATATGGTTGGGATAAAGCTTTGATGATGATGATGATGATGAGGTACAGTTCAGAGATAAAATTGAACAGTTATTATTGACAGCGGAAGTTGTGAAAATCTCATCTCCCAAACCCTTGTTGATCGCCTCCAATTGAAAGTTTATAAGCATAACTGTCCTTATTTTGTCAAGTGGCTAATGAATGGGGATCAAGCGCATGTTCGATATACTTGCAAGGTTACGTTTTCCATTGGTGAGACTCACAAAGATACAATCTGGTGTAATGTGCTACCTATAGATAGTGGTGATATCTTATTAGGCCGTCCTTGGATGTATGACAAAAATGGGACTCATGGTATGCGCGACAACATCTATACATTCATGCATGGTGGACAACAAATTACTCTTCATCCCGAGAAATCAAAACCGCCGAAGAAGAATTCCTGGAAAACTGCCACAAAAGAAGTCATTCATGTTCACCACATTTACAGAGGCAATCCGAAGCAGAATCAAGTTCGAAGACGAACTCTTCTTTCAACCCAAGGAGGATGATGCAATTTGGGCCCTAGCAGTCCTTCTTCAAATTGCCCCAGCAGTCCTTCTTCAAATTAGATTAGGATTATTATTAGTAGATTTCTAATTAAATTGTTATTAGGAAAGTTTCCATTACTAGCGTAGGATTTTCTTACACATTAAGTTTGTTTCTACTATATATATGGCATTATAGAGAAGAGATTCTCAGATTTGGTTGATTAATAGAATTGGATTTTTCCAGAAAGGCGCGTCCTCATGTGTGTTGAAGTCTTTGTGACCGTTTGAAGTATCCTTGAACATATGCTTAGGCACTTCCACGCAAGCCCTAACCCTTGGGCTGCATCAAAATCAATAAAGAAAGAAGCGGAACCCATGTTCTAAAAACCATAGTGTGCATTTTTAAAGTAAATGAGAGCATAAGGATGTTACCGCTGAAGGAGTCACTATCCAATATCATGTCTAATGCATAGTCATAATAGGGAACCAATCCTTGAAGTCCACACAAATTGAAATCGTCCTGTATGTAATCCTCGTCAACTTCACAAAGCAGTTCATTCCCTCTCAACCCAGAAAACCAAGATATCCACGATGAGTCATCTCCCTCAGAACTACTAAGATCAGTCTCCTCACTTGCTGTGCCTGAGAGTTCTTCCAAAAAAAAAAAAACCACATGCAGTTAGAAAATTAGTGCTCCAAGATATATAATATTGGTGGTGGTATCAGAGTATAAACCGAAGGATCGAAGAAGCAATGCTTGAAAAAAAAAATTGAAAAATTCCGAGTCATTATATCCCACAAATGACAAAACCAACCAGCAACAAGAATGATGATGATGATGGTGGTGGTAAAATAATACAATATTTATGTGTTTGGGAGAAATGTTAAATGGCATCAAATCGATCGATCGACACTTGTAAAAATCCTTTTTCAAGTCTTGGAATATTCTCTTCAGCTCCGCAACTTTGACACAATCTTCAGTCCATCTAGGAATATAAAATTAGTCTAAACATTTGCAAGCAAATCTTTTTAGGAGCGAGCGAGAGAGAGCAAAAGAAGGCAAAAAGAATCCGCCGCCGTCTTAAAAGATGCATCTTTTCGACAGAATCCTCCATCAAACGTATATAACATACTTGCTGCAATAATTCCTTCCAATTTTGTTTTTAAGAAAAAAGAGAGAGGAGAGAGAAATCGAATAGTAGTAGTACCGGGCGGAGGGGAGATGGCGGAGGGCTTGGACTCATTAAGCGCGGCGGAAGTAGACGCACCCTGGGCCTGGGGCTTCTTCTTGTTGGAGGACGGATTCATCGTGGCCTTGGAGTTCCCGCCACCGTCAGCTTTAGGGTTAGTGTTAGGGTTAGGGTTAGATCTCGAGGCCGTGGGTCGAGACAAAGCTCCATTTCTGGGCATTCTCGCTCTCGATCTCGATCTCGATCTTGATCTTGAACAAGTGGGTGCGCGGGTGGGCGGTCAGTGAGTTAATTGCGCGGCCCGGCACTCTCCCTTCTTCGTCTTCGTCTTTTTTCACGAAGGTTCAAAACGCCGTGGCCACAGAGCCCCACTTCCCCTTCCCCACCAACGACACGCTCGAGAGAGACACAGTTCGTGTGTTAGCCTAGGCCCTTTAAACAAAACAAAGGATGAGAGAGAGAGAGAGAGAGAGAGAGAGAGATTAATTATCATTTAGTTTTTAGGGGGCTTGATCAAGCATTCCTCAAATATTCTCTACTTCCGTAATCATCCTCAAATACATACAAACAAGAGGATTTTACCCAAAAAAAAAAAACTCCTTAAATGTACACTAATCACAGGCCCTAATTTTTAGCGTGCATTAATCGAGTCTATGGGCCTAATTATATGCAATTTTTTTAATGTGTTGCTAAGTGATGCCTATATACAAAAAAGGCAAATGAAGAGAAGAAAGGAAGAAGAGAGGAGAAAAAATGAAGGAAAAGGAAGAGAGGAAAAAGAAGAAGACAAGAGGAGAAAGAAGAGAAGAAGAGAGAGAGAGGAAGAAATGAAGGAATAAAAGGAGAAGATGAGAGGAAGAAAGGAATGGATTTTTTTTCCCTTTTTTCTATTCTTTCTCCTCCTTTCTTCTGTTTCTTCTTCCTTTCTTCCTCTCTTATTCTTCCTTTCTCCTTTTTCTTCTCTTATTCATTTCTTCTCTACGTTTCTTTTTTCGTATGTACTGTTGAGGTTGCTCAACTTGACATACCGAAAAAAAAAACGCAAAGAAGAAAGGAAGAAAAGAAGAGAAAATAGAAAAGAAGAAAAAGAGAGGAAAAAAGAAGAGAAGAAGCGAGGAGAAAGGTAAGAGAAGAGAGGAGAAAGAAAAAAAATAAAAAAAATAAAAAAACAATCAAACAAACCTTAATCCCTTCTTTCATCTTCTCTTTTTCTTCTTTTATTCCTTCCTTTTTTCCTGTCTCTCTTCTTCTTCCTTTCTTCCTCTCTTCTTCTTCCTTTCTTCCTCTTTTCTTTTTCCTTTCTTTTTTCTCTCCTCTTCTGCCTTTCTTCTCTGCGCTTTTTTTTTCTGTATGTAGGCATCACTCAGCCTACATTCAAAAAAACAAAAAAAAAAAAAAAATGCACACGATCAAGCCCAATGGACCTGATCTGTGCAGGCTAAACATTAGGGTTTTATCTTGATTAGTGTATATCTAAGGAGTTGTTTTCGGTAAAATCCTCTACAAACAATGTCCAACAATTTCTTTTATACAAGGGCTTTAATCCTATAAGAAGTCTTCTCACACACCTACCGTGAGAATTTTTATGGGCCTCACTTGTGGGTCCCATTTGGGGATGGGACAGGGGGATGAAAAGATTTATATGGGATCACCCTAGACATCAAGTTTGGCCACAATCACATATCCCTAACACCTTTATCTGTGGCTCACAAATTCAGTCCATTCAGATTAGTGCACAATTGATCCAACGGTCCAGTAAATTTGGATTTGAACAAAATTGGGGGTGTGTAACTATCATGGGGTCCTTGTACATTGTAAGATTTGGATTGAGTGATATATAAGCCCCACCTAGACTTCTCACAAAACATTAGTGAGAACTAGTTCTCATATGATTATTTTTTCTCTATCTAATACTAGCGCTTCAGGACCCTCACCCAATGTGGGCCATGAAAAGAAATTAGATCAATGTAATTTTTAAAGGTGGCCCCATATACAACAATTCCTTAAAGTTCCAAGCAGTGCCCTCATTACTAATTCCTACTACAAGTGGGATGACATGTTTTAATTTTTAGTAGTGGGCCCAAAGATGGTCCAAGCAACAATTTTTAAAACTATTGTAATTTTTAAAATTAGCCTCATGTACAACAATTCCTTAAAGTTCTAAACATTGCCTTCATTACTAATTCCTACAGGAAAGGTGACAAGTTGTAATTTCTTTTAGTGGGCCCAAAGGTGGTCCATGTTGCACTTTTAAAGATAAGCTCATATACAACAATTGCTTAAGTGATCCCAACCCTATTTTAAATTAGTTTTATCCCAGATGAATGATCTTTGGAGAATTATTGAATTGGTATATTTATTAAGACAAGCATTCGTCCGAGACTCTATCTCCTGCATATAATTTGGATTTAGAGAGTATCCTTAAATTTGGAGATATGCTTCCTAATTAATATCAATTATGAGAGATTTTAGGTGTTTTAAATTATATAGGAAATATGATAGAGATAAGTATGGGAGAAGATATTTTAGATTTATTTTAGTGACGCCACGTGTCGTACTCCCATTCTCTCTTACTTGGGGAGGAATTCTCTTTATATATACTAGCGCTTTAGGGCCCATGCCCAGCACGGGCCTTACTTAATAATTATATTATTTTATAAAATCCATTAAAATCTATATTTTTTAAAAGAAAATTTACAAAACAAAAAGAAGAACCATATGTTAATGGATTTGGGAAATCCAAAATATATCAATGAAAATAAGATCTTGCTCTCCTAGCTAGGAAAAAAATGACGTCTAAAAAACCCCAATGAAATCCACAAAATGTGATCCTTTGAAAAAAAAAATACACGAATGATTAATCTAACTATATCACACAATACTATGAAAATTAGTAATATAAAAAGGAAAAACCAAATGGACTTGAGAAAAATAAAAGAAAAAAGTAAAAACAAGGTAAAAAAGTCAAAAGTCATTTTTAATAGGCACCACATGTTGATAGGAAAAAAAAGGTCCTTTGACAAGTAAAAGAGTAAAAATAAATGAATATATATTATATATTGGAAAAACCTTGTATCTGCGTTCTACCTATTCCCTAAAATTGACAATATCATCAAAGTGGGCCCCACGAATCAATAAACACACAAAAGATTTTGTAAATTTGATGTCTACGTAAATTTAATGTCTGCGTCGATTTATTATCTGCTCTTAACCATCATAGGTAGGTAACAGGGTAAAAAAGATTTCAACCTAAGAGAGAGTTGAGCTAAACAAATCCAAGTTAAAGGCCATCATGGTAAACTGTAAGGGTTGGTCTTACACCCCTAATGTGGTTTTAGAATTTCAATGGGCGGGCCATTATTTCAATTGATTGGCATAATTTTCATCAATAGGTGGGTCACACTAACATTCCTATCAATGAATGTAACTCATTGGGTTTTCATGATGCAGGTAGGGCAACAAAGTTTTATATTAATGTGGGAGTCCACAATCGTTTGTAGGAGATTGAATAGTGAATGGGTTTTTTACTATTTAATCTCTCTTATCATTATAGGTAAGAGATAAGAGATAAAAGAGGTTTTTGGGGAAGGAAATAAATTTTAAGAAAGGAGATCACCTTGACGTTGTTTTTTAGATAAAATATAAGGTTTTCTATTATTCAATTTCTCTTATCATAAAAGGTGAGAGATAAGAGAGATTTTTGGAGAGGGGATTAAATTCTAGGAAAACACTATAAGGAAATCAATCCTGAATTAATTTCATAAGATGCCGGATTAGTGATGTGTAGTCCCCAACACAGTCCACTTTAGCATACCTTGCCGATGTGGATCTCTCATATTCATAAACAATTTTCACACTTAAGATCAAAATGAAAAGTATTCACAAAACAATCACTTCATAGCAGGGCATAAAACTTTAGTGACCATCACAAGAGAAAGTTTGCGATGGCCTTTAAAATGATATTGCTTTTCTTCTACGAAAACTGTTTCAAAGATCCATTAACCATGAACTCTACGACAATTGCTAAAGTTCCCCCAGGACCATCACGAATTATAGCATAGAAAGAAACATTATTGGAATGATACAATGAACTTAATATCAAAGCCTCCTTGCACAAGTATGCAATCTGTTAGAGCAACAGAACAAATCTATAATCAACTTACATCTAAATATTGAAGATAAACAATGAAAAGGAAAAAAAATCTAATACCATTCTCGAGGCCATAAGATTGTTTGGCGAGGCTCAAACGATCATGTACGTGGTTGTTAAGATTTGAGGGAAGATTTGGATCCTCTAGCATAGATTACAATATAAAGACTTACTTCCTATTTATAAGGAAAGAAAATAAATTTAATGGGAGTTGGCGGATAAAGAGAATCAATAGCTAGAGGGAGAGATTGTAAGGGGTGATGGAGAAACCATGGGAAAGGGAGACACTTTAGTGGTTGGCGAGATTTTAGGGGATAGACTTTAGTGGGGGGCCGAGATTTTAGGGTTGATGCAAAAATGGTAGGAGATAGATTTGAGGAAAACCATTTTATTCATGGGGGAATGCCACGCTTGAGATTTTTGCTCAATTGGAGTACCAGGGCCTAATGGCTTCTTACGCAATTCCTAAATCACCATTCGTCCCCACCATTGGAACCCTCAAGCCCACCACAATTACTAATTGTTAATGGAAAGGGCTCACATATGATCAATCCAATTAATCTCAAACCCAAGCCCATGATTACTCATGTGAGACCCATTCCCAAATCACCATTTGTCCCAGCCAATGCAATCCCCAAGCCCCACCACAATTACTAATTGTTAATGGAAAGGGTCCACATATGATCAATCCAATAAACAATATAGATTTAGATAAAATAATGTTATATGCCATTGGATGTAAAAAAAAATATATATGTACATATATATATTTATACCTCTTTGAGGCCTAAAATAAGATAGCTTTAGATAGAATATTATGAGACTTACTTTAATAGGTCCGACCATTATTTGCCACTGTTTATCATAGCCATCTAATTGGGCCATTGACATTTGGGTTTTACTTTATCTGATGAGAAAGATTTAGATAGACTATGTTGATCATAGCCATCCTAGGAAATAGATTTATATATTGCCAGTTATAGATTGATTTTAGAAAGAGAGAATTGTTGGAATGAGGATGTGACCACACCATGAAAAATAGAATGATCATAGTAGCATTCTGATAATGCATTAATCATCATCCCAGATAATGCATTACTCCATCCCATATTGCTCTGGTCACTTCTACTTTTTCTTTATTTCGTAATCCCCAAGTTGTGATACCTTTTAGCTTCACGGTTACAAGTCATTTTCTCATTACTTTGTGTCTCTCATTTCCGATTTTTATGGGCATTACTCTAGTGGGATATCAAAGAAATGGAGAAATGGGCTTCATTTTTTAAGCATCTCATTAGCTGCAGGAGTCCCATTGCCGTTAGCACCTTTTTTAGTACTCCTTGAGCTAATCCCTCAGAGCTAATCCCTCATTGTTTTCGTGCATTAAGCTCAAGAATACGTTTATTTGCTAATATGATGGCCGGTGATAGTTCAGTAAAGATTTTAAGTGGGTTTGCTTGGACTATGCTATGTATGAATAATCTTTTTTATTTCATAGGAGATCGTGGTCCTTTTTTATAGTTCTTCCATTAACCGGTCCGAAATTAGGTGTAGCTATATCACAAGCTCATGTTTACGATCTCAATCTGTAGTTACTTGAATGATGCTACAAATCTCCATCAAAGTGGTTATTTATTTATTTCTAATTGAACAAAAGCTTTTTATTTTATATTAAGAGAAATTAGGAAGGGAGAGATTTTATAGAAATTCAATGAGAGGTTTTAGGAAAATTGAGAGATTTTAGAAATTTGGTATGGATAGAATTTAGTTAATATGGATAGAATATTTAGATTGCGCCACGTGTTGCCATCTCGTAAAGAGTGATGCGCCACGTGTCGCCCTCCCACAAAAGAGGGGATTGTCATAATATATATAATAATTAGCGCTTCAGGGCCCGTGCCCAACACGGGCCATGAAAAAATAATAATTAAGTCCTATTACAAATTATTAATAATTTAAATAAAATATTAATAAACATTATGACATAAATTATAGCGAAAATATAGTTAAAATATTAAATCTATATTTTTTTGAAAGAAAAAAATATTTTCTTTGAATCATAGATGAATAAAAGTTGAGAGTAGAAAAAAACCATTAATCTAAGGAAAAAAACCGTTGATATTTGTTTATTGGCATGTACTTGTCTCAATAGTTGTACTTGGTTCATCTTCCCTGCTTATCTTGACAGTTGCTTTTGTTTCATTTTGTGCAGATCTTTTAACTCCTGCACTTGTTTCAATTTGTGCGCTTGTCTCAATAAAGTTATTTGTTTTTGGTATTACAATGGAAGTACTTGGTCCAACATCTGAAAATTTCACATTTTCTTTATAATTTGATATTGCATAGTAAACATTCAAATAAATTAGTAATAGAAACTGATATGAAAGAAATTGTATTAATGGCGTTAAAATTAAACTTATAATTTTTAATTTCTAACAATAGAATGGTTGACTCTCGTGTGTAGCTAATTTCTTTAATTTTCTTAACTAGGATACTGCTTTTTGACGTTAGTTTGTTCATCGTTGAGTCTAGTTTTATATGAAATAAATATTGCCTACAATGCTTTTTTATTTCATTTTCCAATAGTTTATACCAATTACCCTATAAAATAATTAAAATTTAATATTTATATATATACATGATGATAGTTCAAATAAAGAAGTAACTTTATGTAAATAAAAATAAATGTAAAATACCTTATTTGCACATTCTTGAAATTCTTCTTCCATTGCATTTATGAAAATCTTAAGTACTTCATCGTGCAATAAAAATGATGTTTGCTTGGTCTAATCCATAACTGTTATAGTTGCAATGTATATGACAATAAAAAATAAAAATAAAAACAATTGTTTCATAATATATGCAATAGATAAATATGTTAACTTGATTAACATAACAGCTAGATGATACGCAAATTTAGTTAGATTGGGGTTAACATGATTCTTAGAACTCCTATTTTTCAACAATCTTAAGAATCTCAAGAACGCCACTGTTGACTGCAATGACTCATGATTAAATAATCAAGATTTTTGGACTACAGATTACCATGAACAGTGTAGAGTTTAGAGATCTAATTTTGTATCTAAATAGTGTCTGTCAAAAGGCTATAGATTCCTATAAACAATTTAAGAATATAAAAATTACCTCTGTAAGTAGTAAATCTAAATAGCGTCAGTCAAAGGACTATAGATTACCATAAAATAGTTTAAGAATATAATAATTAGCTCTGTACTACCCAAATCAAAATAAGATACAGTCGGGAGCATGATGTACATACCTCGTCAAGTTTCTTGGATTCACATGGACCACTTGGGGCATTGAGATGAGATTTGACAGAGTAGCGCTTCAGCACGAGCCACAAAAAAAAAAAAAACAATTAAATCTTATCAACAATATAAGGGACATGAGAATTTTGTATTGTATAGAATATAATGCATGCTTAGAAGTGAAAGAAGAATATTTTGACCTATGCATTTTTCCAACGAAAGAATGAGAAAATATGCAGCCATTCTACCTTTTCTATAGTTATGATTTATGAATGAAATAGAGAAGTTGGAAGAGAGATCTTGGGTTTCTTTTTTTAAAGAGTTTTCATGATGAGATATTCGCTCGAAGTCCAAACTCTAGGATGAAACTTATATAAATTGACGCAACTTATATCTTGGGTTTTTTTTCTTAAAAAGTTATCACAAACGAATATATAATATATATTTTATGTTTCTTTTTTAAAAAGAGTTTTTCTTATCACAAATTATTTACTATTCTAAATACAATAATTGAAATAAAATATAAAAAATTAATAACAAACAAAAATAAATATTTTCAAATAATTCATAAAACCCATAAAAGTTAGGGGGAGTGAAAATAGAAAGATAAATCAAAAAAAGAAATATTAATAAATGTCTTGTAATTTTTTTTACCCATATGTATTCATTATGTATACGTCCTTATTCCCTAAACCCAAAAGGCAAAAGATAAATTAAAAATATTAATATTAATAGAAAACAGGTAATGTAAAACTTTTTTCTCAATAATGTTTCAATAAATCTTATATTTAAATATATTCTCATTTTTTTGGGCCTAGGTTTAGCATGGGCCTTTGTATAAACATGTGGATTCAATTATGTGCAAACTTATGGCCTTAGATCTAAACATTAAATATATGCATTATGCCTAGCTTAGTTGTGGTTTAAATAAATTTGGAGGTGTGGTTCACATCATTAGGCCATAGTTTATCTGACCCATGATTCAGTCTTTATCTTTCCATTCACTATGACTACCTATCTACATTTTCTTTCACCGACCCATATATTGTTCAAAACTCAAATTTTTTACTTACAGATATCATGTATTTGCATATAAACCCGATACACATTTAAAAAACTCAATCTTGCGTTGGTAGGCTACAGGGTAGTGGTTTTATCATAACACTAATAACAACACTTTTTGCTTAATCAGTTGAAGAAAAAAAATTTTTAATAAGGTTAATAAGAAACTAAAGAAAACTTCGACCATATGAGATCCTTTTGATTTTGGTCTAGGTTCACAGAGGACCCGGAACCAGAATCATGAAAAAGAAACCAATCTAAATAGTTATTTTCATTAAAAAAAGATTAAAAGGATGATGACATGGTGCTCTAAAAAAGGCTGAAAGGAAAATATCTTAATAAATATAGCATAGAATGTAGGGCTAGAGTTAGCAAATCCAATCAACATGAATAAAAAATAAGAACCGAGAGAGTAACTACATAATATATACATACTTGGTGATCTAAGCTCGTCTCTCTGTCTCTCTTAAATATCCTTCTAGAGCACAAGAGAATAAAAGAAAGATGTGAATATTTCATATGTGCTTATAAGTAGATAAGAGAAGGATGGGTGTAGAGATCCTTAAGAAAAAAGAGAATAAGACTCAACAAAATTCTTTTTCATTGGAAAGTCTTATGAAAATGAAATCTCGTTAGAACCAAGATTCCGATTAAAGAGTCTCATATAAACTAAGAGTCCAGTTAAAGAGTCTGGCCAATAACCATCTATGTGATTTATCTAAACCATGTGCCTATTCGCCTATTCTATGGATTACCATAGAGTATTATGATGTCCAGTGCAAGACGTATGACTTGGTGTCACACTTGTGTCCCAATGATGAATGGCTAGGATTAGTCTAAGACTTTGAATTAATATGGCCCAAAACTTTGATCATATGGGATCCTTTTGATTTCGGTCCAGGTAAACAGAGGACCGGGAACCAGAATCATGAAAAAGAAGTCAATCTAAATAGTTGTTTTTATTAAAAAAAATATTAAAAGGGTGATGACATGGTGTTCCAAAAAAGGATAAAAAAAAATCAAGAGATTTTAGACGGGTGGTATGGATATATGAGATAAAAGTTCTTTAGAGAATAGATAGGGATGAAGTTATAAAGGAATAAGAGAGAAAAATTAGGAAAGGAGAGATTTTATAGAAAAACAAGGAGAGATTTAGGAAAATTGAGAGATTTTAGAGATTTGGTATGGATAGAGTTTAACTAATATGGATAGAATCCTTAGATTACGCCACAGGTCACTTTTTTATGAAGAGAATTATGTCACGTGTCGCTTTCCCATGAAAAGGGGTATTGTTATAATATATACTAGTGGTTGAAGGGACGCATCCACCAAAGATTTTTCTTCCACCATTAATATCAGTAGCACTAATTATATCCCGTAGAGTCTTGTCAACTACATCTAATGCATTTTTATGCATCATAGGTGCTTCATCCCATATAATTAAAGAAGTTTTTTGAATTAACTTCACTAAATTTGATTTTTACCAAAAGCACAAGACGATGCTTCATGAGTTTACAGTATCTTAAAACACGAATGTGTAGTCCTACTGCTTGGTAATAACAAAGATGCAATTCCAGATGATGCGACAGCTAAAATAATCTTTCCATGACTTCAAAGCTTTGCAATTATTGTTTCCATAAGAATGTTTTTCTGATCCCACCACTGCCATTGACAAAGAAAACCTCACCTTTACCGTTTAAACATGACTTAACAATTTTCTCAAATATTGTAACTTGCTGTCGATTTAATCTCGAATGAAAGTCATTAAATTCAGATGCAAGATCTTCAACATTGTATGACATTTCCTCATGTACCAAATTATTTGATATAAGTTAATCATGATCAAACTGTGGAAATGGCATATCATGAAACTCTTTTAGCGATCTACCATTTTTATTTAGAACTGACTCAATCTCTATAAGTGCTTGATTTTGGATTGCAGAATCTAATAAATTGAAATTGATTGATATTTCTTGTCTATGTAGTTTCATTTTTAAATCATTAGAAAGTGGTTTCTAGTGTTTATTTCATACTTGTAATGGATTTGATACTTCACAAAACATAAGCATCTCTGCAAACATATTTCTTAGTTGATATGCTATCGCCCACTATAATGTTTCTGTTAATGTTATATCCCATTCATGTTCATCATCTAATAAGCCAAGTACTATGTATGTTACTTTAAAAAAAGTGTAAGTTTCTCCATCAACTGTTCTTAAATCCTTATAGGATGTAGCTCCTTTTATTATATGGAGTAACATTATTAAATAATATCTCTCACCTTCTGTTGGATGAGCATAATATAGTCTTCCAATGCATCTTCCATGTTCTCTTTTACGCTATATTTTTTCATTACTTTTCCAAGTCTATTTTGTTGGAAAGTCAAAACATATCTAAGATTTTGTACTTCAGGATATTGACATTTTTGTTTCAAACCATTGAGTAAACATGGTAACCTTAAATCCAGGTCGATTCAGTATAGATGTTAAATTTTCATAATTATTGAAAACAACGATTTCTTGATTTTCAAGATGATATTGTAAACGCTCAACAGATAGATTTCTACTATGTAGATTGGATTCAAATATTCACCAATGTGCTTTTGGAGCTAAAACATAATGACAATCAAAGTACTGTTTGATTTTATCAACCTTTCTATATCTCATTTGGCCAGTTTCATTGGGTGACTGCATACTTTCCTCAATAACGATAGTTGCTCTATCTCGGCCTTTATGAATATATTTGTACAAATACTTAATGACTTATATTTGGCTACAAATCTCAATGTTTAGATGTGCATTATATTCTCTTGACAAAAAAGGATTATAAGGAACTCCTCATCTGTTATCAAGTTTCACATCTCTTATCTTAATAATCCTTCCATCATTTCTCCTCTTGTATGTTGGATAACCATTGTTGTTGATTGAGGTCTGTTGGTTGAAACGTTTAAGATATTTTTTACTACATTTACCATCAACCATACATGGAGAAGCTGGATTTAACAAACCACATGGGCCATATATCATATAACGCTTTATCGTGTCATACAATTCTGAATCTACATCAACATCGTGTATCTCAGCTGAAACAACATTATCTATCTCCTTGGTTATTGATATCTTATCATTTTTATATCCAATGTTATCAATATATGTGCATGTGGAAGGCCCCTCTTTTGAAACTCAATGGTATATATATCTGTAATTCAAAGGATGGAATATATAACTATTAGAAATTGTAAATTATTAAAACAATGAAATAGTGTGTAGTGGAAAGAAGAATTTACCTACAATAACTTATCGAAAAGCTTTCGATCCTTTATATCTTCCATTAATTCTTTCAGTTTTATATAAAATACCCTATCAACAATGTCCGAACGGTCTTGAACTTTTTGTCCAGCAAATAAGCCTAAAAAGTGTTCAATTTATTTCCATTTTGGGTTGCATGTAAACATTCAAAAAATATCTGGGTAGCCACCCCATCGACAAATTGCCATTGCATCTTGATCCTGATGAATCATATAGCGTGGTCCTCCTATGAATAAAGAAGGCAAAATGAATTGTCTGCCAATTGCTGATACCCTTATATCTCCTTGAACTACTGCATCTGAGACGCCTTGAAAAAGTTCAAATCTAAATGTGCTCTAATTATTTATTATGTATTTTAATCTGCATTGCTCAATACTTGTATATGCATCTACAATAAATTGGTGGAAAAGTCATCCAAATAATAAAATTGTCTTCCCTTCCTCGTTCCTTTGTTGTAACCTGTAACAATAATACTCTCTTATTGACACTTTAGAATTTGATGACCGTGTAGGATAATTATATCATATATTTGTATGCCATCCATCTTCTCCATATGGAAATAGTAATGGGTATTACAATGCCATATAACTTGGATGTAGTTCATTTATTCTTTAGAGAGATCCCGAAACCGTTTCTAAAATGATATCCCTACTATTATATTCAGAAGAATATTCACCAATTATTAATGCAACTACTTCATTTGCTGTTGGACAATTGTATTACCTTTCATTTTTATATATATCATACAGTATTCTCATCTTTAGATCTGTTGTATATTCATTTCCAATTCTATCTCGCAATGATCAGAAGTAGGTTACATATGGATTGATTGCATCTAAATCAAGTTTTAATCCTTCTATGATCAAATGATTCAGACCTCCAGATTCTTCATGTTGTGAGGATGCAATATTTCTATTTTGAAGTTCATGTTCTGTGTTATAAATATAAAGTTCGGCAAACTTCGGCTTTTCCCTTGGCATTGGTAGCATCGAGCTAATCTTGTGGTGAGTTTGACCATGTATTCTAAATCTAAAATGTCCTCTCCATCTATTACATTGTATTCAATATTTGCACCAAATGAAGTAAATGAAAATACACTATTATATGCTCAGATAGACTTTTTGAATTTGGATGATTGTTGACTGATAGAATTTTTCATTAGTGATCTCAAATACGTTGGAGGGTGTTCTAAGAGGGGTAATACTATCTTTCCATCTTTACAACATTTATTAAAAATGTTTCTTCGATTATCACTTCTTCTTTTAACTCCCTTTTGCTTCCACATTATAGCTCCACATTTAATATATGTCTCAGTGGGAGTCCCAAAATCTCTCCGCACAACCATTCTTCCTACATAATAGAATAACGTTAACCTGATGTAGTTAATTGATGAATAGATAAATATAAATACTAATTGGTATTAAAATTTTTACATACTTTTTCGTGACGAACGTCTTACGATTTCTGTGGAAACACATGCTTCTGTGTCATTAACTTTGCCTTCATGTACTAATGATACATCATTTCCCACGTGCAAATCTGTGGTACTTGAAACAGTTGGTAATTTTTTACGGTTTGATAGACGACGATGTCGTAGCTTCATCATTCTTTGGTGCCGAGCGAGTTTATATATAATGTTGATTTTGAGATGACAGATATTGTTGAACACGTGCTTTTGTGTCATGAACTCTGTCTTCATATATTGGTGACACATCATTTCCTATATGAAAATCTGAGGTATTTGAAACAATTGGTAATCCCAGATGATTTGATAGACAACAATGTCGTAGCTTCATCATTCTTTTTTGCCTAGCGAGTTTATATATATGATGTTGATTTTGAGATGACAAATGTTGTTGAACATGTGCTTTTGTGTCATTAACTATATCTTCATGTACTTGTAAAATCTCATTTTCTATATGAAAATTTATGGCATTTGACACAATTAGTAATTACTGACGGTTTGATAGACGACGACGTCATATCTTCATCATCATTTGTCGTTGAGTGAGTTTATATATATAATGTTGATTTTGAGATAACAAATGTTATTGATTCATAACAATTAAATGATTGTGCTCACGTTGTTATGCATATACTTGATGACTACGTTGCTAGATTGAAAACAATAGTAAACACTATATTAATAACTATTATGCAATAAAATATTACTAAATAATTAGATTTTTAAATGAAAATCATAAATAATATAGCTATAAGAATATCTATTCGGATGTTTATATTTATTACTTTTGTATTTGTATCATGTTGGAGCATCTCAATGTCATTATTTGAAAATTCCAACATAGTATGTGGAAATCGCATAAGAGAATAAAATATCTAAACCAATATAGATGTTTGTGGTAAAGGTTCAACTTGTAGCTAAGCTATATTTCAAAACCATGTTTGTATTTCAAAACTGAAGTCCCAATAGATTGCATGTTTTGTTTTCCAAAACTTTCCATTAGTGAAAATAAAATTATGTTAATTACATAACTATATTATAAAAAATATACAAAATAGTATAAAAAAACCAAAGACTTATATAATCAATTATAAAACACATTGAAATCATATACGTAATCATAAAAAAAAATTAGAGAGGGTATATCCATGTAATCCAAAAAAAACTATATTATAAAAATTAAACAAAAAAGTATTTAAAAAATCAAAGACTCCTATAATCAATTCTAAAACATACCGGAATCATATAAGTAATGCCAAAAATAAAACATATCGGAATCATATAAGTAATCAAAGAAAACTCCCAGTTACTATCTATAAGGACAATAGAGACTTAACTCAGTTGTGGCCCCATCTGTGGGCGTGGGCTTTGAAGCGCTAGTATTTTGTTAAATAAAATCATCACATTTTATTTTCTAATTTTAATGCTAAAATAATGAAAAAATATATCAAATTTATAAAATGGAAAAAAAATCAAAACAAAATTTGCCACATAGAATTTGAATCCTGAATTATATCATTTTCATTTTTTTTAATTTAAAAAGCTTAGGACGAATCTTTATATTGCTTCTTTCTCATCTCATTAGCCCACATGCCTTACAATTTAGCCCAAATCTAGGGTTTCACTTGGTTAATTAAATGCGTTTATTAGGCCCTATTTTATTCATCTTCTTCACTACTTACATTACTTAGGTTTTTTGTATTAGGCTGTACCATTCAAGATTTCTTTTTTTAAAGATTAATTTTATATCTATGTCTTCTCTTTGCTTTGATTTTAACTTATTAACAATCCTCATCCCATCCCATGTACTAAACTCTAAAAGAATTTAAATAAGATGTCACCCAACATGATAAAAAAAATTCAATTTAAACCAGAGATATCAATGCAAACACATGAATTTTTAATATATATATATTATACAGAGCAACTTAAACCAGAGATATCAATGCAAACACAAGAATTTTGAATATATATATTATACAGAGAACACATGGGTGAAAACGTGAAATATACATGAATGGAAAAATAGATATATTTGAACAAATAATAGAGAGGGAGAGAGCATACCTTGAGTATAGGAATAGAGCTTGATGTTGAATAGATGAATAAAGCTTTGTACAAATAGTAGAGAGAGAGAAAGAGCATACCTTGAACAGGGGAATAGAGCTTAGTATTGAATAGGTGTTGCATAGAAAGGGGTATTTTGAATAGCTAAATAGTTGTTGATGAAACTAATATCACTGACAATCAATTGCCTAGTTGAAGAATTGAGATTTTAGGGAAAGATATCAATTAGTGCATCTAAAACTTGGCCCCATTAAAAAAATAAATGTGGCTTGTTTCTTTAATTGATGTATATTAGTTAATAAATAAAGGAGGGGGAGAAGATGTGTTTCCCAAATGGCTTATGACAAGTACTTGTAAGTCAGGCAATTTCGGTGTATGGTGTAGCAGGTGCTCTACAATGCAAACTTAATGATTGTGTTGTTGATGAATGTAGAGATTTGAGCTATAATCAACTTCAAGGCCAATTGAATGATATGTTTGGGCAACTTTCTAGGCTCTCAACAATGTAAGATAATCTCCTCTCCTCTATTCTCATACAATTAATCATGAGAATTTTCTTTTTGTTTAGTCTTTTATTATTTTTCTGATGCTTTTCTAATTTAGAACTTCTGTCGATTAAATTGGGAGAGAAACTTCAAGATATGTTGCTTCTAAAGGATGAGAAAATAGAATAGAATGAAAGATCAAAATCTAGAATTAGTTGCCCCCCTTTCATTCGTCCACTCCCACACTTGAGATGGTAAACTTAAATATACTCACTCTGACTCAAAACACTGAGTTACCTCTTTATGGTTAAGTCTATATCCAACAACCAATGCAATCATCCTCTATCACTCTTTCTCTCACACTCACACTCTTTATCTGTTCAAATACCAAAAGAAGAAAATACCTCTTATTTTCACTTGGATGAGGTGATTAGGGGTAAGGGCCGTATGGCAATATATAAGTTTGACATAAATAAATTATCCAAATGGAGTTTGTAGCAGTATCTTATCAAGCGCTTTCATAGAATCCATTTTAGCACTCTGCAGGAATGCATTTTTCAGGTATCCTTTTCACTTTCGCCTGAGCATCAACTTGCAAAAGAAGTTGATGTTTATTCTGGCAGGAATGCATTTTTCAGGTATCCTTTTCACTTTCGCTTGAGCATCAACTTGTAAAAGAAGTTGATGTTTATTCTGAATTATACCTTTTGTAAATAAATCTATAACATGACATGCAGGAGGGTGATTACATGGTGTTGCAATCTACTTCATTTAACACAACATTTGAAGCAATTTTGGATTGCGCTTTTATTATCAACATGTATCATAGTTGCATTAAGATAAATACAGAAGTTATATTGTAGTTTTTCGCCACTTTGTATCTAAGCATCCAGAAGATAGAGAATGACATTTAGCCTTAGTTGGTGGTTTGAAAGGGATAGTAGTTAAGATAAATACAGGAAGAGATGGGTCGATGGCTGGGAAAGAAAACAGAGAAGAAAAGAAAGGAAGGAAAAAGAGAACGTTGCTTCTCAGCACCCATCATCGCCTCTGCATGCAAAGAAGGAAAGAAAGAAAAGAAGAAAGAAGAAAAAGGAAGGAAGAAGAGAACATTGCTTCTAAAAAGTTGAGATGGGTCGATGGCCAAAGAAAACAGAGAAGAAAAGAAAGAAAAGAAAAAAAAAAGAAAAAGGAAGGAAGTATACAAAGAAGAAAAGAGAGGAACTACATATAGAGAAGGAAAGAAAGAAAAGAAGAAAAAAGAAAAAGGAAGGAATAAGAGAATGTTGCTTCCCACAAAGAAGAAAAGAAAGGAAAGAAGAAAGAAATAGATGAGATGGGTCGATGGCTGAATTGCATACAGAGAAGGAAAGAAATAAAAGAAGAAAGAAGAAAAAGGAAGGAAGAAGAGAACGTTGCTTCATATAGAGAAGAAAAGAAAAGAACTGCATATAGAGAAGGAAAGAAAAAAAAGAAGAAAAAGGAAGGAAGAAGAGAACGTTGCTTTTTAAAACTTGAGATGGGTTGATGGCCAAAGAAAACAAAGAAGAAAAGAAAGAAAAGAAGAAAGAAATAGATGAGATGGGTCAATGGTTGGTTGGGCAGAGCAAGAGGGGATACTTGCAGAGCAATCCATTAACGGCCAGCACCCATCATCGCCTCTACATATAGAGAAGAAAATAAAGAAAAGAAGAAAGAAGAAACCACCATCGCCTCTACATATAGAGAAGAAAAGAAAGAAAAGAAGAAAGAAGAAAAAGGAAGGAAGAAGAGAACGTTGCTTTTCAAAACTTAAGATGGGTCGATGGCCAAAGAAAACAGAGAAGAAAAGAAAGAAAAGAAGAAAGAAATAGATGAGATGGGTCAATGGTTGGTTGGGCGGAGTGAGAGGGGATACTTGCAGTGCAATCCACTAACGGCCAGCACCCATCATTGCCTCTACATATAGAGAAGAAAAAAAAAGAAAAGAAGAAAAAGGAAACCATCATTGCCTCTGAATACAAAGAAGAAAAGAAAGAAAAGAAGAAAGAAGAAAAAGGAAGCATACAGAGAAGAAAAAAAAGGAACTACATACAGAGAAGGAAAGAAAGAAAAGAAGAAAGAAGAAAAGGAAGGAACTGCATGGTGTCATAGAGGGTGGTGACGAGAGAGTGGATGTACTACATGGTGTCATAGATGGCGCCGTGCAGGGAAATATAAGGATAATACAAAAGAAAGAAAGAGGGAAGATGAAGCATACCTAAAGTGGAGACAATTTGAAGGAGAAAAGAAAGAGGAGAGACCCATCATCACCTCTGCATATAGAGAAGAAAAGAAAGAAAGAAGAAACCATCATTGCCTCTGCATATAGAGAGGAAAAGAAAGAAAAGAAGAAAGAAAAAAAAGGAAGGAAGCATACGGAGAAGAAAAGAAAGGAATTGTTGGCTGCTAGCAAGATAAATGTAGGCTGGTTACAAACAGTGACCAGCTACCTTCATAGGATGGTGTAGACATACTGCAGAAAATTACTTGTACTGGAAGCAAAATGAATGGGAGAGAGAGATACACAGAGATTGTACCAAAAAATTTTATTCATTGGATTCCAACTTCACTGATACACACTACATAAATACACATAGGTGACTTAACAATAAAAGGAAAAGTGTCCCATGACCACCTAAACTGTAGAAATAACAAGTTCACATGAACGTTTGTGGACTTTTTCAACAACAATGACTTATTCAAAACATGGTATTTGAATTAATATTTTAACACTCGCCCTTAATTCAAATGCCTTCAACTCCAAGCATTCTTCGTAATTTGAAAAATCTTTCTCTAGAAAGAGCCTTTGTGAAAATATCAGCAACTTGTTCGTCCGTGCTACAGTACTCCAACTTGATCTCTTTCTTTCCCACAAGCTCGCAAATAAAATGGAGCCGAACTTCTATGTGCTTTGTTCTTCCATGGAAAACTGGATTCTTTGTTAATTTAATTGTTGACTTGTTGTCACAAAATAAAATTGTTGTTTCCGCTTGCTTTTTCTATAGGTTGGATAGAATCCTCCTAACCCACATAGTTTGACAAGCCACACTTGTAGCTGTCATATATTCTGCTTCAGTTGTAGACAATGATATCGTTTGCTGCTTTTTTGAGGCCCATGATATCAATGCAGACCCAAGACTGAGCCCATAGCCTGTAGTACTTTTCCTGTCATCTACACAACCAGCCCAATCACTGTCAGTATAAGAGACAAGTTTACAAGTATTTGATTTTTTATACCTAAGTCCGAGATCCAATGTTCCACTAATATATCGTAGTATTTTCTTAGCTGCATCCATGTGAGCTTTACTTGGACTGTTCATAAACCGTGAAATCAAACTTATTGAAAACATTATATCTGGCCTTGTATGTGTGAGATAAATCAAGCCACCAACCATACGTCAAAATTCGTTTGCATCCGCCTTTTCAATTCCATCCTCTAAAATAAGCTTCTCATCTGTATTCATGGGTGTTTTAGCGGGATTGCAATTTGACATATGAAATTTTTTCAGCAGATCCCTTGCATATTTTTCTTGGTGGAGAAAAATACCATTTGAGTCTTAAACAACTTCCATCCCCAAAAAATAATGTAACAGACCTAGATTTGTCATTTCAAATTGGGACATCATATTTTTCTTGAATTCTTCAATCAATTTTAGAGAGTTACTAGTAAATATCATATCATCAACATATAAACACACCATGAGAATTTCATCCTCACCTCCCACCTTCACATAAAGGGTCGGTTCACTTTCACTTTTTCAAAAATTATGGTCCAAAAAATATGTGTCAATCTTGCTATACCAAGCTCGTGGAGCTTGTTTGAGCCCATATAACGCTTTTGTCAGCTTGTAAACTTTATTTTTGAACCCTTTAAATGCAAACCCAGGAGGTTGTTCAACATACACTTCCTCCTGCAACTCTCCATTTAAAAAGACTGATTTTACATCAAATTGAAAGAGTGTCCATCCTTTTTGGGCAGCCACAGCAAGAATAGTCCTTATAGTGTCGATTCTAGCAACAGGAGAATAGGTTTCGAAGAAATCAATACCTGGAACTTGTGCATACCCTTTGGCCACCAAATGGGCCTTGTATTTTTACAAAGAACCATCTGTATTAAATTTGGATTTGTAAATCCATTTGAGCCCAATAGCCTCTTTACCTGGTGGTAACTCTACCAACTGCCATGTTTTATTTTTTTCAATGGCATTCATTTCAATTTTCATTGCATCATGCCAAATTTTCTCCCTTACTGCATCTTCAAAACAAGTGGGTTCAGTGGCAAAGCATAAAAATCACATGACTGATAAATATCAACAAGACTTCTAACTTTTCTAGGAGGTGATGTGGATCAAGTCGAACTAGATGGAGTATCCGGTGATGGATCAAAAGATGTTATCTCTTCTTCTTCAACAATTAGAGGGTAGTGATCAACCTCACTATCCCACCTCCATCCATCATTCTCATTAAAAATTACATCCCGACTAACGAATAAAGTTTCATTTTCAGGATGATAAAGTCTATATCCTTTTGTTTCTTCACTATATCCGACAAAAATGCAATTAAGACTCTTATCATCTAACTTGTGCCTTTTTTCACTAAGGACATATGCATAAGCTATAAAACCAAAGATCTTTAAGTGACTTACATTTGGCTTTCTCCCAGACCATGCTTCATTTAGTGTTTTTCCATTGACTGCTTTTATACGAGAGCAATTAAGCAAATAAACCTTTGTAGATACTATTTCAGCCCAAAAGCTTTTTGGAAGCACTTTTTCTTTCAACATACATCTTGCGGTTTCAACAATGCTATGATTTTTTTGCTCTGCGACTCCATTTTGCTGTGGAATGAAACTTGCAGTAAGTTCTCTTCATATTCCTGCATCTTTACAGATCATAAGGAAATCCTTGGATGTAAATTCACCCCCTTGGTCAGTTCTTACTGTCTTAAGTAAAAATCCACTTTGTTTGTCAACATAAGCTGGAAATTGTAGAAAGCATGAAAGAGCTTCAAATTTTTTCTTAAGAAAATACACCCAAATCATCCTTGTGCAGTCATCAACAAATATTAAAAAATACTTGCTATCACCACGTGAATTTGTGTGCATAGGGCCACAAATATCAACATGTACCAACATTAATGGTTGATTAGCCCTCCAAGATTTACCCACTAGAGAAGGGGTTCGATGATGTTTTCCAAAAATGTAAGCTTCACAAATTGTGTTACCATGATGCACAATAAGTAAGCCAACAACCATATTTTTTTTATACAGTGAATCCAAACCATGAAAATTTAGATGCCCATATAGCTTATGCCAAAGTCATGAATTATCATACTCCACAGACTTGAATGCATTGAGGTTAAGATCGGAAATTTTGAGAGGAAATATTTTGTTTTGAGTCATTTTCACTGTCATGACCAATTCCATATTCTTCTTTGTAAATAACATGCATTTATCCTCATAAAAACTCGCATAATACCCTTTTTTCATTAATTGTCCCAAGCTAATTAGGTTTTGAGCCAAACCTGGTACAAACATAACATCGTGTATAAGCTTTGTATCTGACTTGGTGTTCACAGAGACAATTCTTTTGCCTTGCACCTGGACTTGACTATCATTTCCTATTAGGACTTGTGATCTTACTGATTCATCCATCTCAACAAACAATGTTTTATCACTTGTCATATGGTTACTGCACCCACTATCCAAAAACCAAATATCTCCAACAAATTTAGCATTGCAGATAAACATGAGAGAAATAAATTTGCCTCAACATCATCATTTGTCTTTTCTTCAAGGAAATTTGCTTGATTTTTGTTTTTATGCCAACAATCCTTTTCTTCATGTCCAAATTTGTTACAAATTGAACATTAAGGCACATTTGAGGACTTGTTTTTGTACTAACAATCTTTTTCAATATGACCTCTTTTCTTGCAATTATAGCAGTGAGGACGTTCAAGATTACCTTTGTTGTAGTTTCTCTCATTTCCATTATACACAGATCTTCCTTGGCCTCTTCCATGAAAATTTTGCCTCCACAACCACAACCGCGACCGCACCCTTGGCTATTTTGCCTTTGGTTGGAGGTAGCCCCTGCATTATTGCTTGATCCCTTCTTTAAATCAAGTGTTGTTTGGAAAACCTACTCAACTGGCTTTTCTGCAGTTCTGTTTAATCTTTCTTCATGTGTTTGCAAAGAACTCATTAGTTGAGTCAAAGATAATTTAGTTAAATCTTTGGATTCTTCAATGGCAACAACAACATGTTCAAATTTGGGAGTGAGACCTCTTAACACTTTCTCAACAATTTTTTAATCAGTTAAGTCCTCACTAAGAGACCTAATTTGATTCACATTTTTGTAATTCTTGTGAAGAATCCCCGAATGGACTCAGAATTTTTCATCAATAAATTTTCAAACTCACGGCGAAAAGTTTGTAATTTCAAGTGAACAACTTGATTGGATCCTTTATATTCATCTTGAAGCAATTCCCATGCTTCATTCGATGTGGTGGCTCCCATTATCCTAGGAAAGATGGTCTCATCCAAAGCTTGTTGGATGTAAAATAAGGCCTTTGCATCCTTTTTCCTATTTTCTTTCATCTCATATTTTTGGGCTACAGTAAGTCTACCCTCTTGTGAGTCATATTCAGGTAACCCATTCTCAACTAAATCCCATAAATCATATGAAACAAACAGGGTTTTCATTTTGACACTCCAAAACTGTAACACTCCGACCCAGCTTGACCTCATTTAGCGGCTAATTAATCTTGTTTTCGTTGCTAATCGTGTTTTGTTTGTGTTTTTATTTTCGTTGCGGGTCATGGATAGGTAGTTGGGTTGAGTTTGACCTGGATTAAGTAGACCAAGCCCTTTTTCGTAATTTTAGCTTTTCTAAGACATGGTCATTTTTGCATCATCTTGATGTCAACACGTGTCTTTCGTTGAGCTCGTCAACTTTCATAACTACGTCGTTTGCAACCGATGTCGTGTGATTCCATTGGACCAGGATTTGACTCAAACTAAAAATAAACTTCTAACTTGAACTCTTTTGTAATTTGGACTTCCCCATTAGCTTATATAATGCCATACCATCGACAAACTCACGTTCTCTCCCATTTTCCTCACTGTGCACGTGGAGTTTCTCTCCCTCTCTTGAATTCTCTCCTCCATCGACCACCTCCATCGATCAAGCTCAATTGAGGAAGTTTGGTTCTTTGCATGTGAGGTGAGTTGGAAATCCTTCCATCTCTCTCATCTTCTTTCTCTATTTCTTCTCCTTCTTGTTTCCTATTGCATGGTGTGTCTGTGCTTTGAAATTCTTCCCATTTCTCATGCATGCATGTTGTTTTAATTGGTGTTAGGTTGTGTTTGGACCCAAGGACATCAGTTGTGCAATTGAATTCAAATTGAGGCAAGTATAACCATAACTTGTAAGAACCCATGTTGGTATGCCTTTGATTTTGGTTAGTTCACCTGAATTTGTATGGAAAAAGGTGTTTACAACCCATTTGATTACTACTTTGTCTATCTCCATTTGCAATTCTGATGGTTTTACAGGAGTTCTGTACGTGCTTCAGAACATTGTTTTCGTGCAGGTACGGCTAAGCCGTATGTTACTTACGGCTTAAAGTCCAGAGAGGGTGAAAATCCAGTTTTCCTCTACGGCTAGGGCACGGCTAAGCCGTGTATTGCCCTACGGCTAAGCCGAACCTCAGCCGTGGCCCAGCCGTAGATCAATACAGGGTGCATTTTTCTGGATTAACTGAGAGCAACCAAATTAACAGACCTTCTACGGCCCAGCCACGGCTAAGCCGTAGAACACACACGGCTAAGCCGTAGCACACACACGGCTGAGCCGTAGCCACACTAGACTAATGAAAAACAAGGATAGGTGTAAGGGAAAGACCGATATGGCTTTCATAATAGAATATAGAGCACCGAGACCTGCCCAACGGAATGTGATACAACGCGTGAATGATCTCGAGGGTTGCGAATCATTCATGTTCGTTATCCGGATGTTAAGCACCTCCCCATGGGTGTTGGTTTAAGGGACTTCGTGCACTGCTCAATTCAATGCAACACTAGACAACGGTGCATCGAATAACTTAAAACTACATCATCATGCACGGTTAGAAACACCGGATAATTAGATTAGAATTGGTTTGTAAATAAAGATGATCCGATTTCGCATGATTTGTTGCATAACATATTGCATTCGATCATTGATCTCAACTCTCTGATATGATTACTTGTGTTCCGTTACTTTCACATTGTGGTTCTTTACCTTAAGTATGCATGTATAATATGTTCACTCACAGATATGCACGTATGATGTGTTGTCACGATCTACTCAGGGTTTTCATGATTGACTCTGTATGGTCAGGCACTACTTAGCCTCAGCCTTAAGATCCCGACGGGGTGAATTTGGTATAGTTTATATGGCCTTGCTGCGGTAAGGAAACGTCTTGGGGAACCGGACCCCAGGAAACCGAGACCCATTGTACCCTGGCCCGGACAATGGTGTTCTTTGCACGATATAAGATCCCTCTTTTGGGAGCATATGGCAATATAGTAGCCACTAGTTCTGTCCACAGCATGTGTCCATTGATTCGCATAGCATATTTCCTTCTTGCATGACAGCCTAGTATACGAAATTGCCTTATCTAATTTACATGATGTTCTTTATTCTATTAGACACGACGTGTGTTAACTTGCTATGGTTTATACTTTGCTGAATCGTCGTATTCACAGTTGTTTTTTTTGGTGTTGCAGGCCCAAATACCCCTGCCGAACCCTCGCCGGTCGGCCAGACTCCAGATGAGACCCCCGAGGCCCCATCAGGCCTAGAGGAGTGGATATGATCACTCCACAGGAGAGCGTTCTTGGCATGCATGGCATTGGAGTCTTGTTTTTGAGGATTTGCACACTTGTGTACATGTCATGACTGTATATATTATTTTGTTCTTTTTGTAAGACCTTCATATGTAATTATGTCAGTTCTTTCTTGGTATTCTCTTCTTGCACTGTTAGTTTGATGTTTCTGATATTTACAGCTTCCGCGTACATGTTTGGCACGTGTGAATGTTCCCTTGTGCGTGTGCATTTAGACTCGGTCTACGTGTACATGCACTGGAGTACGTGTGTCATTAAGTTTGGCTTTTGCTAACCCCCGAACCCTGGGCTCGGGTTGTGACAAAAACTGATAATTATCACCTTTAAAAATAGGAACCAATGGTTGAGAAACACTTATAGCACTGTTGTTAGCCATTCCTTCCTTCTCTTTTTTATTTTTTGTCTCTTCCTTCACTTGCAGCACACCCAAAATAGTTGACAGAGGCGTACCGGCTTCTTTTGGACTTTCTCAAGCTCTGATACCATAAAATGTTGGCTGCTAGCAAGATAAATGTAGGCTGGTGACAAACAGTGACCAGCTACCTTCATAGGATGGTGTAGGCACACTGCAGAAAATTACTTGTACTAGAAGCAAACTGAATGGGAGAGAGAGATACATAGAGATTGTACCAAAATATTTTATTCGTTGGATTCCAACTTCACTGATACACACTACATAAATACACATACGTGACTTAACAATAAAAGGACAAGTGTCCCATGACCACCTAAACTGTAGAACTAACAAGTACAAGTTCACATGAACGTTTGTGGACTTCTTCAACAACAATGACTTATTCAAAACATGGTATTTGAATTAATATTTTAACAGGAGCTGCATACAGAGAAGGAAAGAAAGAAAAGAAGAGAGAAGGAAAGAAAGAAAAGAAGAGAGAAGAAAAGGAAGGAACTGCATGGTGTCATAGAAGGTGGTGATGGGAGAGCAGATGTACTGTATGGTGTCACATATGGGCTGGGCAGGGAAAAAGAGAGAGGGAAGATGAAGCATACCTGAAGTACACTTCTTAAAGGAGAAGATTCAATTCATAACTAAATAATATAATAACTAGTGCTTCAGGCCATGAAAAAATTAATTAATCTTTATTAAAATTTAAAAAATATAAATGAATATTATCATATAAATGATAACAAAAATATAGTAAAAATATTTAATTTTTATTTATCTAAAAGGAAATTAAAAACATATTCTCTTAATCATAATGAGATAAGGAGAAGCAAGTTAAAGATTCATCCTAAGCTTTTTAAATTTTCAAAAAATGGAAAAATAAGTGGCAAATGTTGTTTTGATTTGATTTTTATTCCTTTTTTTTATTTTTTTTCTTCTTGATAGGCAAAGCATATCTATGGGACCACTAAATAGTAGATGAAAACTTGGGACCCACTAAATTGGCCCCATTAATTCCTAGCACATAAGATTGCATTAATTAATTATTGATTATTTACTTTACCTAATGGATCAACAATATCAAACCTACTTACCCAGTAGTGCAAATGTGCATCTATATGGCGCTAGCATATACCAAGCCCACTATGTGGTAGATGGGTACTTGGGACCCACCACATTCTACCTGTTAACTCCCAACACATAAGACCATGTTAATCATGTTATTATTCATTATATGGTTATTTTACTTTATATATATATATATAACCTAGGGTATCTTCTGCCTAGCCTAGCTTGGGAGACTTTGCCCCTGAGCTTGAGGGATAGGCTAATAAAAACTACACACACATTTGTATTGGCTGAAACTATCATGTGTACCAGTTGAAAGTATAAAATTAAAAAAAACGTTGAGATGAAGGCATCCATGATTATTCAAGGAATTATATGTGAGCTAATAAAAACTATACTTCATAACAATGCACAAAAAGGATCTCCCATTCGAGTTGTTTAGGCCAAAAGATTTGTAGGTTCCCAAATCCAGTTGTAAGTCATCCATTAGTGTGTGTGGCTCAATTTCCAACAAAATTCAAATTGGTCTTAATGTAAAATAAAATTATTTGTAAATATTTAATTAAATAATAAATAAATATTATCATATAAGAATTCATAACACAATACATTTAAAATTGAACTTCAAAAGGCCAAAGGTTTAAAGGAAAAAAATAAGCAAAATGATCCAATCAATTTATTTAATATGTGCTATTGGAAAAATGACTCAATTACATAAAATAACGAGCTAAAATGAAAACAAAACTAAAGAATGTGGACTATTGGGCCATAGTCGAAAGGTCTAAATGAACTTTCGAGCATTAAGATGCACTATCCAAGGGTATCCAAGTTGATTTTTGTGTGGACCGCATTAATGGGCATGAAAGTGAACTCATTACCATGTTAAATAGTGAATAAGATAGAGAATAGGTAAACATGGAAACTCATGAGTGAAAAGCTAAGAGGGTTTAGGAGATGATTAAGTAAAGTAAAAAGATTTTAGTACTTTGACTTGATTATATTTGTGCTTGAGCACAAGTTGAGTGTCAATCTCAAAATTAAATGTGGATTTTGAAATCAATTAGATGCCACAATAACCCCCATAAAATGATATTGTACAACAATGAAAGAAAAACAATGAGAAAAAAGTTGCAAAATACAATCATTTGGCTATGAAAGTGGCCCCCATAAATTGCAAGATTAAAAGGAAAAATTTTGACATTTACAAAAAGACCTAGATACTGTTTGAACTTGAAATAAAAAAATTATTTGAAAGTGGATTCCACAATGAGCCCCACAAAATGATACTGTACAACATTGAAAGGAAATAGTTGGGCCCCAAATTCCTACAGCTTGGATCTGAAGTGAGGGCCCACCTATCATAAAAATCAATGTTGACCCCATTAATGGATAAAAAAGAAAGAAAGAATGGTAGTAAAAAAACCTTGAAGCAGATCCCTCATCGGGCACTCATCTTAAATTCAAACTATCAATTGGATAATGAGTCATTAATGAGTGAAAGGGGAAAAACTATGGCTGATTTTTTACTTACTAAAGTGAAATGCCCAGACCCACAAAGATGAAAAGAGTAAAAAATATATATATAGTGAATCATGCAAATTAGGATAGCTTAGAGTTTCTAATTTGGTTATTTTTTGTACACCAACTACAATCTATAAGGCTCATTGGCTCAGTGGTATACGCTAGACTACCCATCCGATCACTAACAAATTGATGATGGGTCCCATTGATTTATTATTTCAATTAAACTCCTAAGACATCCCCAAACTCATGGGATGGTTCAAACCGTATAAAGAGATAGATTTTAGGCAATACAGCGTGGAGTATAGTATGTCTATGGTGGAGAGATGTTAGGGAGAGATTTAGAGAGAGATATTATAAGAAACAGAGTTTTAATAAGTGTATGCCTTTATTAATTGCATGCCACGTGTTGTGCTCCTGTTCTCTCTTACGAATTCAATGATGACCCCATTAATGGATAAAAAAGAAAGAAAGATGGTAGCAAAAAAACCGTGTTAGAGATCTTTCATCGGGCCCTCATCTTAAATTCAAACTATCAAATGCATAATGAGGCGATTGGTGAGTAAAAGGGAAAAAATTGTGGCTAATTTTTTACTTGCTAAAGTGAAATGCCCAGGCTCACAAAGATGGAAAGAAGAAGAAAAAACATAGTGAATCATGCAAAATTGGATAGCTTGGACTTTCTAACTTAGATTATTTTCTTTACACCAACTATAATTTATAGGGCTCATTAGCTGAATGGTATACTCTAGACTACCAACTATAATCTTTACCCACGTGTCACGTTCTCATTCTCTATGGCAAAGGTGGGGAATTCTCTTTATATATAACTAGCACTGAAGGCCCATGCCCAACATAGGCCAAAAAAGAAATATATATAAGCAAATATGAAAGTAATATCGAAGCATATTAAAATAATATATTTGTGCTCGGGTACAAATTAAATATCAATTTCAAGATTAAGTGTGGATTTTGAAATCAGTTGAATTTCATAATGTAGTAAAATACAATCGTTTGGCTATGAAAAAGGCTTCTATAAGTTGTGAAATTCGAAAGGAAAAAATTAACTTTCACAATGGGACCCACAGAATGTTTAGAACTTGGAATTAAAAGAAAACAATAACTTTAATAGTTGGCCCCATGGATTGATGAAAAACAACAAAGATGAAACCAACCATGATCTATAAGTGGACCCTAAATTCTTGCAACTTTGATTTAACATGAGGGTCCCATATATGCCCACCTATCATGGAAATCAATCATGACCCCGTTAAGAGATAAAAAAAAATAATGGCAATGGCCCCCTCTAAATTATGAGATCTGAGGATTAAAAGTGAACAAGGAAAAAAATTTGGTTGATAGTATGCCCCATAGATTGATGGAAAATAATAAAAATGAAGCCAACTAAACTTTTGCATTTTGGATCTGACATGAGGGTCACAAACATGCCAACCAAATTCAGAAACTGTATCTTATTTGGTGGGGCCATGATGTGTATACTCAAATTAAAAACTGTATCTTGTTTGGGTTACTTGGTGAGGCCATGATGTATATATTTAAAAAAATGTTGTTTGTGAAGTCAATACTCGACGTTTCTGTACAGTTAGTCAAGCATTAGGTTTTACATGTCTGGGCTATGGTATGGTGATCTCGACCATTAATCCGATGAGTGCCATTCAAATTGACTCTTGTAAGATTAAGATGATGAGTTTGTGTATTATATGGATGCTTCCATATATGGATGGGTGAAGTCATTGTGGAGTCTAATTTGTTAAAGTGATATATCTATGGACATGAGTATAGTGAGAGATTTTAGGTGTTTTAAATGAGATGGTAAGAGAAATGATGTCATGTAGAGATTTTAGGGGAGAGAAGAGATATTTCAGATTTTAAGATGCCACGTGTCGCGCTCACATTCTTGCTTATAAAGGAGAGAATTCTCTTAATATATACTAGCGCTTCAAGGCCCACGCCCAACGCGGGCCATAAAAAATTAAATTTTATTTTAAAAAGCTAAATTTATTAATTTTTTAATATTTTAATAAAATATAAATAAATATTATTATATAAATCATAAAATAAACATAGTTGAAATTAAATTTAAAATATCAAAATTTTAAGAATAAAATTATATACAATGTTTAGTCACATGCTTCTAACCTTGATATGAATTGCCACTTGTAGATTTAATGTGAGAGTGGCTGAATCGCACATTGTAAATATGTTTACACATGTTAAAAACCAAAAATCTCTACTCAGCCATCATTTGAAGTCAAAATAGGATTAAGTTGCAACTACTTGAGACGGTCAAAAAATCTAACCTATCTGATATATAAAGTTATATTTGCAAAGGAGGTGGGAGTAGGAGGCTTTGATTTGGATTATAGGTGGGTCAATTATTAATAGAATATGATATTTATAATCATTAAATTTTATAATTCTTAAAGATGGTGATGGTGTTTGTCTCTCTAATTTACATCAATAAATCTAAATTCCACCCTACTTTCTAAATTTTGTAACCCTCATTCATAAAGTAGTTAAACATGATGGGTGAGGCCGTGAGGGAACTATACCATGTATTTCACATTACGTATAAATTCCTAAAGATAAAAGGGAAAGAAATATGATTTATAATCTCTTTGAATTTTGCTTTGGTTGATTGCTTCAATTATAGAGTCCATTTGGTAGTATTAAATACATGATATGTCACGTCTCTTGTGTTATCCATTTGTTGTAACAATTATCAGTAGGTTAAGTAGTTTTTTGTTAAAGTAAGAAAGCATAAAAAAGCACTAAAAAAAAGAAAATTTTATTAAAATTTAATGATTTTAAAATGTATATAATAAATAAAAAGAAGTCCAAAATATATAAATATGTCATTTAACCTTGTCTATTAAAAAGGATTAAAAGATGAAACAATCCATATTGGTGGGTGAGATACATTACATAAGCAAAATCTTATGTTGGCCGAATATAGTTGACTTAGGATTGGATCCTCCTTAGCCGTATAATTTTATAGTTTTTGTATGAATTGCAAACTTAGCAACAAAGTATAAAGGAGCCTATTGTCCCATCTATCAACCTAAGAAGAGCAACATACAAAAACTATAAATAATTGTATAATTGATAACCTTAGATATGTATGGATATAGTTCACACGTACTTGGGCTTCAATGAGGTCCTTGATCTCAAATTTCTTGTTTGTGCCAAGACACAAAAAAATCCACTAAAAAATACAAATAAATAGATATAAGTAAAAGGCAACATTTTTTTAAGGTGTTATGTAAAAGATTACTGTGGATGAAGAGCTACATGGAAAAAAAAAAAAGAAGGAAAGAAGCACTATAAAAAAAACTGAGATCCAAAATAAGGAATCATATAAGTGACTCAACATAAAAATAAAAAGAAAACAATGTGGAGGATCAAATTGACTATGGATAGGCCACATATTACACAAAATGGCAAATGTGATATAGATCATCATTCTATCTTAGACAATTGATACAATAGTAAAAAAAGAGTGAATGTTTCATATAAATACAAAAATGCCTCTTATCATTGATCATTCTAATCGATGTACTACCATAGATGGTAAATCCAAGAAGGCATTTGATCATTGATATAGTGGAAAGAAAGTAAATCATGATGAAATGTCCTAGGAAAGAGAGATTATCAAGAGGGAAGAGAATATTCCATGGGTAGTGAGAAATAACAGGAGTAGTTATTCAAACTTACTTTTCAATTAAATTCCGAGATAGAGATTTTAGGAATGAAGCTTGACTGATAAGAATAGGGAGAGAGATTTTCGGGGAGTTAACATCTCAAACACGTTCATATCAATCAATTATATAAAGCAAGTGCCCATCTTACACACGATGAATGGATAAATTCTTAGTAATATGGTGTATGGGGACTGGGGTCATGTCAAAGCTTTTTTAAGGTCCTAAATTGACACCTAAAAGGCTTTTTTAGTTAATATGCATTGGCATATTAAAATTGATACTTATAAAAAATGTAATGAACATGGCCTCGAGAGATATAGAGAAAAAAGAGAAATTAAATAATTAAGAAGAAAAAAATAGTATAACTATCTTTTTAACATTTAAAACAAATATATATATGTAGAATATTCATTTGTATATGTCCCTCACCATTTTTTTCATGAGAACTCTAGGTGGGACCCACTATATGGTCCAGCCGAATGGACCACACACACAACCCCCTTGAATTGAACCCATTTACCAATTTTTAGTCAAATCCAAATTTATTGGACTGTTGGATCGACTATGCACTCATTCGAATAGAATGAATTTGTGGGTTTTGGATGAAGAGGTTAGGGACATGTGATTGGGGGGCCAAACTTTATATCTAAGGTAGTCCCGCATGGAGCTTTTCATCCCTTGGTGGGTTCCACCATGGGCCTTATAGAGAAGTATACACGGTCCGTTGGTGAGGGACATGTGCACATGAATATTCTCATATATATAAACCATTAGAACTTTTGGTGTTTAAAGAAAGTAGAACTGCACTTACTCTTAGTGGTGAGTTGTTTGATGGTGTCTCCATACTATACCATACTTTACATTCTCATGTAAAACCTCTAGGCTAATGAACTGGTCGTTCTCTGTTTTTTTTTTTTTTTTTATTCTCCTTCCATTGTTATATGGAAAAGTTGAATTTCAACACCCACCCATTCATGGCGAGTGGAATCAAAATAAAAATGAATATGATTGTCTAATTTCCAAAGGTTTTATCAATCTAACCATAAGAGATGTTGTGTATAAAATTGAAAGATTTTATGATAAGAGATAAAAATTCATTAGTTTATGTAAAATTTAAAATAAAGTGAGAATATTAATCCAAATTTAAAATTATTATGTTAAGGCTAATCCAAATTATTGGTTGTTCTGGGTTTTATAGGACATGATTTAGAATGAGAGAAATTTTAAAAATCTTGCCTCCTGGTAGTATCATTCTAAATGGTTAATTTAGGAAAGATCTAGTAATTTTAGAGCTTGAGCATTAACTTACTCGAGTAGTTCAAGTAACATATAAACTTTGAATTGAGCTGAGATTTAGCCCAAGCCCAATTTGGTCCAAGTGAGAGACACTAAGAAATCTTTAATATAGAAACAAACATCCTAACCAACAAATATTTTCATTTTTAAAATATAATACAGTATGGCTCAAGTTTAAACTATTATAAGTGGGCTGGGCTCATGGTAGATACTTATGGCCCGAGTTAGGCTTTCTCCAGGCTTAAGCCTATTGTTCAAAATCTAGGCTAAGCCTGGATATTATTTGGCCCGACCTAGCCCGTCTTGGCCCAACCTTATGAACAGCCTTGATCAATTTAAACTTTATTGAGATTTTAATAGGAAACCCTGTGGACCCACAAATTGTCACTTGGATAGTAGAATTTAATGGCATGTGAAATGAGGTAAAGGTAATTTACTTAATTAATATGATGAGTGGTATGAAAATTCGTTTGAGATGTATGAGAACCCGTCTTTTCTTTAAGATTAAATATGATATGGATATCAATTGTAGATTATAATGAAATTGCATGTAAGGGATTGTATTGAAATTTTTAAGGTATTGTATTGCTTAAACACAAAAGATTTATATTGATTTTAGAAAAAGTGAGATAATGATAGGGATAAGGAATATGCTGATTTCTAAGAGATTAAATAATAAAAAGAGAGATTTCAAAGGAGATTGTGAGGCCCACCTGTGCTGCAACTTTAATTAAAAAATTGTGGGGAACCCACTTCTCAAAAACTCATTGAGAATGAGAGAAATTAGGAAGGGAGAGATTTTATAGAAAACCAAGGAGAGATTTTAGGAAAATTGAGAGATTTTAGGGATTTGTTATGGATAGAGTTTACCTAATATGGTTGGAGTTCTTAAATTACGCCACATGTCGCCCTCTCCCAAAAGGGGGGATTGCTTTAATATATATAATAATAACTAGCACTTCAAGCCCGTGCCCAACCCGAGCTATGAAAAAAATAATAAAGTTTTATTAAAAATTATTAATATTTAAATAAAATATAAATGAATATTATCATACATTTATATAAAGACAATATTCATGTGCATATGTCTTAACATTTTTTTGTGAGAACTTTAGGTGGAGCCCATCTATCATCCAATCCAAACCTTGCAATACACAGAAGACCCCCTTTGATAGGTAGATGCCCCAAGTTTTAGTCAAATCCGAGTTTAACAGATAGTTGGATGGACTATGCACAAATCTGAATTAAATATATTTGTGGGTCGCGGATGAAAGGTTAGGGACATGTGATTGGAGCCAAACTTGATATTTAGGATTGTCTCACATGAATCTTTCTATCCCCCCCGGTCTCATCCCTAGGTAGGCTCCACAATGTGCCCACAAAGGAGTATGCACTGTCCCTCCATGAGGGACATATGCATATAAAGATTCCCTATTATATAAATCATAATAAAGACATAGTTAAAATATTGAATCTTTATTTTTCTAAAAAAAATAAAAAAATATCTTCTTTGAACTATAATGAGATGAGAAAGAAGCAAGATCATAATTCACGCTAAGATTTTTAAATTTTTAGAAAACGAAAAAAGGTATAATCCATAATTTAAATTATATGTGGCAAATATTGTTTTGATTCTGTTTTTATTTCTTTTTTTTAAATTTTTTTTCTTATTGACAGGCAAAGTATATGGATGATTTAGAGACAACCTAACAAATCTAATAAGTTTGACTAGAACCCAATATAAAAAAAAACCACTATAGCAGTCAATAATAAAAACAAATGATGAATAATCTTAATTTGAAAATGAAGATTGAGAGAATCAGCAAAATACTGCACCAAAACTAAAAATAGTAGAAAAGAAAATAAGATAAAAAAGTATTAATTAATTACAATAAAGGAAAAGTCAATATTATATTCAAAAAAGAAGTGAAAAAAGTCATACCAGAAATGTGACAAAGAATCCAAAGGCTGTTTGATGGAGAGCTTCTAGAACTTTATAGAGAAAACACGAAAAATTATGTCCAAAACTATTTTTTTTAGTTGGGACAGTAGTTGTGTTTCAATAATTCAGTTATATTAAGTTTAAATTACAAATAAAGTGGGCCATCTTCAATCGAAAAAAGAATTTTGAACTATATTTTTGAATTAGAAATAAAATTAGAAAATGCTAAAAGGGAATGAAGTTGTATTTGAAATAGGAGGATTTGCATGTACCCCAACAAATTAGTTCTCAATTGTTCAAAATCAAGTGTCCCTCGAGCTCATGGCCAAAGTCTTTTAGGTTGGGCAAGGTGGGAGCTACCCTAGACTAAAAAAAAAGTAGATTAACTATATGATGAATAATAACATGATCTTATATGTTAGGAGTTAATAGGTAGAATGTGGTCGGTCCTAAGTACCTATCTACTACATAGTGGGTTCGATATAAGCTTGCATCATATAGATGCACATTTGTACTATTGGGTAAGTAGGTTGCCTATTGTGGATCCATTACATAAGGTAAATAATAAGTAACTTAATTAATTCAATCTTATGTGTTAGGAGTTAATGAGCAGGATGTAGTGGCTCTCAAGTTTTCATTTACTATTTAGTGGGGCCCATAGAGAGTGGCCTCATGTAGATGCACAAATGTGTGACTGGGTAAGTAGATTGGCTATTATAGATCCATTAAGGTAAGGGAAGATTTATAGGTTATCTAAGATTTATAGGTTATCTATCCATAATGATAAAGAAAAAGAAAAAAAATATAGAAATAGTAAGAGATAACCTGAGATCCTAGGAAAAGTTGCAATGGTTTAGGCTATTGATGTGAGACCGTGAAGTTGTGCATGAAATGGAGTTTAATATAAATGCACATCCTATCAAAAATTCCAATTTCTTTCACATTTTATCCTCGCTCATTATATGACATGGGCTTAATATAGGGAAATAAATGAATGGTCCATTTGTTAATTATCGCTTAAATTTTTCATGAAAGGCTTAAGTAGAGATTTTGATCTGCACATCTTAAGATCCAAATCAAGTTTGGCATATCCCTATACTCTCAATTAAGGGCTTGACTTGAATATAGAATATAAAGGTTAGGTGAGTGTGACATAACATTATTAAATCATTTTTATATACATTCAATAGGGTTATACCACCAGATGTATTTAAAGGATAATACTATAGATTTTAGTTTAAATAAGGTGCAATATCATGGGAAATTTTCATAACCTACTACTTGAGTCAGGCTTGAACGAAGCCCAAAAGTCACAAGCATTGTGAAACCAACTTCAAGCTGAGCCAGGCTTGGTTTCTAATCAAACCTTATTTGAAGCTTGAGTTCAGTTAGTACTATCAAGCCTAACTTAGTTTAATTTTTGGTAAGCTTAAACTAGACCACTCAAACTCAAGTTGGCTAATTTAACATTCAGGCCAAGCTCTTTCTAGGTTCAAATGGGCCATTCTAATAATATTAACAGAACCTACCTGGTTAACATGGGCTTGCTGAGTTGGTGGGTTACCTGGGTTGTCACTTGGCTATTCAAGGATCAATCCCTGAGTATAACACCCTTTCCACATTTGTGGGTTTCTCTTCCCACTTCCGCGGCTTTCCTTCTTAGATGTGTAGGCTACCTAGTGTCCTGCCTCTTTGACTGGGTAAAACAAAGAAAAAATAAATAAATAAATAAAAATGGAACCCTGATTTATTAAAAAAGGAACCACCCCAAGAATCCAGTTTATGGACTCTCATTTTTAACCTAATTAAAAATTAGGTCTAGGTCTACGTCGACAGTTCTGGCCCCATTTGTAATTAGGCTTGGGTTCATCCGAATGTAGACCTTGATACCAGTATAAATATAATATTTATGACATACATATATCCAACTTTAAAAATATCATGGGAGCATCTAAAAGGCCTGCGTTGTTTAATAGTATTTGTAAATAAAAATATTTAAATAAATTGTAAGTTAATTGACATAAAATTCATTACACAATCATAATTTTAAATATTTTTAGTACATTATTAAAAAACTAAATATCATATTAGTAAACCTAAATACAAAAGAAAAATAATGTTCATGTAGAGTTTCATTAGAATATTAATGAAAAAAGTTAGATAAATTTTCCTTTAATTTAAAAACCCAATTCAAGAGAAAAATATATTATATGGTAAAAGAATTAGATAGAATCGTCCAATGTACAAAGAATCACTCACCTAGTAAGTAGATTTATCTTCTGGTCCAAGTGGAGATATTTTAAGTGTTTTAGATAGGGATATTATGAGTGGATAAGATTTTGAGATTAGATAGGAAAGAAGATCTTGAAATTTAGGAATTTGCTTTTAGGGAAGGTAGAAGATTCAAGACTTTAATATGAGCACGCCACTTATCACCCTCCCACACTGTAACACTCCGATCCCCTTTGAGCCGGATTAGTGGCTCATTAGTGTGTGTTTTTGTTGTTCTATTCTTTCGGACTTGGTTTTGGGCCTTGGATAGGTAGTTGAGTAACCTTTGACCTGGAATAGGTAGTTCTAAGCCCTTTTTCGTAATTTTGCTTTTGCTTTGCTTGCATCATATTTGCATCATCTTGGTGTCAGCACGTGTATTTTGTTGAGCTCGTTATATTCCATAACTGTGTCAGACCCATTTGGAGTCAATTGGAGAAGTTGGACCCCCGTGTGACTTGATTTGTAAATAACCAAATTTTCTTGGATCTTGTTTTAAACCTTAGCAACTATATATATATGATTCAGCTCCAGATGTCTCTCATTCCTGCCCATTTGTCTCCAACGTTGCATGCAAGATAAGGAGAAGCTTCACGTTCTCTCTCTCTCTCTCTTCTCTTCACTTCTCTTACTCGATTGATGATTTGGATTCCCATTTCTGATTGGGTTCTTTCCCTTTTTCTCTGTCTTTGCTTTGGGTAAGTGGGTTTGATTTCCTTTTTCCAATTGGATTCCTTCTCCAAGCTCTGTGTGTTTTCCTTCATCTCATGCATGGTTTATTTCTTTGATTTGTCTTGATTTTAGTTGATTTGGAGCTTGATTCAGTGGATTGACAGAGTTTGAGGCAAGTATAAGTACAGGCTTTGATAACACATATGGGTGTTTTGTTTGATTGCTTTGATTCATTCTTATTCTTTGTATAGAATGTTTTACAGCCAATTTTTGTGAATTTGGAACCTCTGTAACTCGTTTTGTTCAGCTTCTGTACCAAATTTCAGTTTCTGTACTCAGCCCGAATTCGTGTTCTGTATTGTACGGCTAAGCCGTAAGTTTCTACGGCTCATGTTCCAGAGGCTTGAAATTTCGATTTTGTTCTACGGCTAGGCTACGGCTGAGCCGTAAATTGTCCTACGGCTGAGCCGTAAGCTAGCCGTGACCCAACCGTAACCCAGCCGTGAATTAAATCTCTGATCAGTCGAAACTTTTCCAATACAGTACTCCTACGGTGTGGCTATGGCTAAGCCGTGAAATGCTACGGCCAAGCCGTGGATTGGTCTACGGCTAAGCCGTATACTGACTGTAGCCCAGCCGAAAAAGGTATCAGATCAGAGGTGGAAGATGACCAGTTTAGCTGTGTTTTGAATGGAACCAAGGTGAAGCCGTAGTGCATATTACGACGAGCGCGTAAGATGTCTTCGGCTCAACCATAGGTCCCTCATGGCTAAACCGTTAGGCATGGCAATTCTGAAATATAACTTAGGATAATGGTGAGACTTGTAGGGCTCAAATACAGGTTAACCACCCATGGAAACCGGCCCAAGGGATTCTTTGGATCGCATGAAGAGTCTGTTAGGCTGTGACTTATTCATGTGAGCGTTGATCACTGTTAAGCACCTCCCCATGGGTGTTGGTTTAAGGGACGTCGGTGCACGCAAAGATTACATTGCAACACTTTGATGGCAACGGTGCATTGACTAACTTAAAACTACATCAACATGCACGGTTAGTGACAGTGAATAGCTATATTAGGGCTGGCTTGCAATGAACCTTGACTCCGTATTAATCTGAGATGCATTGCATATTGTCTATAGTTTTGCCCTCTGTTCTGCCAATCTATGTATATGCATTCCGCAGTCATTTTTGCTTTCGTTCTGTATATCTGTTTTATTCTTCGTTCTGCACTAAGCTTTGATCTATGCTGTGCTTTGACTTAATATATATGCTTTATTGGCTTGGTCTATCTCTGATTTTGGGTATTCCCTGGTGGCTCTGCCCAGAGGTTAATACGTGAGGATAAGATCCGGTCTTTGTCATCGGTGAGTCCAAAGCGGATAATCTCCCTTCTTTTGGATTTGATTTGATTGGTATTAGTCTGGCTCTACTCAACCTCAGCCTTAGGATGCCCGACGGGGTTACCTCTGGCTTAGATCTCTGTATCTCTGTATCACTGCAGTGTCGCTTTGTCTTGGGACCCCGGAACCCAGGAAACCGAGACCCACTTGTACCCTGGCCCGGTCAGTGGTGTTCTCCTCTGCTCTGCTTTGCTCTGCTCTCTATTGGAGAGAATATGGTTAACGTAGTAGCCACTTAGTTCAGTATTTCTCTGCTTTGATTCAATTATCATGCTTTACTTCTATGCACGATTTGCTTAGCATACTAAGATGAAATTCTGAAATTTCTATTCTGTCCTTATTCTATCTGATACTATCAGGGTTTCATCCCTGTCACTTGTATTTGCTGGATCGTTGCATTCATTTGTGTTGTCTGTGGTGTTGCAGGCACAGATCCCTTGCCCAGCCCCCCGGCGGTCGAGGAGGCTGCAGGGCCGAGTGTAGAGGCACCCTCCGGTCTGGCAGAGTGGGCCTGATCACCTCTGCCGAGTGCGTGCATGCATATCAGCGGCCTTTTGTTTTGAGTTGGTTTTTGAGATTTTGTATTTTGGTACTTTGGACTTTGGACTTTGTACTCTGTATATTTGTACATCTTTATTTTGTCGTGTACTCAAACTTGTATTTGGTTTTCGCAGTTGTAATTATCTTGTCTTTTCCGTTTCGCATTTGTTTTGGCTTCCGCTATTTTCCTTTGTTGCTTGCTATGATATGTACAGTTTCCGCGTATGCTTAGTTCGCACGTGTTAGATCCCTTGTGTGCGTGCATCTGAACTGGGTCTGGATGCACGTGCACGGGAGTACGTGTGTCACCGGTTTAGCTTTTCGCTAACCCCCGGATTCTGGGCTCGGGTCGTGACACACACTGTCTCGCGAAGGGGGGAATTCTCTTGATATATATTAGTGCTGCAGGGCCTGCGTTTGTTTGGGCACTAGCCTTATTTAATAATTTCATTATTTGTAACAAAAAATATTTATAAATATATAAATGAATTGTACATTAATGTTAATAGAAAACTTATTACATAAACATAATTTTAAATATTTTAGCGCACTCTCGAAAAAATAAATATTATATTAGAAACTAAATAAAAAATAATGTACCTATAGAGTTTTATTAGAATGAGAATAGAAAAAAGTTAGATGATTTCTTATTTAATCCGTGAACCCAATAAAGAGAAAAAACTATATAGAAAAGAATTAGATGGAATAATCCAATGTACAAAAGCTCATAAGGTCAACCAACCCTCTCACTATGAATAATTTTTAAAGAGGGATGTTTTTAGACCTAAAAGAACAATTGCATCAATGGCCATTTGCTTATGAGGTATAAAGAGGATTACGGTGGCACATGGGGTAGGCCTTCTACAAAATGGGAGCTTTTGATTATCAGTCATAATATTCAGGATCAATACAAAAAAATATATATTTTTTATATATTACTGGGCCTTGCACGTATCTCAAACTCAAACTGTATATTTGTCAAGTGGATGGACCTAGCCCGCATGCTTTATAATTTGGCTTTGATATAGGGTTTTATATAGGCCATTTCAAGTCTAGATCCTAAACTAATTAGGCTCTACCTGGCATTGCACTATCAATGGCTAGGTCGTGTTAGGCTAGGGAGCATCAAAGTCTAGGTCAATATCTAAAATAGAACTATTTAAATCAATTCTAAAAGGTAAAAATAGGTTTTTCTCTCACAAAGGGCTATTCTCATTACATATATAGTGTTGCAGGGCTCGCGGCCGATGCAAAGGCCTATGCTAACTCATCTTAGTTACAAAGCAATGGAATAAATTAAGGCATCATTCTGAAAGATTAAAGTCATTTGTTGAATATATATTAATTGGTATAAGAAAAAAGAAATATAATCTACTATCTTTGCAACAAAATCGTCACCCAAATTGAATAGAAAGAATTTAAAATAAGATGTAGTTGGGAGCATGGCATCCATACCTCATCAAATTTGGTGGATTCACATAGTCCAAGTTAGATTATCACCTATATAGTATTTAAAGGAAAGCAAAAAGGAACTCAGCACACTCACCCAAAAAAATGCCTAAACTACCCCCACCCTATTCTCTCCCCACTCACCGTCCCCTCCTCCCCCTCCTCCAATTCCCCACCTTCCCCTCCGATGATGGTCGGTAGCTCCAATGGAGGGAGCCGCCGAATCTCACTCCCTCCTTCTCCCTCTCCCTCTCCCTCCCCTCCTCTTCCTTTCTCTTCTCTCCTCCCCCTCTTCTTCTCATTTCCTCTCTTTATTCCATTTCCGACCTATTCGGCTCCGCAAGGCTAAACATTACACTTTTGTTCTGCCTTATAGGGCCAAACAAAAAAATAATGTTCCGTTAGTCTTGGCCAAATTGGGTGGGGGGGGGGGGGGTGGTGGGGAGGGGCTGTGGAATGGGAATGGGAATGGGGAGGGGGGAGCTTCGATAATTTTGTTGCTTTGTTGCAAGGAGACCTCGATCTAGTAGATGGGAGATCGAGTGGAGGGGGAAAAGGGGGGAGAGAGAGAAAGGAGGAGAGAGAAGGAGAGGAAGAGGATAAGACAGGGACAAGGAGAGGAAGGAAGATGAGAGGGGGATGGAGGGAGATTCGGCCTCTACCAGAGCAGCCGATCATGGCTGGGAGGGGGAGATGGGAAAAGGGAGGAGAGAGGAGGAAAAGGTGAGTGGGGAGAGAAAAGGGTGAGGGTAGTTTGAGCATTTTTTATTATTTTTTTTGGTGAGTGTACTAAGCCTCTTTTTCTTTCATATAGCAAATACTTATTTAAAAGATGGAATTTGTGAAAGAGAGAAAGGCACTGAGATGGGATTCCAGAGAAAGAGAGGCACTGAGATGACTGTCATGCAATCTTCCTTCTAAAAAGGGTGAATTCTATTTATGATTTGTTTTTAATTGGGAAGCTTTAATAGATAAGAAGGATTTGTTAAATGTAGTGGGACCATGTTCAATAAACATGAACAAGAGTACTATTAAAAAAAACTCTGGTTCAACCTAGCAGATATTCCATATTCCAACTTCCAAGGTTCAGCGGGTATCCATTGCATATAAATTTTATATTTCCTTTTTTTTCTATCTCAATTGGACTATAGGATTATTGAGAAAGAGTCTCAATTCCTTTTTCACCAAGTTGAATTTTTGTGGCTCACTTTGATGGAGTCTCTCCATCCATCCTAGAAAATGGATCACTTTGAATATTTTTTGAAATCTTTTAGAAAAACATTAATCCCTCAAGTGTTTATGTAGATAGTTGGTTGGATTATATCTACGTAGTTGTATTTGGAGCCCATATGGATATGGTGGGATCAATAATTAAGGGCCTATCTTCCTCCACTTGTCAAATTTGATTAATTTTATCAAGGTTATATTAAGTTGAATAATGGGCTTCCGTTCCTGGACCCACATCTTTTGTTCTTGATTAAATTAGTTTTTATCAAGACTTTATGAAGCTAAAATTTATCAAGATTTTATCATGTTAGATAATGGGCCCATACATTGTACCATTAATTAAATTGGATTTTTATGAAAAGTTAGTTGCAATAAGATTATGGCATGTGTTATATGATGGGGATAGTACAATGGGTGGGTAAAGAAATTGAAAAAATAAAAACTCTTATAATAGAAAGGTGTATAAGAGGAATTGTAATGAGAGGAATAAATTAGGGAGAGAGATTTGATAAAGAATGGATTTACATGGAGAGAATTTAGGGAGTCTTGGAGACTTCTTAAAATATGAGCAAATGGAGGAGTACGCCGACTTGGATTGGATCAAAATTTGGCCCCGTTAAGAAAATAAATGTGGCATGTTTCGTTGAATAATGTATATTAGTTAATAAATAAAGGAGGGGCAAAAGACGTGTTTACAATTGATCAATTTGGATTAAAAAGATGGTCCCTAATGATGGACGGATAAAGATGGGTGCTCCAGAGTTCTGACATGATGGACAACCATTATCACAAATTGAGGGCATGTCATTTGCAACTCATCATCCACCATGACACCATCTCACACAACCGTTCACAACCAAGCGAGGAAGAGTGATGATTCTTCCTAAAGACGAAGACAGAGAAGAAGATCCGGACGCCTGCGAGTTCTTTAGTCTCTCCAAGCAGAAGATCTTCACCATTCGTCTTCCAGATATTCGCAACAAGCGCTGTTGCAGGTCGTTCAAAACGGTTGGCTTATGACTATTGACATGGATCTGAACATCTCTCTTTTTCATCCCTCGTCTAGAAAACAATTAGACCTCCCTCACCAATCCACCTTTAAGTTTCAGCACTATGCAGAAGGGGAAGAATGAGAATTCACCATTGAAGAGAACCGCAACATGCACTTTTGCAAGGCTGCCCAAGTATTGGATAAAAAGATCAACTAACAAAAAAATAGGAACGCCTTTAGTTAAAGAGCAGCCTGTCTTTCCTTTCTCCGAGTTACTTGTTACAACAATACCATGAAATGCATATTCATCAAATTCATATTCTGCGATCACGAAGACTACCCCAATAGTAGCATTCACCGATTCGTACAAAGCAAATTTCCGCTTCTCTGTGACCATGAGTCTAATCTGTTCCTGTCACCGAATTTAATAGTAATCCTCCTGGTGTCATTGACCTTTTACGCCATTCTAATATATTTGTGGCTATCATCTATTACGGCTGTTTAGCTAGTGTGGAAATCATGTTCCACCTCGCTAACCTGCATAGCCGGTTGGGAAGGACAGTCCAGAGAGTTACAGTTGGAGATGGGTCGATGACTGGGAAAGAAAACAGAGAAGAAAAGAAAGAAAAGAAGAAAGAAGAAAAAGAAAGGAAGAAGAGAACGTTGCTCAATTGGGAAGGACAATCCAGAGAGTTGCATTGGAGATGGGTCAATGGCTGGGAAAGAAACCAGAGAAGAAAAGAAAGAAAAGAAGAAAGAAGAAAAAGAAAGGAAGAAGAAAACATTGCTCGATTGGGAAGGACAATCCAAAGAGTTGCAATTGGATATGGGTCGATGGCTGGGAAAGAAAATAGAAAAGAAGAGAAAGAAAAGAAGAAAGAAGAAAAGAAAGGAAGAAGAGAACATTGCTTCTCAAAAGTTGAGATGGATCGATGGCCAGTTGGGAAAGATAATCTAGGGAGTTGCAGTTGGAGATGAATCGATGGCTAGTTGAAATTTGATGATATATATGTGTAAAAGAAACTACCAGGAGCGAGAGGGGAAAGAAACAAAAGCTTTACGCATGTGATGATATATATATATATATATATTATCGATGGCTGGCTGCAAAGAGTTGCAGTTGGAGATGGGTTCATCGTGACAATGGCAAAGGCATACTAAAATAATAAATAAATTTTGATTGAAGAAAAAAGATAAATATACCTGAACTGGAGACAACTTGAAGGAAAAGAGAAAGATGAGTTGTGAGAGAGCTTTAGCTAGACAGTCAAATTGAATAATATGTAAAGAAGAAGACTACAATTCTATTTATAATGTATTTGCTAATCATGCAAATTGGAAAATACTAATTCATAATGAATTCGAAAACTTAATTTGTAAAGAATCCGAAATTAAAGAGTTTGAGTGAGATGGAGAATTATCCTTTTTAACTTGAGATCTAAAGAATCAGAAATTAAAGAGTTTGAGTGAGATGGAGAATTATCCTTTTTAACTTGAGATCCTTATTTATTGGGAATTATTATTGTGATTAGATTATATTTGTAGATTTCAAAGAGAAGAGAATCTTAGGACTTTAATGAAAGCGCGCCATGTGTTGCTTCTCTCACGAAGAGAACTATGCCACATGTTGCCCTCCTTCAAAAGGGGTATTATCATAATATATAATACTGGCGCTGTAGGCCCGTACCCAACACAGGCCAAAAAGTTAAAAAAAAAAACATATAAGCTAATATGAAATCGATATCTAAGCATATTGAAAAAAAATTCAATAAAAATATTGAAATAATTGATAAAAGGAAATCTATAGCCATTGTAAATTCACAACTTTAATTTAAATGGCAAAGTGTTGTGTAAAATCCAACACGTCTTGAGAGATGCTATCATTTAACTCTATTATCAAAAAAATGCATTTTGTTCTGCTTATATTACATGTTTTTATAATAATAACAATCATTTATTTAAAAATAACAAAGCATATTTGGAACACTACACATGGTTGGCATTGTTGATTAAAAGCTTAATTTATTATTTTTATATTATTAATGAAAATTTAAATAAAGCCTAATCAATTAATCGATTAAAAAGAGATATGTGGTCTTTGTTTCTTTTTTTTCTTTTTTTCTTTTTTACTCTTGTACAGTTGATTTTATAATCTATGAAGCACATTGATTTACGAGATTCTCCATCACACATGCGAGATGAAAATGATTTTAGGAGGGTCCAAAGAAAAGTTTTTCTGAGATATATGATATATGTACCCATTATATAATATTGTCTATTATTGTTTTCCATATTATAACCAGGGTTAGTTTTGAGACATTTTAGAGAAGAAGGTTCGATTGAGAAAATCGACTCTCCGGCAATTCCTATTTTTTAGGATATATTATTATATATAATAACAATATCCCTTTTCATGAAAGGGCCACACGTGGCGCAATTCTCTTCATCAGTAAGCGACACGTGGCACAATCTAAGGATTTCATTCATATTAGCTAAACTCCGTTCATACTAAATCTCTAAAATCTCTCAATTTTCCGAACATCTCTCCTTAGTTTTCTATAAAATCTCTTCTTCCCTAATTTCTCTCTCTCATCCTTCTACAACTTCATCCCTATCTATTCTCTAAAAGACTCTTATCTTATATATTCATACCACCTCTCTAAAATCTCTTAGTTTTTTTGAGCCTTTTTTAGAACACCATGTCATCACCCTTTTAATATTTTTTAATAAAAATAACTATTTAGATTGGCTTCTTTTTCATGTTCTGATTTCGGGTCCTCTATGTACCCAAATCTCAAAAGGATCCCATATGATCAAAGTTTTGGGCCACATTAATTTAAAGTGTTAGAGTAATCTTAGTCGTTCATCATCGGGACACAAGTGTGACACTAAGTCATACGTCTTGCACTGGACATCATAATACTCCATAATAATTCATAGAATAGGTCAGTGGGCCCATGGTTCAAATAAATCACATAGATGGCTATTGGCGATTCTTAGACTCTTTACCTGGACTCTTGGTTTACGTGAAACTATTTAATCGGACTCTTGGTTATAACGAGACTTCATTTTAATGAGACTTTCTAATAAAACAGAGTTCCGGTAAGTCTCATTCTCTTTTTTCTTGAGCAACTCTACACCCATCCTTCTCTTATCTACTTACAAGTACATATGAGATATTCACATCTTTCTTCTATTCTCCTGTGTTGTAGAAGGATATTTGAAAGAGATAGAGAGACAAGCTTAGATCACCAGGTATGTACATATTATGTAGTTACTATCTCGGTTCTTATTTTTCATTCATGTTGATTGGATTTGCTAGCTCTAGCCCAACATTTTATGCAATATATTGAGATATTTCCTTTCAGCCTTTTTTGGAGCACCATCTCATCACCCTTTTAATCTTTTTTAGTAAAAATAATTATTTAGATTGGTTTTTTTTTCATGATTATGGTTCCGGGTCCTTTTTGTACGCAGACCAAAATCAAAAGAATCCCATATGATCAAAGTTTTCTTTAGTTTCTTATTATCCTTATTTTTAAAAAAAGTTATTCTTTTCTTCATCTAATTAAGCAAAAAATGTTGTTATCTATGCTATGACAAAGCTACTACCCTGTGGCCTACCAACACAAGATTGAGTTTTTCAAATATGTATCGGGTTCATATGCAAATATATGATGTAAGTAAGTCAAAAATTTGAGTTTTAAACAAGATATGGGTTGGTGAAATAAAATGTAGATAAGTGGTCATAGTGAATGGAAAGATACAACTGAATCATGGGTCGGATAAACTATGGCCTAATGTATGAACCACACATCCAAATTTGTTTGAACCACAACTAAGTTAAGCATATTGTATATATTTAATGTTTAGATCCAAGGCCACAGGTTTGCATATAATTAAATCCATAGGTTTATACAAAGGCCCATGCTAAACCCAAGCCCAAAAAATGAGAATATATTTAAATAGAAGATTTATTGAAACATTATTAAGAAAAAATCATATGTTACCTTTCTTCTATTAATCTTTTTATTTTTTGTTTATTTTTTGCCTTTTGGGTTTAGGGGATAGGGACGTATACATATGAATATACATGCATAAAAAAACTAAAAAACATATATTAATATTTCTTTTTCTATTTATCTTTTTATTTCCACTCCCCCCCCCCCCCCCACCCCAAAAAAAACTTTTGTGGGTTTTATGAATTATTTGAGAATATTCACTTTTGTTTGTTATTATTTTTTCCTATTTTATTTCAATTATTGTATTTAGAATAGGAAATAATTTGTGATAAGAAAAACTCTTTTAAAAAAACGAAACCTAAGATATATGTTATATATTCGTTTGTAATAAGAAAAACTTTTTAAAAAAAGAAACTCAAGATATAAATTGCGTCAATTTATATAAGTTTTATCATAGACTTTGGACTTCAAGAGAATATCTCATCATGAAAACTCTTTAAAAAAGAAACCCAAGATCTAAGTCACATCAATTTATATTCTCTCTCTCTCTCTCTCTTCCGACTTCTCTATTCCATTCATAAATCAAAACAATAGAAGAAGTAGAATAGCCGCATATTTTCTCATTCTTCCATAAAAGATATATAGGTTAAGGTATTCCTTTCTCACTTCTAAGTATGCATTATATTCTATACAACACAAAATTTTCATGTCCCTTATTTTGTTGATAAGACTTAATTATTTTTTTTCATGGCCTGTGCCCAAGCACTACTCTTTTAAATCCTATGTCAATGCCCCAAGTAGTCCATGTGAATCTATCAAACTTGACGAGGTATGTATGTCATGCTCCTAATTGCATCTTATTTTGAAATTCTTTTATTTGATTTGGGTACTTATATAGCTAATTATTGTATTCTTAAACTGTTTCATGGTAATCTGTAGCCCTTTGGCTGACACTATTTAGATTTACTACTTATAGAGATAATTGTTATATTCTTAAACTATTTATAGTAATCTATAGCCCTTCGACTAACATTATTTAGATAAAGAATTAGATCCTTAAACCCTACACTGTTCATGATAATCTGTAGCCCAAAAATCTTGATTATTTAATCAAGAGTCATTGCAATCAACAGTGGCATTCTTAAGATTCTTAAGATTGTTGAAAAATAGGAGTTCTAGAAATCACGTTAACTCCAATCAACCAAATTTGCATATCATCTAGCTGTTATGTTAATCAAGTTAATGTATTTATCTATTGCACATATTATAAAACAATTGTTTTTATTTTTATTTTTTATTATCAGATACATTGCAACTATAATAGTTGTGGATCACACCAAACAAACATCATTCTTATTATACAATGAAGTACTTAAAATTTTTATAAATGCCACAGAAGAAGAATTTCAAGAATTTGCAAATAAGGTATTTTATATTTATTTTTATTTGCATAAAGTTACTTCTTTATTTTAACTATCATCATGTATATATGGAAATATTAAATTTTTAATTATTTTGCAGGTTAATTGGTATGAACTATTGGAAAATGAAATTAAAAAAAGCATTGTGGAAGCAATATTTATTTCATAAAAAACTAAACTCAACGATGAACAAATTAACATCAAAAAGCAGTATCCCAGTCAAGAAAATTAAAGAAATTATTTATACTCAAGAATCAACCATTTTATTGTTAGGAATTGAAAATTATAGGTTCTATTTTATTGTCAACACAATTTCTTTCATATCAGTTTCTTTTACTAATTTATTTGAATGTTTACTATGCAATACCAAATTATAAAGAAAATGTGAAATTTCAAGATGTTGGACCAAGTACTTCCATTGTAATACCGAAAACAAATAACTTTATTGAGAAAAGCATACAAATTGAAACAAGTGCAGCAGTTAAAAGATCTGCACAAGATGAAACAAAGCGCAACTATCGAGATAAGCAGAAAAGATGAACTAAATGCATCTACTGAAACAAGTGCTTGCCAATAAACAAATATCAACGTTCTTTTTTTTCCTTAGACCACATGTAATTACTTTAATCATTCAAGGATGACTTAATATCAATAGTTTCTTTTTTACTCTTAACTTTTATACATTTATGATTCAAAGAAAATATTTTCTCCTTTCAAAAAAATAAAGATTCAATATTTTAACTATGTTTAGCTATGATTTATGTCATAATATTCATTAATATTTTATTTAAATTATTAATAAGTTTTAATAAGACTTAATTATTATTTTTTCATGGCCTACATTGGGCGCGGGCCCTAAAGCACTAGTTATTATTATATATATTATAACAATACCCACTTTCGTGGGAGAGCGATACGTTGCATAGTCTTTTCATGGGAGAGCAACACATGAAGAGTGAAGCGCCATCTTCACTCTTCATGAAGTTGTGACACATGGCAGTTCTTATTTTCTCTTTAATAGAATTTTATCATAATCTTCAACCAAATCCTTATCATATACCATGTTAAATTATCAAGACTATAGAATCCTTAAATTTTAAACTTTCTATTTTAATTCATATATATATATATATATCGTCATTTATATATAAGCACTAACACTTTCCATACTTATCTATGATGGGACTATGGAAAGGAATTTGAACCATCGTTCTGACTCAAGCACAGATAACATGTGGAAGAAATTGATCAAAATACAGAGGAAAGCACTTTTGGGAGAATGTTCTAAACCGGAACAACTTTAGTTTGTGCACTTTAAGATTTCAAACACACTTTTGCAGATGATGATCAAACCTTCTTCCCACAGCCGCACACCTATTTAATTACATATAGCATTCACCATCCTTGGCTCCACTTTAGCATTGAATACCTTGGCAATAAGTAATTATATGGATGCTATCTTACAGTCTTTGCACTCAAATGGATTGGATGCAAATAGTACTCATCCCCTATTAATTAGGCAAATCATGTTATTAGTTTGAAAGGACCAAATCTAAGATCTTCCTCAACAATCTTCTCTTTTAAATTTAAAATTTTCAAGATGGCGTGGTAAAGAATAATAAATTTCTAATTGAGGAATGACACGGTATCTTGATGTGATTCTTTCAATTTGGGTAATGGGCTTTCACCTATGTGGGATTTTTTTCCTCTTCTTTTCAATTTTTTATCTTTGGTTTGCTTTTCTTTTTTTTTCTTTTAATCATATTTGTGGTTGATTTATTGTCTCAGTTGTTTTACTTGACCTGGGCACTCTTTTCATTTCTTTGTTCTCCTTTTCAAATAGAATAGATAAAGTTTCTCATTTGTATTTTTTTTCTAATTTTTCCTCCTCGATGTTGTGCATGGCAAGTTTTAAGTATTTATTTATTATTTATTGCTTAGATGCTTTTCTTGTGGTTTGTTGATCACCAAATTAATTATTTATGAATAGTGCCGGGGCAATGTTTAGAACTTTAAGGAATTGTTGTACATGAGGCCACTTTTAAAAAATACAACATTTTTAAAAATTGCAACTTGGATTGCCCACTACTAAAAATTAGAACATGTCACCCCACCTGTAGTATGAATTAGTAATGAGGGTAATGTTTAGAACTTCAAGAAATTGTAGTACATGAGGCCACCTTTAAAAATTACAACATGGATATAATCAAAAGCTCCCATTTTGCAGAAGGTCTACCCTATGTGCCACGTAATCCTCTTTATAGCTCATAAGCAAATGGCCATTAATGCAATTATTCTTCTAGGTTTAAAAACACCCCTCTTTAAAAATTCTTCATAATGAGAGGGTTGGTTGACCTTATAAGTTTTTGTACATTGGATTATTTCATCTAATTTTTTTCTATATGGTTTTTTCTTTTTATTGAATTTACGAATTAAATAAGAAATTATATAAATAAGAATTATCTAACTTTTTTCTATTCTTATTCTAATAAAACTCTATGGGTATATTATTTTTTATTTAGTTTCTAATATGAATTTATTTTTTAGAGAGTGCGCTAACATATTTAAAATTATGTTTGTGTAATAGTTTTTTGTGGGAGAGTGACACGTGATGCAATCTAAGGATTCCAGTCATATTAGCTAAATTCTATCCTTACCAAATCTTTAAAATCTCTTAATTTTCCTAAAATATCTTTTTTGTTTTCTATAAAATCTCTCCCTCCCAAATTTGGCTTTAATCTATATTTGCCTATGCTGATCCATGTCAAGGTATATTAATGATTGGATCTAGATATTACCAAATCTTGATGTGGACATAGCATTAGCGAGCCTCACCTAAACATCATCATAATTATCATCATGGATCAAATATGTTCTAGAAATATATAATCCAATCCCCAGAGTAGTTGTTTTAGAATAATTAAGTTTTATTTGTGAAAAGTGGAATTGTATGTTAATGTGGTAATTGGGGCCATAAAGTGATTTCATGATAAGATAAGATGGGCCACAGAACGATATCACCATCATTATAAAGATTTTCCAATAAATTAAATTAACAAGCCTACAAAATCGTACAAGATTACTGGGTATCATTCCAACATTGTCTAAGAGTCACCAAACTTTTAAGAATGGCTTAATTTACGATGAGTGAGCCTGACGGTAAAAAGGTTTGTTTAAAATGGCGACTTGAAAAATATTAAATATTCTGATTCCGAAGCAGTAAGCACTGCTAAACTAATTAAAGTGTAGATTGGTAATACTAATGAAGTTAGAATTTGCATATATTGGTCCTAATAGAAAATGGGCTGCAAAAAATTCATAGTGCGCACAAACATAGCAACTCAGGCCTAAAAGTTAGCCCACATAACGTGGCAACTTTGTTTTATAAAACTAACCCACATTCTATTACCGCATGCTACTGCTAAAGGATGTAAGTGGATATCCAATATCAGATCATATAGAGCTTCTAACCCCTACAAACTATGTTAGAAACCCAACAATAAGTTTCAATTGACAAATTGGGTTTAAGGTTCCAATAGATGTATGAGTTTATTTTCGAATCCATACAACTACATACCCATGAACCTAAGACACGACAAACAAATCTTTCATGTTGCAAATTGTAAATCAAAATCAATTTTAATTGGATATTTTTATGTTTAATCAATAATAGATTTGGTGCATGTTAGAAGTTGAATTTTATCCTTATTTTAAGAAAAAAAAAAGTTAAAACCGATTTTGGAACTGAGTATTGATCCTTCAAACAAAACATGTCCTAGAACTAGATTCAAATCCTCTTATTGAAACCGAATATGTCAATGCAGGTCAAGATCCTAAGGTCTAATACAGAGGAGCTTTTCATGTGTAAGTTATCTTAAATAATTTCCAAGAAGTTGGGCCCACTACAATATCCCTTTTAGTAAAAAAGCGACATATGGCGCTTCTTCTTTACGGGAAAGCGATATGTGGCACACTCTAATTAAAGTCCTAAGATTCTCTCCCATTTTCCTCTCCTAAAATCTCTTTCTTTACTATTTAATCTCCTAAAAATCAGTATAATCCTTATCCCTATCATTATCTCTCTCTTTCTAAAATCAATCTAAATCTTTCTTATTTAAAGAATATGATACCCTAAAATTTTCAATGCAATCCCTTGCATGCAATCTCATCATAATCTACTATTGATATCCATGTTATATTTAATCTTAAAGAATGCTATATAGTCAAAAGGAGGGGTTCTCATACATCTCAAACGAATTTTCATACCACTCATCATATTAATTATGCAAATTACCTTTATCTCATTTCACTTGCCATTATATCCCACTATCCAAGTGGCAATTTGTGGGTCCATATGGTTTTCTATTAAAATTACAATAAAGTCTAAATTGGTAATGGGTGTTCATAGGGCTGGGCTAGGATAGGCTGGGCCAGGCCAAGTAATGTTTAGGCCTATCCTAGATTTTGAACAACAGACTCGAGCCTGGAGAATGCCTAACTCGGGCCATAAGTATCTACCCTGAGTCCAGCCCACCTAGAATAGTTTAAACTTGAGCTATACTGTATTATATTTAAAAAATAAAAATATTTGTTGGTTTGGATATTTGTTTCTATGTGAAAGATTTCTTAGTGTCTCTCACTTGGACCAGGTCTGGCTTGGGCTTTCTACTGCTAAATTTCAGCCCAATTCATAGTTTATATCTAGGCCTCACTCGAGAAAGTTAATGCTCAAGCCCTAAAATTGCTAAATCTTCCATAAATTAATTACTTAGAATGACACTACCAGGGGTAAGATTTCTAAAACCTCTCTCATTCTAAATCATGTCCCTTAAAACCCGGAATAACCAAAAATCTGGATTAGCCCTAGCATAACAATTTTAAATTTGGATTAATACTCTCACTCAATTTTAAATTTTACATAAACTAATCAATTTTTATCTCTTATCCTAAAATTTTTCAATTTTATACACAACTTCTCTTGTGGTTAGATTGATAGAACCTTTGGAAGGTGGACAATCATATTCATTTTTATTTTGACTCCACTTGCCATGAATGGGTGGGTGTTGAAATTCAATTTTTCCATGTAATGAAATTCAATTTTTCCATGTAACAATGGGAGAACAAAAAAAAAATAGAGAACAACCAACTCATCGGCCTATAGGTTTTTCATGAGAATATAAAATATGGTATATGCATCGAAACACTATCAAATAATTCACCATTGAGAGTAAGTATAGTTCTGCACTCTTTAAACACCAAAAGTTCTGATTGTTTATATATATATTTTTGTTTTAAATGTTAAGAAGATAGTTATGCTATTTTTTTTCCTGTTAATTGTTTAATTTCTCTTTTCTCTCTATATTTCTCGAGGCCATGATCTTACATTTTTATAGGTCTCATTTTTAATATGCTAATACATATTAACTAAGTGTGTCTTTCATGTCAGAATATCTATGATAATGCAAATGGTATTTTATGCTTAGTGTAGGACTAATACAATTTTTTTTTCTACCAATGTAGAGATTGAAAATGTATCCAATATTTTAATGTCCACCACTCAATTGGAGATCATCTTAAGTTTTGTTATATTTAGTCAAAATTTCTCTTTTTATTTTTATTTGTTTTTCTTTCTTTATGTTATGCGCAAATGAACAAGTGAAAAGCGTAAATTTTGTGATAATCTTGATTACCGAATTCTTTTCAACTATTCAAAATTTTCATAGTGATAGAATTGGTTGAACGATGATTCTTTGCATAGTTGAGTATTCCATCTAATTTATATTGCCATATAATATTTTTTTCTCTTGACTTGATTTTACAGATTAAAGGAAAAATTATTTTTTATTAATAGTCTAATGAAATTCCACAATTACATTATTTTCATTTTTATTTAGTTTTACTAATATGATATTTACTTTTAAGAGTGCACTAAAATATTTAAGATTATGATTGTAAAATGAATTTAATGTTAATATTAAATTAAAAATCATTTAAATATTTATAAATATTCTTATTTACAAATAATATATTTATTAAATAAGGTACGCATTGGGCGCGGGCTCCGAAGTGCTAGTTTTAGATTTATTTTAGGGGAGATATCTTACATTTATTTTAGGGATGCCACGTGTTGTACTTTCACACTTTCTCACAAAGGTGTCAAATTTTTTTAATATATATATAATAATATAATAAATATAATGCTTAAAATAGTAAAAAAATAGGCCAACCAAACCCACTAATCATTTGAGGAAGATAAATATAATCCCTTCTTGCTTTGCGGTCCATCTATGGTGGGACCAACCTGAAGATTAGTAAATCGTACCATTACCAAATAATCTTCATGTTCAATAATTCATGCCATGAGCCACCATGCCTAGGACAGACTTAAGTAAAAGTGTGTAGGTGCGACCGCACTTGTCACACTGTGGTATACATTGTAAATATTACATAAAAATTTTTAGTTTACTATTAAAAATCCAATAAAAGTTGTGGGTCACCCTCAAAATCCACATAAAATTGTTCCCAAAACCAAATTATCTATTAGGGTTCACACTCCTCAAACAAAAATGCTATCTTGGTCAATCCATCATTAGTTAGGGCTTAATTTATTTTTTGTTAAGCTCACATTACGTTCAAACATAGTCGTACTCAATTTAGCCATATTAAATTAATAAATTCAAAGTTGAGCCCTTGTATTTGATTGGGGCCCATAATTCAAATGCATTTTACATGAATGGAGATCCTAATTCTCCATTTTAACAAATGTGATTGGTTAATGAAGTGGGGCATGATATGCCATATGCTCCCCTCATTTTGCAAGAGTCACATAAAGTCACATGCTTGTCAATAGTGAGCTTACGATTTTGATTAATTCGAATATGTTTTTCATGAATAACATACATGCAGATCTTTTGTTGATGGTAAATTTATAATAATATACAGTCATATCGATCTTGTATTGATGGCAAATAGGGAACTGAAAGAATATATCACATGCTTTAGATTTTTTAGTAATAGCATTCGTTTGAATGATTTTGTTGACAATGAGATGATGATGAGGGAGAGAGAGAGAGGATTAGGTTGGATGAAATTTGTAGAAAATTTAGGACTTTACTTCTTAAGGACAATAGAATATTTAGGACTTTAATTAGAGCACACCGCATGTCGCACTTTCGCAAAAAGAGTACGCCACATGTCGCTCTCCTACTAAAAGGGGTATTGTTATAATATGTATAATATATAATAATAATAATAATAAAGCCAAGGGGTTTTGGTTTTAATTTTAAGGATAGTAGAATATTTAGAACTTTAATTAGAGCGCGCCACATGTCGCTTTCCCGCTAAAAGGGGTATTGTTATAATATAAATAATATTTAATAACAATATTATTATTATTAAAACAAAGGGGTTTTGGTTTTAATTTTGACCGACAATTGTGATCTTGAAAGTTAGTTTTTATTCTTTAAAATCTTTTTCAATTTTCTCCCCACTAATGCAAAACTACATTTTTATCACTTTATCCAAATCCATGGCAGACGCATTAGCTAAGTAAAGGGTTGATAAGTCTTCTCCTTGGGTGAGTGTAATTTGTAATTGGGAATTTTTCTTTTTCTCTTGAGGTTGGGGCAATGCATCTCTCTTGCACCTTCCGCACCCTCCTTTTTTTGGTCCTTTGTTCGCTTTCTTGTTTGGTTTCTTTTAATGAATTTTGTTGTTACCGTTTAAAAAAAAAAAGCAGCTCTTTATCCAAATCACCACTTATCCACTTTTCAAACTTCCACATCTCCTTTCCACCCATACTCTCTATCATTCATTTTCTTCTCTAATTCTTCCCTTTCCTTTCTTTGCCGGTAACTCTTACAAGTTAGATTTTTTTTTTAAATAGCTATCTCATAACCTTTTCTTCTTTTACTTTTTTTTCTAAAATTTATGGATAGATATCTTTTAATAATAAATATTTAAGTTGCAATGTTGGTCACAACTTGATCAGCACAGGTTTTTGTGCTAGTGTCTTTTATGTAGACCTTTTTTCTCTACACTAATTTGCCCTCCATTTTATCTCTTGGTGGTTCGATATTCGAGATATGACACTCAGGAGCTGGAGACATAACTTGTGAGTTTAAGATATAATGCTCGCAAGCTCAGTATTTAGTGTCCACATATATGCCCAACATTATTCACCATATCAAACTTTTTTATTCACTTCAATTCCATTCACCACCATCCTCCAAACATTCATCGAGCTTCTTTATCATGTTAGATTAATTTTCTATCAACTCCAATAATGTCCTCATTCATTCTAAATGTACTATTAGTAGAAAATTAGCTCAAACATATAGGAATTCAACATAACTTCACTTGAGACTTTCCGAGGGACATTATTGTTTTGTTAAGCTCAAGTCAGTGTTGAATAATTCCGCTGACACTTCTGTTTAACCATTACTTTTACTAAAATTCGTGGAAAGTTTACTACAAAATCTAGAGTGCTCTTTCTCAATTTCCTCATTTTCAAGTATGAATTAAACATTAACATAATTAAGTCAAGAAGTTAAGAATCAACTTGTAGTATCAAGAAAAAACTCGCAAGTTTAATCGTTAAAGCTTTCCCAAATAAAATACATTTGAGTTTTGACTAATAGTTTTGAAGATGAATCAATGATTTTTGTGATTGTATGAATTGAATAATTTCATTATGAGTTTGTTCAATGAGTTTGTTCAATAGTGATAGCACTTACTATGATCACACTTTTAATACAATAAGTTGAGATTCTGCACTAAAAAATCGAATGATTTTATTTTTAAAAAAAAGCATACACAAGATTGTGCTCCTCTTCATTCTCTATTTGTAACTCTACTTCTATTATAGTTTACAGAGGATTAGCTACAAAGTTGAGAATGTTTTCATCAACATTTATTGCTTTAGAATATGATTTTATAATAAACATTAACAACTCATGATGTAAAGAATAAACTAACAAGTTCGAGAGTTGAAACAAAAATAATAAGTCGTAAAATACTCCAATGCACAAATTTAGTTGAGCCTTGATGTCATAAGAGATAAAATGAAGGGCCAATTTTGTTTGAGAAAAAAAATGAAGTCTATAGTATAAGATGCTTTTTGACGATAATGTGATGTTCGGCTTCGTAGGACCAAACGGGCAGAGAGTGTTGGGTTTATGTCTTGTATTCCAGTTTAGCCAGATGAGTCCACTGGGTTAGCCAGGGACCTTAAGAGTATTTTGGTACTTGTACCGGGGCTTTCTTGGTGGCCAAGAAAGCGGAGATTATATATATATAGTCTGTAACCCTAGACCTTGCGGCGGCAGTTGCCCGTAGTATTCCCACACTACGTAGGAGAGATGAGGTGAGAGAGTGGGAATCTCTTGTATGTTTTACTTGTCATAGTGAAAATGTTCGTCCTCCTGTGCCTGTGGATGTAGCCCTATTTGGGTGAACCACGTAAATCTCGGTATCTCTTCTTGTGTGGTGTTGCTTCGTGTTGATCTTGTGATTCATGGATGCGCACAACGGGTGATTGTCAAAAAATCACAACAATTGGTATCAGAGTCACAACAATTGGTATCAGAGCAGAGGTTGGTATTCCTTGGGTTCCTGAGCGAGGTGGAGATCGCTCAGTGGTTTGGAGGTTGTGCGCATGAAGATTAACTGAGATCAGGTTCGTGATCTTTGGTTTGGCCACGGATTAGAGTTTCCAATTGGGGAAGAAGAAGATGACATTGGGTTCTCCCGTCTCGTTGGGATGGGAGGAAAAAGGATTCACATATTTTTCAAATCTCGGAGCAAATCGCTGCGGTTGTGATCAAATCTTGTTGGGTTCGGATCGGAGAACAGTGGAACAGAGGATCGGGGAAAAATCGAAGGCTGCATCGTTATAGGAGATTGATCCGGAAGCAGAGAGAAATCGCAGAGAATTTCTCGGTCCAGAGAAAAAAACGGAAGAAAAAAAAAGAAAAAAAAAACTGTTGTTCGAACTCACCGGGATTTTCGCCGGGATTCTCGGCGTCTCCGTCGCCTTCGCCGGAATTCTCGATGAAGAAAAGGAAGAGCAGAGGTCGCTGCTGCTCTTGACGCTGCCGGAGAAGACAACCGCTTGCAGCCGCTGCCGCTGCATCGCCGCTGCTGTCCCCATTTTCGGACTCCATCGCAACCGCGCCGGAGTCGTCGCTGCAATCGGCACCGGCTGCCTTTCTCGCCGTCTCCGGAACAGTTGTGATCCCTCCGCTGGTCACCGGAGGCATCTGCCATCGCCGCGGAAGAGGGGATCGTTTTCCCCGTTGCAGAGAAACAGAGACGCGTTGAAGACAACCCTGTTCTGGGTCAGTTGAGTCTCGGGTCGGGTCAGTTCGACGTGACCAGCGTGGAAAATATCGGCCCAGAAGAACAGGTTTTGGTTCGAGTTCTGGGTTTCGGGTTGGGTCAGACCCAACCTGTGGTGCAACCCAATCCAGCAGCAAGATTTCAAGTCGGTTCCGGATCGAATCGGGTTGACCTGGTCCATGTTCCCAGAGCCCAACCCAGCAGTACATCCAGCAGTTCCGAGCCAGTTCGGGTCGGGTCCGACCTGACCCGTGTGCACAGAGTCCAGCCCAGAGCGCAGTTTAGGTCAGTTCCAGCCCAGAGCGCAGTCCAGGTCAGTTCACCTGACCCGGGTCTGCTTCAGAAGCCCAGCAGACAGTGCAGTGACGTCAGCAGTGATGTTAGCATCGGTCAACAGGCAGGTTTGACCAGATTTGTGGCCGAAATTGTTTCTGCGATATCTTGATCGTCCGAAGTCCGATCGGAGATCCGCTTGAGCCTATGGACTCGTTTCGAGCAGATCTACGCAGTGGAAGAGGTTGATTGGCTGTTTGACAGTCAAGGAGGAGGTTTGATCGATTGGAGCGTAGAAACTTGTTTCTACATTATCGGAGCCATCCTGAGTCGGATTTCAGATCCGTTTCTTCCAGCGTGCTCGTGGTGACGAGATCTATAACTTGATGCAAAAATTAGGAGGAGATTTGAACAGATGTGGATTGAGGCTTGAATCGAGTCTACTCGACCTGGTTGTTGTTACAAATCCAATAATAGGAGTCGCCGGCCTAGTTGCAAAGGGTTTGCTGATTCAAACGAAGTTGTTCGTTTGGGGTTCACATGATCGCATGTGATGTTATTCATCTTGCCAGAGCCAAGCCGGAAAAACAGCAAGGAGGAGCTGATGTGTCAGCAGTTGTCAAACATTTGTTTGATTGATTGATCGGAGGCCCGGTCAAATGGAGTTTTTTGACCGCTCGGAGGCAGAGGTTTCTGCAATTGTAAAGTCATCTGGACTTGTATTCCCAATCTGTTTTGCTTGCATGCTTGTGGCGATTGGATCTTCACGGTGATGTTGAAGATGGGGCAGGATGGTGAGTGATTCAGATATCACTCAGATTCGTCAATGGTTTCGAGCTTTTAGTTCGAGGTGGAGTTTGACGAGATGAACTTTGTTCAAAGTTCATGTGATGGTTCAACATGTCAAAATGTTGAAGAAGACTGTATCGTTGGTGCAGTGACGTGCCATTCAGCAGGGTACGTGAAGACATTGCCGGTTTTATCTCCTAGTAGCTCGAGTTGTACGGAGTTGTACGGAATTCAAGCCAAGGTGGAGATTGTTGGGTTTATGTCTTGTATTCCAGTTTAGCCGGATGAGTCCACTGGGTTAGCCAGGGACCTTAAGGGTATTTTGGTACTTGTACCGGGGCTTTCTTGGTGGCCAAGAAAGCGGAGATTATATATATGTATAGTCTGTAACCCTAGACCTTGCGGCGGCAGTTGCCCGTTGTGTTTCCACACCACGTAGGAGAGATGAGGTGAGAGAGTGGGAATCTCTTGTATGCTTTACTTGTCATAGTGAAGATGTTCGTCCTCCTGTGCCCGTGGATGTAGCCCTATTTGGGTGAACCACGTAAATCTCGGTGTCTCTTCTTGTGTGGTGTTGCTTCGTGTTGATCTTGTGATTCATGGATGCGCACAACAGATGATTGTCAGAAAATCACAACAATTGGTATCAGAGTCACAACAGAGAGAAGATAAGAGGAGGAGAGGAAAAGGGGGAGGAGAGGAACAAGAAGGGAGAGGAAAAGAGAGGAAGAGGAGGAATAGGGAGAGAGAAAGGGTCCGCTGGCGAGGAAAAGGGGAGAGAGGAAGGAGGGACGGAGACGGATGTCTTTTGTGGGGGGGGGGGGGGGTTGTAAAATGAAGATTTTTTCTTTCTAGTGTAAGAGAGTTTTTTTTTTTTTTTTTTTTCAAATAGCAGCCCCCATTCTAAAACCCTTTTGCATACTTGATTGAAGCGCAGAGAAAGGGCGAAGAAGAAAAAGCAGAAGCAGCAGCAGCAGAAGCCCTACCGACACGACGTTCTATAACATAGCGCCATGTCGCCGGAGGCCTTGATGAAGCTGGAAGAAATCCGAGGCAGGGGAAGATCCCTGGTCGCTTCCCGGCACATAAAAGCAGGACAGATCATCCTCCAGGATTCCCCAATCCTTCTCTATCCATCATCTTTATCTTCATCTTCATCATCTTCACACTTCTACTGCTCCCACTGCTTCCGCAATCTCGACCCTTCATCACTTCACCCCTGCCCCACATGCCCCAACTATCAGACTTTCTTCTTCTGCGGGCCCACCTGCCGATCCTCCGCCCTCGCCTCCTCCCACTCCCCTTGGGTCTGCAGCTCCCTGCCCCTCATCCCCTCCCTCTCGCACCACCTCCACTCCCAGGCCCTCTTCCTCCTCTCCGCGTACAACCTCGCCTTCCTCTCCCCTCCCCGCTTCTCCCTCCTCCTCTCCCTCCATGGGCACGGCAATCCCTCCTCATCCGACCCCACCCTCGCCGCCCTCCACTCCTTCATCTCCTCACTCACCCCACCTCCTCCCATGGCCCCCACATCCGCCGCTTCTGGAGGAGCACCAGCACCAGCAGTATTCTCCCCCGCTCTCACTGCCGCCCTGCTTGCCAAGGACAAGCACAACGCCTTCGGCCTCATGGAGCCATTCTCCGCCAACGCCCAAAGATCCGTGCGTGCCTACGGCATCTACCCCACGGCCTCCTTCTTCAACCACGACTGCCTCCCCAATGCCTGCAGGTTCGATTACATCGACGATGCCAGAGACCGAGACCGGAGCAGCAACAACACTGACATCATCGTCAGGGCGATCCATGATATCGAGCAAGGGAGGGAGGTTTGCTTGAGTTACTTTCCTGTGAATTGGACTTATGCGGACAGGCAGAAGAGGCTGTTGGAGGACTATGGATTCATCTGCGACTGCGACCGCTGCCAGGTAGAGAGGAATTGGAAAGATGATGATGATGATGGGTTGATGGATGAGGATACCAACGACCATGACCATGAGCGGATGGAGGGCACAGAAGAGAAGGAGGAGGAGGGGGAGCAGCAGCAGGAGGATGATTTCCCTCATGCTTATTTCTTTGTGAGCTATCTGTGCCAGAGAGACAACTGTGGAGGGACTTTAGCTCCCCTTCCCCCATCACATGATAATGGTATGGCATCCAACATGTTGGAATGCAATGTTTGCGGGCACTTGAGTTCGGATGAAGAACAATGTGGAGATGATGCTGAAGACGACAATATGCTGGACAAATAAGCTGAGTTCCCTATTGGCCTTGCAATCATTACTAGTTTGCTTTCTACTACCTCTCTTGTTCTTTCTCCTTGTTACTCAGCAACTCTTTAGCTTCTCCTTTATGTTCTATAATCATCTCCATCATGTTTTCCCTCTGTTTCCTCAACAAGTATCAAGTATGCTAGATTCTCATTCTTCAACATATTCTAAATGTAATTTGGCTTGGAACTTGCAACTCCACTTGTTCCGGTCAAATTGGCCAAATGCGGAATTACAGACACATGTGAGTCTTCTATCAAAAGGTTGGCATTCATAAAGGGGTGGGGGTAATCGATTCTAACCTGAACATGTTGGTATGGTCAATTTATACCTTGCTGATTAGACCATCTTAACCTTCTCATCTGTGCTATACAAACAGCACCATCAGCATTAGCCCGATGCATATGAATGGTGATGGGCCGTGAATTAGTTATTGGATTCTCTAATGAATGGTACTGGCCAATGACCCACCACACCAGCCCATGTGTTTGTGCCTGTGGTGACTGGTGAGCCAGATATAGGTTTTTCTGCTTGTATCCCATCCTTACATGATGGGATGGTAATAAAATCTCAGGCAGGTTAAAATGATGCATTTTGGGATAGGTTAAAGTTTACAAATATAACAAATCACTCTACTTCTCTTTGCTTTTTAGTATTGCTCGGTGGCTCTCACATGATTAAAACAACGCTATCACCTATTTATTATTATTATTATTATTATTATTATTATTATTATTATTATTATTTCCTTTTCCTTTTCCCTTTGTTTGTTTGTCTGTTTGTTTTTGAATGGTCTGTCTCCTTTTCTATTACCATAATAATGGAAGGTTTGAGGGCATTATGGTGAGAGTGCAAGGGATCAACTGGTCCATGGTTCCAATAATATAGGCATGGGTGGATTGGTGATTGTTCTTTGTAGACAAAACATTGCTTTTATGTGAAGCTTCCATATTAGAGGGGTTTTTTTTTTTTTTTAGGTTAAAGCTTCCATATTAGAGGTTGAAACTCTAATATGAGCTAGTTTAGGGTTTCGGGTTTAGGGTTTAGGGTTTGTTGGAATCAATAAAAGTACATTAGTAGGTGTTGTGATGTAGGCCAGATCCATAATTGACCAACCATTCAAATCCAAATGGGCTCAAATCCAAAGTCCAACAGTGAAGATTGATTTTATTAGTAGTAGTTGCTTTCTTAAGTTTTGGAAATTGGATTTATTTTTAAATTAGGATTTCTTATTTGGATTGAACTAGTTAGTTTCTTTATTTAGAGAGTAGTTTAGTTATCAATAGATGTAATCCCTTCTCATGGGATAGACTACATTATTATTAAATGAGATTCAGTTTTCTTCTTCATATAGGTTGAATTCTTGTATTTGGTGTGAGGCCTAGATAATTTATCCTAAGCCTTTTGGCTTGGAGAATAGCCCGTTGGCTATTCTTCTTCCCCATGTTGCATTATGTTGTTGGAACTAATTTGAGGAAAACTGAAAGTTGGTGTGTAAAATGAGTTGTTTATTCTCCCTTGATCTAGTATTCTGGCCTGTATTAGGTGCCAATCCAAGATGAAACACCATGTGGAATCTAGTGATGAGAAGAATGGAAGGTAAATTTACAAATTGGAAGAGTGCGTACTTTCTCTGGGGTCACTTCAGCTTGGTAAAAATCATCTTAACCTCCTAGATGGCTTTTCATGAGGATACCTGTGCCCATAGTAAAGTGGATTGAGAATTACATAGAAACTCCCGGTTGTATTGCAACAACTTAAGAACCAAAGTTCATGTTGAATGTGGTAGTGAAATTGAAAAGAGGAGGGGGATTAGGAGTGACAGAAATCATTGATAGAAGTTGGAGACTATTATACAAATGGTCGTGGAAGCAAAGGTAGCAGTGGTAAAAATATCAGGGACTGTCAAGGGGGTTGGAACTCTTGGGAGCCAGCAAGGGCCTAGAGACGAGGTGGATCAAGGCTGATGGGGGAGTCCAATTAACTTGTATTCTCAATGTTGGCGGAATTCCTTGGATTTAACTGCAAGGACCTAATTGAGATGCATAAAAAATATCCCAAAATTGAGCTACAAATTCATGATCCACTAGATATTTTATGTAATTCAAGAAAAAAAAATAATTAATATATACATTTCCTTTTTTCAGTTTTGTGTATTTTGCATGAACTCGTATTTAGGTCTGCTTTAATAGATCACCTTTTAAGTTTTGCCCCTTTTTTTCTAGCTACATTGGGCTACTTGTCTTGGAGTGGTATTTCAACTTGAGTACCCAAAGATTGATCCGTGGCCATTTATGTGAACTGATGGTGCCAACACACTCAACCAATAGTGAGTGTGTTGGCTTTGACTTTTGCCTTATTCAGAACAAGAAAGAAAAGCTTTATGGCCTCAACCAAATTTGAAAGCAAATAACAAAAGGCTAACTCCATTGGGTTAAGTTTTGTATGAAAATCATCACACTTTTTTTTTTAAACTAATTGCAAGTTGTCATATTCAATGAGTCACATTGTGAGTAGTAAGATTCTCCAAAGTGAAAAAAAAAAATGCATGATTTTAATAAAAATGGATTCAAGCATAAGATTCCCATAATTCTTCAGAAGATTCTATTAAAATCATAGCTCGATCGTAAGATTTGACTAACTTTGGCCCACTTGCCTTCTAGTGATCCTCTTCTTTTCATATTGCTGCGCCACTGAAACGGACGAGAGCACATGTGATCCGAAACCAAATCGTTTGGGAGCTGCTCCCGTCCAGCTGCTCTGTGTCTTGCTTATTGATCCTCCACTTCCATGGACCTGACAGGGCAAATACTGATGCTAGCTAGCACTGTGACAAGTATGATCATTATTGGGTTGCTAAAAGAGTTATTAACAGGAGATTTTTCAAGCTTTAGATTCATTGAGTTATTAATGGGAAGATACCAAGGAAAATAATTTGATTGACAAAAGAAAAACAACAAAAGTAGTATGTTTTAAGCGCTAAAAATATGTAATTCTATATAATATGGAGATTTTAGGACAATATCACAATTTTAACGTTTCTTTACCACATTCTTATGAGATTTTACTGTAATTTCAATTTTTCTTGATGACAGGAGGTTGCAATAGCCTGAGTAATATGGTGCCATTACCGCTGTATTTTCCAAAATTAAGCCTGCAACATTTGAGGAACTCGCTGCTGGCCAGCCTTACTGTTGCCACCTTCCAATCACAATTTCATAATGGTGCACTTTCCTCATCATCCGATTATGAATGATGATTCTCTTCTTGGTCTTATACGGTCATATCAAATGGTGGCTTGATCGGGAGGGAAAAGTAGAAAATCGTAGTTACATGCAACCATGACACTTTTGATGATTTGTTTATGATTATTACATCTGTTTTTGGTAGGCATTGCACCAAGTCTATGTAAGCTCCTTGTTTGGTGTATTGAACCCAGAAATGTTGGTCTACGACTATATCCAGTAGAGACTGATGTCAGAGATTAAAATTTCTCTTTTTGGTCGATGATTCAGAATAGGTGGGGATTTTTAATATTTTGATTGGTAGCTTGGATTTTTATTGGTGAATTGGAATTATATAGGTCACCAAATAAAAAAACAAAGAAGAAGAAGAAGAATCTATATTAAAAGGAAAGACAAATCCTGTCAACCTCTTGATTGGCCGTCTGTCCTCGCTGAAGCCCTGCATGTATAAAAGACACTGGGACAGTTCTGGGTGTGGCAAATGCGCCACCACGCAAGGGTAGCAAATTTTATTGCGGATGATCTTGCGGAGCCCCGTCCAATTACTCCTTAGAATTTCAGAACAGAACTTCCACCTGTAATCCAACCGAAACTCTCAAGGAAAAATGGGAGGCAAGGGCATATAACTAAAGTTTTTCCCTTCGCTAATCTCCTCCATCTAGAGAGTCCTCTAATACACCACCTACAGATGATGTTGACTCGCTTCAGGGACGCTCTCAAGGAGACCATAAGCCTTTTGCTTCTCAAACATGATGCTTCTGATTAGTTTGGAAGTTTGGGTCTTGCACATGTGGGCAAGCCCTTTTGGATTACTGACATTGGGATCACTCGAACACTGCTACTCCCAACCCCACTCCACTACCTTAGGATACTTAGGTTGACCTTCTATCCATTTTGTAATGGTGTGGAGTGGAGCCACATCTTCACCTTTCACTTATCTCTCTCTATGTAACTTTTCCTTCGCTGAATAAACTTCAGCAAAAAAATAAAAAATCAATCATTTGATTTTGGAAAGATAAAGCAGCCCCAGATCTCCGATCAAATGTAGATTAATCTCCCAAAGGATTGATCGAATCCAACGATAGATTACAGCTCCTAAGTCACCCTTATAAGAGGAAAAATACCATAACAAGGATAAATCTAAAAAGATAATTTTAATTGATTGAAAATAAGTATATCCATTACAATGAAAGACGACTCCTTATATAGAAGTGACTGTTCTAAACTAGGAAAGACTAATTCTAAACAATCATCGCTTACTAAATTAAATTAAGTACTAATCTCAACTCAACATAAAATAAGTATTAAATAATTCATTAGAACTATCTAATTAAGGCTAAGGATTCCTGATCTTGAGGAGATCTTGGATTAAGTGGGGCTCATAAATGCCAGGCCGGATCTTGGATCTAGCCTGCATTAGCTCTCCCCGGCTTGGAAAAACTTGATTCCGACGAATTTGCCAACTTAAAAAATGCTAGAAAGAATTCAACCGCAAGTTGAAGGAAGTGTCCTCTTGGGTTGAAAATTAATCACATAAACTTATGATGTCCATTTCGATCTTCATTTTCTGTACAGCCGTAAAAGCTTGATGCATTCATTTCCTCCATATAAATGTAGATTGGAGGTGTGACATCTTTTGATGTTTGCATTTAACTAGGATGTATAATCTCACCATTTAATGCCTTAAGTGTAGCTATGCAAACAGGTCACAATCCTCATATATCCATCCGTGGTCCCCGAAGATGAAGTCAGTGTGGGGAACTTCAACATTTTGATGTGCTTGTGAAATCACTGAATCAACCGGTTTGATTTCCGACGATCCAATTGTATTTGTTACAAGTAGAGTTACAATTAAATCTTTTGGATGTTCAATATTCTTGTTAACTTGCTCAAAGTCTTCAATAACTGCTTGTTTTTTTTTTTCTTCCTCCACCATTTGTGATCCTTGATTAACACTGTCGTGATTATGTTTTACTTATTATAAATTTTTCATAAGATTAGCTTTAACTTAACTTTACTCATCTGTTGCATCCTTAATATCAATTATCATGGTTGGCAACCCCATTGGTGTAATCATGATATCATGGTTCTGAATTTCTTCCTTTTGCTCTTTATGTGGTTCTTCAATTGAAGATGATGATATAGATGAAGACCAAGCTGTTAATAGCTATGGAAGGAGTCCAATCCATTTTCTTTCCCACTAAAAAGTATATGTGTTCATCTTTTTATAATGACATGCTTTTTAGTAAAAAAAGCCATGGTCGTCCAAAAATAATATGAGCAAAATTCATATAGATCACATCACGCCAGATTTTTTTCTTCATAATTACCAATTTTGAATGATACTAAGCATCTATGAGTTACGGGGATGATATAACTATTAGACCATGTAACTTGGTAGGACTTACAAAGCTGCTCAATTAGCAGTTGAAGCTTGTCGATAACCTCTTGTGCTACAAAATTCATTGCACTACCATTATCAATAATCAAATTAGCATATCTGTCTTTGACTCTCATCCACTTATGGAATTTCTTGGCTTGGCTCCATTTTTCTTCTTCCTACTCATTTGTGTTGAAGAGGCGGCAAATGACAAGTATGAGATTATCTTCTCCGGCAAAAAATCTTTCTACAGCATGTACTTTTTGTTTTTGTTGAGATGCACATTGTCGCATGCGAGACTTTTTAAGCATATGTTCAATACGAAAGGCTTAAAAGCCTCTTAACTAGTTTTGCAACAATTTATGTTCTCCAAGACATCTAATCCCAAGCTTCCGATATAGCGACCCAAAATATGTGTTTCAGTCTCTTCTAGTTCGCAGATATCTTGCAACTCTCGAAATTAGCGGGTATATTCATTAACTATTAATTCTTCCTGCTTCAAATTAAAAAATTGCTCAAAGTATAACTCATTCTCAAAATACCAAGTTCTATATTTGAATTGATACAAAAATCTTTGAACTTTAATTGAGTGTCCAAAACTTCGCTTGATGATTTGGATTCAAAATTCAATTACCTGAAAAAAGGATAAACTGACCTGATTTGTTGAATTTATTGATCACAATACGTTGGCGATAATGGATTGTGGATTTGAACCTTATGATCTTAGTCAATGGGCCTTGGACCAGGTTTTTTTTCATTTTTCTTTTTTTTTTTTCAAGATAAAAAGATGGACTTGGGTTGAGTTAGACCAACTGTAGATTCCAACAGTTGTTGGATTCAGTTGGGCAGGTTAGACCAACCTTAGGCCCAAACAGAAGATGGCCCTCCGGAGAGTTAGATGGCACGTGTGGTAAAACACGTGACACAAGACCTGTTTCCCTCCCTTATCTTTTGGCATGGTCTGTAGAAAAGAAATCGAGGGGAGGGCTTACGATTTGGAGAAAAAAGCCTTCGCCGGTCGACGAAGAAGATAGCAGCAGGGTGGTGATGCGCCAACGACAACGAAGAGGCTACGAGAACACTGGCGGCCTTGGTGCGATGGGGACTAGCTGGAACTCGGTGCTAGTAGTGCTGACGTTGGAGCTCGATGATGGCAGTGACAGTGAAGCTGGAGCGGCTTCAGTGAACGGTACTGCTTTTCCCCTTTTTCTCATTTTTCTTCTTCGTCTACCCCTTCTTTTTCTTTTTCTTTTTCTTTTTTCTCTTTTTTTTTTTTTTTTTTTTGTTTTTTTGCTGTTCTAGGTTGGGGACGAACTGACGCAGCAGCGATCGAAGCGAGGTTTCGAGATGACGTGGAGATGGCCAAAAAGGCTTAGGTAGTTCGGTGGAGGTGGTTAAGGATGGTGGGGGTGTCGGATGGATTGTGCGTGGGGGAGTAGGTTTCGAAGATGGAAGAGAAAAAGGGTTAGGGGTTATTGGGGTTTGAGATGATTGGGTCAATTAAGGTCTCAGTAGGCTGGATTTGGATATTTGGGGGAAGATTGGGGTTTTCGGTAAGTTATTTTATTTTTGGTTGTGGGGGAAGATGCATGGAGCAAGGGTGGTGGAGTGGGGATGGGCTCGCGTAGGCTGGGGTTCTGTTTGGGAAGATGGGTGTTGGTGGTGTCGACTCTAGAGGGAGGTGTTGGCAGTGTCGGGATCCGGTGGGAGGGCTTAGAGGTGAATTCTATGGAGTCGGGGATAGTGGGTTGCAGTCGGGTGGTTCGATTGGAGTGGAGATGGAAGAGCGTTTAGAATGGTTTGAATTGAGATTTGGAGACGGCAGTGGAGGTTTGGGTTCTTCGGGTTTCATATGAGTAGAGAGGATGTTTTATAGTTTTTGGGTTCTGGGGTGGATATTGGTGGAGCGTCTAAGGTCTGTGGTGTCTTCGCTTATAGTGGGGAAGGAATAATGAAGATGGAATGGGTAAGTGGTGATGAGGGTTTGGAGAGATACGATTCAATGATATGTTTTGGATGGGGATATGGTGACAATGATGATGATGGATGGATGATGATGACTCTGAGATCGACAGACATCTTCTCCGACCAGATCTCAGTTTTGATACTAAACTAGTGCATCTCTGGATCTCTGATGGAGTATAGATTAATCTTGAAGGATTGATTGAATCCAGATATGAATTCCAGCCCTGAGGCATTCTCAGAAGAAGAAAAACACCATAATAAAGATAACTCTCAAAAAAAAAAATTTAATTGATTGAAAATAAGTATATCCATTGCAACCAAAGACTCATCCATATATAAAAGTGACTGTTTCTAAATTAGGAAAGATAGATTCTAAATAATCATAACCATGGCTTACAAAATTAAATTAATTATTAATCTCAACTCAAAATAAAAGAGAAATTAAATAATTAATTAGAACTATCTAATTAAAGATAGGATCTCTGAACTTGAGGAGATCATAGATCATGTGGGGCCCATCAATGTGGCCCATCAATGCAAGGATCTGGCCTGCATCCACTTACAGATGATGTTGACTCGTTACAGGGATGCTCTGAAGGGCCATAAGCCCCGCTTCTCAAACATGATGCTTCTGATTAGAATGGAAGTTTGGGATTTGCACGTGTGGGGAAGCCCTATATGGAGAGTGACATTGGGATCGCTCGAACACTTCTACTCCCAACCCCTCTCACGGCCTTAGGATACCGAGGCTGACCTCCTATCCATTTTGTAATGGGGTGGAGTGGAGCCACATCTTCACCTTTCACTTATCTCTGTCTGTGTGTTACTTTTCCTTCTATGAATAAATTCCAGCAAAAAAATTTTTAAAAAAAATAAACCATTTGATTTTGGAAAGATAAAAGTGAGACTTCCAAGGGTCCATGCGAAGAGGTGACCCTAGAAATAAGGTTGGAAGAATTATTATCCACAATTAGCCCTTCTTCCTGCTTGTACTGCTTACCTTTCCATTTCGGTAGGCTTCCTTCCTAGGTGGACCGGGCTATTCTTAGACAACAATGTCATTGCATTTTGATTATACTCCATCCAAAGTCACAGTGGAGCATGTCATGGAAGCTGCTGCATTAACGTAAACAAGCACCACTACATTGTCGTTGATACATAATTTTAAATGGGTTTTTTTTTCGGTTTTCATGCTTGTGATTGTGATTCCTTCTTTTTTCTTTTTCTTTTTTTTTTTGGGTTCAAATTGTGATTGTGATTTTAGGTTTGAAATGTTAAAGAACAGCTACTGTTGTTCTGCAGGACAATGTTCCCTCGTATCACCTGCCACCATAATATGTTACATCACGTATTCACCTTTTAACCAAGGAATAGTCTTTGTTTGTCAGAATTGAATAATTTTTAGGCTAAAAGCCGAAGGTCCGAAGGCAGGACTAAGCAAAGGATACAATATATATATATATATTTATTTATTTATTTATATATGTATGTTACATCACTTATTCACCTTTGAACCTTGCTTGTAATGCAAACCAAAGTTTTGCTCATGTGAGAGGGTTTGCCTGATTTTGACACATGTACTTTGTTGCTTGCATGTTCATATCGAGATCTGTGAGGCTAAGAATTGAGATTTAGATGTCTTTTGCCTTTGTCAAACAAGGCCTTTTATTTTTGGTAACCCAGCTAAAGGGGTTGGGACCTAATAAAGAGCCCATACACACGAAAAGAAAGCTCAAGATGTGCTAAAAGAGTCCACACATGTGGAAAAAAAAAGTAGGAAGAAAACCCACAGTGGAAATAGGTGGCATACGCAGAATTCAAAATTTGAGCAACTAGATAAAAACTTATGCCTCTTACCACTAAAGTAAGAGGCTATTCTTAAAAAGAAGGCTCGTGGAGCTACGGTTTTGCTAACCATTAGCAGCTTATTGAAGGAGAACTGAGAGGACAAGGAAAATCAATGAAATTAGAATATGAAAAGTACTGTTGGGAAAGTTTCAAATGTTCATTCATATGAGTAGTTTTTACTCGTCAAAATTGAACTAGAGGCCAAAAGTTTGAAAGTTGGCTAAGTCATAAAAATAAAAAATAAAAAAAGTTGAAGTCTACTGGTTCAAGCAACAGAGGGTCTAATCCGACATGCGGCTCACTTATATTACGACCATTGTTCTGTTTGGAATATGCGTGAGAAATGTACAAAAGCCATACAAGAGGGGAGAACACTATCGTTCAACTATAGGGTCAAAAAGGGGGTATAAATTGTATACTTTTGGAAGCTTGTGTAGTCTTTTTATTGAAATCTCTAACCCATCTCTATGTATTGCTTGATTAATGCTAATGAGGACTGAGGGGGAGCACAAAGGATAGAGACTTGCGATTCATCCCTTAGGGGCACGGTTGGCAACGTTCTGCGAGAATGAAGGGATTCTATAATTTTAAAGAATCCCTCCTCAAGCCTGAAATCAATTCATCCTCCAAAAAAAAAAAAAACACTAAGTTTGGCAAAAGAAAGGATTTGCAGAAAAGAAATCTTTAAGAAATCAACGGCATAAAATGTTTTAACCAATATATCATGATCCACGCAACTCTATGTTATAAAATTTGGTCCCCTAGCCGTTCTTGGCTTCTAAATCAGATCTAACGGTCTTGATTTCTCAAAAGGGGCTCACAGAAGTCTAAATCTATGCATGAAACATTGAACATCTTTTTAAAAATATCTTCACATCTAAAAAAAATCAACAGCTGAAGCTTCGTCCCATAGCCATTTTGGGTGTACTGCTCGCATCTAATAGTCTGGATCATCAAGAAAATGGCCACCCACTGATTTGATGAAGAAAAGACATGTTGCCCAGAGATGATGCCCCGTTTAATGTTCATCCGCCTCCGATTGGGGGGGACCCTGACGAGGCTTTCCATAAAAGGGCAGATGCTTTCCGCTCTCCACACGTTGCCAAACGTGGTTTTCAACATTGTGGATTTCCAAGACAGTTGTCAAACATGCCCTAAGAGAATTCAGTACGGAAACAATTCACCAGCCCGATTCATTCGTCAGGAGAAGTTGGGGCCTCGCCAATATAAAATGAAGCATATGCAGGTATGCAATGCATCCTTCTCCATTCCCCTGACGAGCCTCATATGAGGTGACCGTGTTTTGAAAGTCTGTAGGTAAAGAGAGATGGCACTGATAGGATCGTCATGTACATGCTTTACCAACATTGCGTGATTTTTCAGCATGAATTACGGGCTCTGTAATGTTCTATAATGTTGTATTAAATTGTGAAAAGCCATTGTCAACCTCCCCGTCAGGGGACGACTATCTTGTGCACTATGGCTACTATACAGGCTGGCCCTGACATTGGATCTGAGATCAAGGGATCCATGAACATGAAATGAAAATGCAAACCCCTCCAGGCCCCACAGCTTAAACCTGCACCAAACTGTCAGCGCTGGTCTCTCAGGTGTGGAGGCATCGCCCAAAAGGTCACAGCGGCTAATGGTGCACATGTAGTTGCAGTCAGGCAAATGCACAATGTTGCTTAGTCCCGCAGGATCCATGATTATAATATTGGGTATCATTTAGCAACCGAATGCTATATTAAGACCAAGTACCAAAATCCTACCAGAAAGCATGCGGCAGGAAAACAACACTTTGTGAAGAAGCTGTCATCAAGAGAGAGTCAACATATCACCATACAACGTTCCTTCTTATTTCAGTCTAAAATAAAATGGGCAGGATGATAACATGAGAATCAGGCCTTAAGGGCCGCTCCTGATCTGACAAGCTCCTCAAGCTTCTTGGTAATTTGTGCCTCTGTCAGGCCATCTAAACGAACACATCTTTCGACACCCATGCCTGTGCCAAGAAAAAACTAAGATCAGAAACAAGGCAACATGAAATCAAGCCTCCATTGAAACACAGTAGTAGTTATGCAGGATAAAGCTGAATAAAGAAGGTTTAAAATCAAACTTTAAGGCCAATCGCCATACGCACTCAGGTATTATACCCCCTACAATCTCTTGGACATTATCATCTTCAAAACATTCCATTGCACTTTTGCATTTGACCAAGTTTCGTTGGGAATTAAGTAGGACCAAGTTGGCCTTTTGTTTTTACCCTTTCAACCTTAGTTTTTGTTCTTTCATCAAGCAATTTGACCTGAGGATTTATTAGGGTCAAATCATCTTGGCATGACTTCACAAACATCTAATCACTTTCAATAAGCTCACTAGGATTTGTAAACACTAACAATGAAAGTTCTAACATTTTGCAGCAGAAAAACGGTTTAAGCAGCAGTAGCAAGCTCTGCCATCCAATTACTAACACAGTCAATGTGTAGATCAGCTCCTTACATTTACACCAAGGACAGGATGATTACAGATTGATAAGCCAAATATCTATTATAGAAATATACTAGAAGCAGCAAATTCATTTTATATCAATGGCAAAAAGCATGCTGGATTGAGCAGAAAAGCAAGAAGTTACAGAATTTGGATGTGTATGACTGAGTATGAAATACCAAATTGGATTTACAGAGGCATTAGTTGAACTACATGGTGGTCGTTATGTTAAACACACAGAAGATAAAGGAATTATCCAAAATGCAATGCTTAAAGGAATAGCTTCTAATGCAGTTTCCATCTCTCAAACCAAAAATTATAAGCCTTGTATGACTTAAAGAGTCTAAAAGGGAGACCATTCCTTCCCATAAACAGAAAGAAATACAGTAATTATGAGGGTGGAAGAAATCTCGGTGATTATAATGGTGGAAGAAAGGCTAGTTCTCCCTCTCTTCCCCTCCATAAATGGGAGAAACACCCATACGGTGCATTCTTTCCTATTGAGAAAAAGATATATGTTACATGAGGATTAAATAACAAGCTCTGTTACAAGGGTAACCTCTAGAAGCATGGATCATGATTGATGGTAAAAAGGACAAGATGACATACATGTAGAAACCCTTAAAAAAAGTCATTTAAATTATTTATTTGATGTCAACATTAAGATTTTAGTTAGTAATTTGCCGATACAGTACTATTAACTCTTGCCAAACACAGTCTATACCCAAAAAAAAAAAATCTTGGCAAACAGCAGCCTAGTAACTTCTTAAGAAAACTGTAGACCTACAAATACAATAAACCTTTTGTAATGGATTAAAACGAGGTTTTCCCATATCTCTTTGATGAAGATTATTTTTTCTTTTAGACTCTTTTAAGGGTTTTCAATCACACGACTCCATTTTTAGATGCTTTAAATAGGAGTCACACTAAACAGCACACCCACCTCATTTGGGACAGCAAGGATGGATAGGTTCGGTCGTGGATTAGGGGTATGCCCAATATTAAGTCTGATCAAATTAAGCTTTTTCAATTGAAAGGTCTCGATCAAATGATCCTAGCACTTAATTTTAGGTCCTCAAAGTGTGATAGCTATATATTGTTCAATTTTTTCTAGTAAGAAAATCCAAAAGTGGTTAATGTTCTTTCTAAGTGTCAAATTAGGTCATGTGCCAATTAAGAGGGGTAGGTTTGTGATGCAGGCCAGACTAATGGGTCCAAACGTAAGTTTATACCCGAAGGTCCAAGCCCAATAAGACCCAATAAAAAGGAAATTCTACATTCCCAGTTTTCCTTTCAAAGCTTGCAGGTTACTAGAGGAAGAAAATCTACACTGTCCTATGCTTCCTATGCTATATGAAGTGTATTTCCTAGATTTTCCTGAATTTCAAGGATGTGTTACAGGCTAGAAAAGTGGTTAAGTAGTCTAGGCTAGAATAGTGGTTGAGTAGTCCATGTAAGAGAATGTAATCCTCTACAATTGGACATAGAAGGAAAAATGAATTGAGTTCTCTTAGATGTGTTCTTGTATGTGGTGTGAGCCCAAGACATTTTGATCCTTGTGGATCCCTATCCCTAAGCTATTTGGCTTGGAGAGTAGCAGCAGTAGCCTAATGGCTGCTCTTCCTCACCCCTAGCTATGCCAATTGGTATCCTAGAGAGGATCTGCTCCGATTGCTGATCAAGGCAATCTGGTGATCCTATCCCCTTGTCTGATTTACCTTCAGTCACTCCATCATCATCATCATCACCATCACCAGCCCATCACAACAATGCCATCAAACCCAACTGCCAAAACCCATATCTCAAATCCACTTCCCAGCCAAATCCCCTCTAACCCTAGAAATCAATCTCAACCGATATCAGAAATCTCAAACCTTAAATCCCTAGCCACAGGAAAAGGTAAAAAATATAAATACAATAACATAAAATAAAAGAAACCAAGTTCGAACTCCACGTCAAGCCACATTCGAGCTCCACCTCAATCCCTTCCCAATCCCACTCCATCCAACAAACCTACCCCTGCACTTTGCTGAAATCCAAACCACCAGATATTTCAAAACCCCAAAACCCAACCAAATCCATCTTCAATAGAACCCTAAATCCTCTAGACCGAGAACCAATCACAACAAAAAAATAAAAATAAAAAAAAACCCTCTAATCCCTCCCAGCAGAACCTTTCCCCACTTCACCGAAACCCCATAATACCCCTATCAACTCCACGTCAAGTCCCCATCAATCTACCATAACCCAAAACCCAAAGGAATAAAAGAAAAGAAAGAGAAGAAAAGGCGGCTAAGAGCAGGGGAAAAAAAAACCACGTACCTATTTTCAGCAAAGGCACCCACACCGTTCAGCTCCATCGTCATCGTCCCATCTTCGTCGTCACATCTGCATCAACGCCATCATCCTCCACAATCACCGGCAACGGCGGTGGTGGTGGCATCATCTACCGAAAGCTCCCATCACCTCACGCTCTCCATCAACTCCTCATCGAAGTCACCTTGAAGTGGAAAAGGATCACTCTAAAAGACCTTCTCTCCCTTCTCACCTTTTCTTGTACCAAAAAAAAAAAAAGGGGCAGAACCCCCTTTTCCAACTTTCATTGCATTAAGACCAGAGGTCGCAGTCAAGTCAGGTTGGGCTAAACGAAGTGGACCCGTTTAATAAACGGGTCAAAATAGCATAACCCGTATCCGACCCATTTATTAAACGAGTCAGAAGCCCCTAACCCACACCCACCCCCACCACGGGCCAACCTGACCTAACCCACTTTAACCTGCATAGCCTATGCAGGTTATTCCGGTTTGGTTGGGTCGCATGACCTGCATCCATTACATTTGTTAAATCAAAATTTTAACCGCAATACAAGTATGGTCCATGTGCATAGGAGTTGAAAACAAGGAAGAAATTGAAGAGCAAAGAAGATACCAAGCAATGTGAAAGGATAAAATTGGAGATAACCATAAGAACACTTCTGCTTATGTTCTTAAATACGTTTTAGTAAAAATAATAATAATAATAATGCGGGTTATGCAAGTCAACCCTAACCCAACGCATTTAATTGCGGTCAGAACGTCCTAACTCGTGACCGGCCCGTCTATCATGCAGGTCGGGTTATGCAGGTTATATGCAAGTCGGGTTACATTTCGCCAGCTCTAAATTCAAGACCGAGACCCACACATATGTCCCACTTTAAAGTGAGATGTTTGCGGTCTGCCTATCTTGTGGGCTTGAATTAGGGTCAGGCTTGGCCCAATTGCGATATATATATAGAGAGAGAGAGAGAGGGCTCCCTTTACACATGTTTAGTACCATAACACATGGAGAACCCATTTTCTGGACACGAGTGCAAATCACGTCCAACCCAAACAAAGTGGAAAAAAAAATAATAATAACCTTCCAGCAGCAGTTATACAACATGTCTACGTCTAGCAGAGCATCCTACAAAGGCAGGTTCACAAACCAACATGATATGAGAACTCATGGATAGAACGGACAGGGCTAAAAGGCGTCTTAATGATGCAACCGACGATGAAAATAGCGGTAGCGGCGCATAGCGGCCCACCGTTGAAACACTACGTAGTGGGCACTACGTAATGGCGTCGTGATGTGATTTGAAAAAATCATCAAAAATTTCTGAAAAAATCATCAAAAAATCCAAAATATTTGAAAATGATAAAATATATGATTTTCTTGAAAAAGTAATTAAGATAAAGGGTTTTAGCAGTCCCCTCATTGCATGAGGTCCTATATCACTGTATTAATAGAAAATAATAATAATGATCATTTTTTTCACAGGTATTCATATTGTTATGCTAACTTAGAAACTAATGAAAGGCTTATTAAAAAAACTATGATGAAGTAATATCAACAAAAAAAACAATGTATTGAACTTGAAGTCAAGACTCAAGATTTAAAAGTTGGAACTAGGGAGTGCAATAGTAAACACTAAACAATGAATAGTTAATACTCAACAATCAACAGTCAATACAACAAATGTGGAATGATATAATAATTAATAGCTCTATAAAAACACTCCACTTGAGAGGAACTCTCTGCATCAACTTCAATTCAATAAGATCCTACGTGCTTTAGTATTCTTTTAAGGATAAAAGGGGGATCCTATGTGTTTTGGTGTTCTTTCAAATATAGAAGGGTAGAAGAGTTGAGTAAAAATGTTATTTGAAAAGAAAAAGTAAAAAAATAAGCTTTAATATGTATTTCAAATTTTTTTGAAAAATAGCCATCATTCACACTCCATAGCGGCCCGGTAGCAGTCTCGTAGAGGACCGTAACAGTATCGTAGCGGCCGCTACGGAAGATAGCAGCATTATTTTCAATTTAGCGTAGCGGTCGCGGCCGCTATTTTCATCCATGGGTGCAACAAGGAACCCAACTCCACAAGAAGCACAAAACAATGGTGACCCCAGATCTTCAAATAATAATGGTGGTTGCAATAGGGAAAAGGAAATGACCATAATGGAGAATATATACCGCATGTGGAACATTCAATCAATGATGAACTACAAGAGACTTACAGACAATTTATGCAACACATACTTGAAGAAACTAATTCAGGAAAATATCAAGGCCGACGAAATGATATCACAAAGAAAGGATCATATGGGCATTCCAGATTCTATGGGATGCCTAGACGTGAAAACGTTCACCGACTAGATCACAGCTCTTGACGTACCATATGGAATAGGACAAGCGTGTTCCATTTGTAAAAATGAAGATGAAGAGTGCAACACTAATACGGAGGAGTATTGATGATAGAAATCCATACCTCAGAAGACTTATTGCCAGATGGCTAGAAATAAAAGCTAAACTTGAAGATAAGTGTTTGCCAAATGACTCTGTATTCCCTCTTTGATCAATTGTTCAATTGCAAACAGGGGAACTCAAAGTGTTCCATGATCTCTTTGTGCGATGCAAGCTTTCAGAGACAGATTGCTAGGCTATCTCCAGATACAAGCAATGTTTGCGTCAAGACATTTATAAAGAATTGATCACACTTAATTTTCAAAGTGTGGAAGAGGTTTTTTGCATGGCACATCGTATTCAAGGCATTTTGGGGAACCCCCTCAAAGGATAGTCTCTGACACAACTTATCAACAAACTATTCCTTCACAGAATCCCACATGACAAGCTCCACTTCAGAATTTTAACCGTCAAGCTCCCTTTCCAAATCAATCAAGGCCACAACCATATGACAATAAAGGAAAAACTATTGTAAAGTCTTCATGATAGCGAAAGGATGTTGAATGTTATTGATGTAAAGGCAAATGGCATTATGCTTCCGAATGCACAGTCGCAAAGAACCTTCACTTTGCCAGCCATGCTGAAGATGCCTACAAATCGGAACATGTTGATAAAGAATATGAAGTTGAAACTCCTCGAAGAGCAGATACCTTAGATTGACCAAGAAGATCATTCCTTCTATCAAGCTGAAAATGAAGAAAGAACATTATTCAATCCTCAACTCCTCACTGCTACTGAAGAAGAGGGTGAAGATTCAAGCGGAACCAATAAATTCCATTCCAAAGTGTCATGATAGATTGTGTGATTTCATTATTGATGGAGGAAGTAAAATGAATGCCGTATCACAAAAAGTAACAAAAAAATTTAAGCTCTCGACAGAAAAACACCCGATGCCCTACAAGGTTGCTTAGGTGAATGAAGCTAGAATCCCTGTGGGTAAGCGATGCTTGGTAGCATTCAAAATTGGTGGTTATCAAGACTCAATTTGGTGTCATATCATTCACATGAATGTTACTCACATTTTAATGGAAAGAATTTGGTTCTTTGATAACAAGGTTCAAAGTGATGGCAAAGCTAATATTCACACTGTCAAGTACAATGGGCGTAAAATCACTCTATTACCTCTTAAGCCAACTAACAATCAGCCAGAACTAAAAATATCAAGGTCAGATTCTCACATTCTTTTTACACAAAAGTTTCAAGAACAAAGCAATGAGCAAGGAGTTATGTATGCAAATGACTTCAAAGAATCAAATAGTGGAACGGAAGTTTCCCTACCTGCAAAAATTAAGTCTTTGCTCCATGAAATTAAAGACTTGACTCCAGCAGAACATCCAAAACAACTGCCCCCTATGAGGAACATTCAACATGCTATTGATTTAGTCCCCATTTCCTCCCTTCCTAATTTACCCGCGTAGCCCCGCTGAACATGCAAAATTGAGAAGGCAAGTTTGAGAACTCCTCCATAAGAGCTACAGTTGTGAAAGCATGAGTCCTTGTGTTGTTTCCAGCCTCCTGACACCCAAGAAAGGTTGTTCTTGCTGAATGTGTGTTGACATCCGAGTGATAAACAAGATCACCATTAAGTACATCGATTTCTGATACCATGGGTAGACGACATGCTAGATATGAAGGCCGGATCATCAGTCTTCTCCAAGATTGATCTCAGGAGAGCATATCATCAGATCCGTATTCGGCCAAGTGGTGAATGGAAGACATCATGCAAGACTAAAGATGGATTGCATGAATGGTTCATTATGTCATTCGGCTTATCCAATCCTCTTAGCATTTTTATGAATGCTCTTAGCATTTTTATGAGGGTGATGACATGGCTTTTACAGCCTTTCCTCAACAAATTTGTCGTCGTGTATTTCGACGATAGCAAATCAAAAGAGGCACATCTTGATTATCTCAAGCATGTCATGCGTGCACTTCGAAGAGAACTATTCTACATTAATTTGAAAAATTGTACATTTTTTTAGTTCCAATTTTATTTTCTTAGGATTTGTTGTGTTTGCCTAAGGAGTGAAAGCTAATCCAAAAAAGATCAAAGCAATCATAGATTGGTCCCTTCCAAAGACAATCCATGAAGTGCAGAGTTTTCATGGATTGGCCACTCTTTTTTAGGAGATTTATTCAATTTCAGCACTATTATGACTCCTATAACAAATTGCATGAAGAAAGGAGACTTCACCTGGACCACAGCAGCTACTTGAGCATTGAACAAATTAAGCAGAAAATGATCCAGGATAATGCCTATTTTAAAACTTCCAAACTTTAACAAGGCTTTTGAAGTCAGTTGTGATGCATCTCAAGTAGGTATTAGAGGAGTCTTAAGTCAAGATGGACATCCAATTGCCTACTTTAGTGAAAAGTTGAATGACCCTCGTAAGAAGTATTCGCCATATGACCTGGATTTTATGCTGTAGTACAAGCTCTTTGTCATTGGTGTCACTATTTGATTGGAAAGGAATTTGTGTTGTACTACATCATGAAGCTTTGAAACATATGAATTCACAAAAGATGAGCTCCAATTGTATCAAATGGAGTGCATATTTACAAGAGTTCACATTTGTTTTACACCATAAGTCGGGCAAGAAAAATAAGGTAGCAGATGCCTTAAGTTGACGATCTCACCTTCTCACAACGATTATCGTTATAGTTTCAGGTTTTTAAGAAATTTGCAAAGAATATTGTGATGATCATGACCTTGGATGCATTTACAACGATATCAATGGTGAGTTTTCTGAACATCCAAAGTTTAATATTCATGATGGCTATCTCTTTCATGGAAATTGTAGAAATATGACCAGTCAAGATGTGGTCCAATGGGCCCATCCAAATTAGGTCCAACCAAAACCAAAGCCATCTACATAATATCCCATGTGTTGGATCTAGAAGAATATTATGTGGGATCTGCTCAAACATTGTATAATAAACATTACATGTATATTAGATTCTACGGTCAGTTTTTCCTTTTCTATCTTTCAATCAATGTAATTACACTGTAATCATGGCCCTTAATTGGGTATTAGAGTAATATATAAAAAAGTAGTCTGTCCTCTTCTAGAACACAACCAATTCTCCAAGATTTCATTCCCAGTTCTTTCTCAAGGATCTCTGGATCCTTACATGGTATAAGAGAACAGTTCTCTCCAGATTTAACATATCTTGGAAAGCAGAAGAGTGCACTGATTCAGAATGTCGACTGTCTATCCTCTTCTGGGACACGACCAATTCTTCAAGATTTCATTCCAAGTTCTTTCTCAAGGATCTCTGGATCCTTATGTGGTATAAGAGAACAGTTCTCTGCAGATTTAACATATCTTGGAATGCAGAAGAGTACACGGATTCAGAATGTCAACTGCTCCAATCTATCAATTGCTAGACTGCACCAATCTCTAGACTGGCATTCGTTGTGAGGCCCATCCCTGATTATTGGTTATCAAAACTCTGCTAAGAGTCATCTTGAAAGAATCTCTTCTCTACTGCTTCAGTTTTTCAGAATTACAGAGAAGATCGTCATCACCAGTTCCTAAAGATGTCAGATCCCGGAAGTGGACCTCACCTCCTGTCATCAAAATTGCAGAAGAGAGATACCATCCTGGTGGCCCATTTATTCTAAGGTTTGTGCTGATTTTTCTTGGATTTTTGGAGCAGTCAAGAGGTAGGTCTCTAACCCGACCTCTCCGTCGACAGTTTTCAGGGATTGTTTCATTCCAATCTTTCATATTTTACATTCAATGGTTGGATTGGCTTAAAATTCTGGGAATATCTGCTAAAATATGTTCTAAACATAACCTAGAAATTGGATTATAAAATCTCCCTCAGATTTTTGCTGTTTCAGTCATTCTACCACTGGATTTTTGGATGCCCAGCACTATTTTTTCTTGGATTAATTTCTGCAGTACAAAATTTGCTTACTTCCTATTGGATTAATTCCTACAGTACAACAGTTGCTTATTTTCTATTCATAATACCATCATGAAAAAGGGGAATATTATTCCAATAAAATTAAATGGTAAAAAAACAAGAGTTGGTCCTTCCGCCTTAGAAATTTTGTGGAAGGAAAAGGACTGATTGGGTACTTAAATGGAACAACTCCCCAACGTGATATACCCACAACTGTAAAGGGCAGTAGCAGCACTGCCTCTAAGACTGTTGATGAGAAAGCAATTGCATCTTAGAACCAAAACAATGCAAAGGTGATTACTTGGATTCTCAACTCAATGGACCAGTCTGTTTCCCTCTCACTCCAGGCCTTTACAAAGGCCTCAGATATGTGGGATCACCTTAAGAAACTTACCAGCAGACTAATAAAGCAAGAAAACTCCATCTTGACACCAAACTGGCCAAATATTGTCAAGAGGATAAATCAATACAAGAATATTATAGTGCTTTTTTGGCCCTATAGACAAAAAGGGACCAAATGCTTCTACATTTTGTCTCCTTGGGATTTATTCCACAAGCTCTCACGCTTCAAGAAGATTTGCACAATAGTCAGTTTCTCATGAATTTGCACCTTGAGTATGAACCAGTCCGTGCTACACTTATAAATCGAGAGGACCCTCCAGATTTGGATACATGTGTACAAGAGGTCCTCCATGAAGAGATCGGTCTAGTCTCACATCAGTCTCTCCGAAGTCCAAACAACCTAGCGTGTTTCTTGCTAAACAGCCCTTTAACAACTCGTGGTCTAAGAGTCCACTGTTTTGAATACAAAGGCTATGGGTATGTAGCACGCAACTGTCAGAAGAAATTATTTTGCAACTACAACAAAAGAACAGGCTGTATCATTTCCGAGTGACAAGACGACCCCCCAAGAAAAATGACAACTCCTAAAAGCAAAATCAGGCTGCATTTCAAGCTCAGGCACCACCAGCTGCCAATGACACTATCTCCATGGCCCCGGCCCAAACTCAAGAAATGATTAATGCTTCTATCACTTCTGCATTTACCTCCATGGGTATTAATAGTCTGCCTCTTTCCCCTACATCTCATTTCCTGCTTTTCATTCTTCCATAGCCCTATCCACATAAATTACACCATCTACATAATTTTTGGACTCAAGAACCTCAAACCATATGACTTATGTTGCACAAAATTGAAATGACCATCAAACTTATGTTGGACAAGAAAAGATAACCACTACAAATGGTCATCACCTTCCTATTTCAGGCATAGGTTCTTTAGAGCTTCCCACACCTCAAAATCCACAGTTTCATCTATCTAATGTTTATTTTGTTTCAAAATTATCTACAAATCTAATTTCTGTGGGACAATTGGTTGATAATGGTTGCTCAATCAAATTTTCTTCTTTTGGTTATGTTATATAGGAACGGCAAACTAAGAAAGAAATCGGGATGGGGAGTAAGCATGGACGGCTATTTCTTCTAGACATGGGATCTAGTTCTTTCTTTGCTTCTTCTTTGGGTGATTTTAATAATTTATGGACCACTTGACATCGTTGCCTTGGTCATTTGAACAATTCTAATTTGCTGTCTTTATTTCAGATTGGTTGTTTAGAATCATCTTTCAATAATAAGAATAGTTATGCTTTTGTTAAATCTAAATGTGAAACTTATTGTTTAAACAAAAGCACCGTGCTCCCCTTTCCAGTTCACTATTCACGTGCGACAGCACCATTTGATGTCATACACATTGATGTGTGGGGGATTGCTCCACATCTGAGTAGACTTGGATATAATTACTATGTTACATTTATTGATGATCATTGTCGCTACACTTGGATATATTTCTTGAGATTCAAATCTTAAGTTTTTTCTACCTTTCAAAAATTTTATAATATAGTTCACACTCAATTCCAAAAATCAATAAAAATTTTGCGATCCAACTTAGGGGGAGAGCACACATCCTTTTACCTTTTTTGCATTGTTATCTAACAAGGGAATTATACACAAAAAATATTGCCCTCACACATCACAACAAAATGGGGTTGCAGAAAGAAAGATCGACATATCCTTGAGATAGTCAGAACCCTACTTATTGAATCATTGGTGTCTCGTAAATTCTGGTGTGAAGCTGCACATACTGCACTCCACATCATCAATAGGATTCCTAGCTCTATACTTGGAAAAGTCTCCCCATATGAATGTCTGCTTGGTCATCCACCTACATACTCACATTTGAGAGTACTTGGCTATTTATGTTTTGTTCATCTCCCATCACTTGTTTTGTTCACCTCCCATCACTTAAGCGCAACAAGTTATCTCCTCTGGCTGCTCATTATATGTTTGTAGGATATAGTGATGAACACAAAGGGTTTCTATCTTATGATCCAAATGAGAGGCGACTCCGAATCTCATAAAATGTTGTCTTTTTGGAACATATTCCCTTTAATTGTTTTCGTCCTACTTACAATAATATTTAAGTCTCTTATCTTCCTAACTTTGCAACACTAAGTTCCTCTCCTTGGATAACACAAGTTTATGCCCGTCGTCCAAAACCAATGCCTCATGCTCCTCCTGCTCCCAATCAATTGCCCTCGCCGCTTCCTATCATTGAAGGTAATGATCCTCCTAACCCACGTCCCTTATGACGATCTAGTCATATTTTAGTACCACCAAATATATATGGTTTTTTTGCCACATTTACCACTTCAGATCCCATTCATATCCCAACCTCTTATTCACATGCTACTAATATTCCATGTTGACAAGATGCAATGACAGATGAATTAATCGCTCTTGAAGCAAAACTTGGGATCTATTGCCTTTTCCAGCAAATGTGTCCATTATCGAAAGTAAATGGGTCTACTCCACCAAATTTAGATCTAATGGCAATCTTGATCGTTGTAAAGCTAGACTGGTTGCACAAGACTTCAAATAGGAATACGGAATTGACTATGAGGAAACTTTTGCACTGGTTGCTAAGATAACTACTATTCAGTGCTTACTTAGTGTTGTAGCTACACATCAATGGCCCCTTAGGCAAATGGACGTTAAGAATGCCTTCCTGCATGGCCATCTTAACAAGACAATCTACATGAGACCACCTCCAAGCTATGCATGTCCTCCTGAGCATGTTTGCAAGTTAAAGAAATTTTTATATGGCCTCAAGCAGGCTCCACGTGCATGGTTTGATAAATTCCGATCAGCCATCCTTCAAGTTGGCTTTTCACAAAGTTCAAATGACAACTCTCTTTTTATTAGACGCACAACCCACAATTGCGCAATCCTGTTAATCTATGTTGATGACATGATCATAAGTTTCACTGCAAGCATTTCTGATCTTCAATCCCATCTTACGTGTACCTTTCAAATGAAAGATATTGGCTTGCTGACCTACTTTCTTGGTCTAGAAGTTTCAATGAACAAAAATGGCATACGAATACATCAAACCAAATATGCTGATGATTTAATTAAATCTGCTAGACTCAACGATGCCAAAACGTTTGACACCCCTCTTGAGCTTAATGTTAAAATAAGCAAAAATGATGGATGTCTGCTCGATGATCCTAGTGTCCCCAGGTAGATCAAGGGCACTATAGATCGAGGTCTCTTATATCCTTCTGTGTCCTCTTTACAAGTGCAAGGCTATACTAATGCTGATTGGCCAGGATGCCAAATACTCATCGATCTACTAAGGATTGGAATATGTTCCTTGGCATCTCACCCATCTCATGGAAGTGCAAAAAACAGATCACTGAGTCTAAATCATCGGCTAAGATAGAATATCAATTTATGTCACCAACAAGTGGTGAAATTGTATGGCTTCGGCGACTGTTAAGAGAGTTTCCTTTTTATGCTGACAATACCAGTGCAATTCCAATTGCAAAGAATATTGTCTATCGTGAGCACACTAAGTATATTAAGATAGATTGTCATTTCATACGCCAACAAGTCGTCGCTAACATCATCTCTATTCCTTATGTCTCTTCCCACAACCAATTGGCTGACATTTTCACCAAAGCAATGCGAAGGATCGCCATGACTATTTTCTTTCCAAATTGTTGTGTTGCTCCTCACCACATCAATTTGAAGGGAAGTGTAAAAATAAAACCAGTCAAGATGTGGTCCAACAGTCCCCTCTAGATGAGGTCCAACCCAAACCAGGCCCATCTACATACTATCCCATGTGCTGGATCTAGAAGAATATTATGTGGGATCTGGTCAAACATTGTATAATAAACATTCCATGTATATTAGATTCTACAGTCATAGTTTTTCATTGTCATAGTTTTTCATTTTCTATCTTTCAATCAATGAAATAACACTGTAATCATGACCCTTAATTGAAGTAATATATATAAAAGCAATCTATCCTCTTCTAGGACACAACCAATTCTCCAAGATTTCATTCCCAGTTCTTTCTCAAGGATCTCTGGATCCTTATAGAAATCAGTTATGCTTACCAACTACACCTATCCGCGAGCATGTCCTATGAGAGTTACATAGAGGTGGATGCAATGGACATCTAGGGCATGACAAGACATTGGCACTTGTAGAAGATCATTTCTTTAGCCCTACCTAAGGACAAATGTTACCAGAATTTGTAACTATGCAGAGTATGCCAACTTGCAAAGGGTCGAAAGAAGAATATTGGATTATATCAACCCCTTTCTATTCCACATAAGCCTTCCCAAGATCTCAGCACTGATTTTGTCTTGGGCTTTACCTAAAACAATACGAAAGTGGATTCTATTTTTGTTGTGGTGGATAGATTTTCCAAGATGGCACACTTTATACCATGGTTTAACACAGCAAATGCAAGGAAGGTTACCACTCTTTTCTTCAAAGAGATTGTTCGTTTGCATGGCGTTCCAAAGACTATAGTGTCTGATAGAGTACTAAGTTCATGAGTTTTTTTTGAATGATTATATGGCACATGATGCACACAAAGCTTCAATATTCAAGGGCCTACCATCCTGGCGCAGCCCTGGATCGTAAGCCGGGTGTAGAATAATCTCCCGAAGGATTGTTCAAATCTGAAGATTCAACGACAGTCACGATGAAAACCTAGAACGAGAAACTCTAGGAAAACTGAATTTTTATTGATAAAAAGCATGTCTATTACAATGAAGAACTCCTCCTTGTATAGGAGTAATTATTTCTAAAAATAGAAGGACTAATTCTAAACAAACATAACCTACTGACAATAAAATAGGAAGCAGATAATTAAAAATAGGGATCTTTGAGGAGGCCAAGGATCAATCAAATTGCCTGCGGGCTTGTGATCTGAGCCGGACTTGGGTTCGGCCTGCATCACTACCATCCACAAACCGACGGCTAAACCAAGGTCATCAACCAAAGCTTAGGAAATCTTCTTCAATGTCTTGTGGAAGAACACATCTCTACATGGGATCTCATTTTGCCCATGGCGGAACTTGCTTACAACAACTCCGTAAATAGAACAATAGGAAGATCACCATTTGAAGTTGTCACAGAAGTCGAGTCATGTCTTCCCATTGATTTGAGCCCCTTACGAATTGAGGCTAGGCCTAGTCAAGAAGCCGAACAATTTGCAAAGCATATGAAAGATATTCATGACGAGGTTCACAAATAGATTGCCAAAAGAAATGAGACCTATAAACGACGTGAGAGCACTTCAAAAATGCCATGTTGAATTTGATAAAGGCGATATGGTCATGATTCGTTTGAACCCAAACGGTTCCCACAAGTTCTCACAAAAAGCTACAACCCAGAAGTGCAAGTCCGCTCAAGATTCAGAAGAAAATCAGCTCTAATGCTCATGTGCTTGATCTTCCTTCAAACATGAATATCAATTCTACATTTAATGTTGATGATCTCACAATTCATCATGGGCATTACCAAGATGAATCCTTTGAAGAACAAGATATCAAGCTTTCCATGAATTCACCTCCTCGAGAAGAAATTGAAGATGTCTTTGATGATCAGTTAGTATCAACAAGGGGTAGAGGCTTTCAAAGGTTTTTGGTCACGTACAAAGGAAAAACCTTCTTCAAGGCTACAAGGATCTCTTGCATAGACTTTCAAAGACTCAACCCGGATTTGTACAAGAGGTACCAAGCTGCTTTCTCCAAGCCAGAGAGAGTTAATGCAAGCCAAACTACTGGGCCCAATCTAATTTTTATACCCAAAGGTCCAAGCCCAATAAGGCCCAATGCATGCTACTAGAGGAAGAAAATCTGCACCGTCCTATAGTACATATGCGATATATGAAGTGTTTTTCTTAGATTTTTCTGAATTTCAGGGATGTGTTATCAGGCTAGAATAGTGGTTGAGTAGTCTATATAAGGGGATCATCATCATCATCATCATCATCAAAGCCTTATCCCAACCATGTTGGAGTTGGTTACATGAATTCTGTTTTTTCATTCCCTTCTATTTTGAGCCAAATCTTTCGATAAGTTAAACTTCTTCAAATCTGAATTAATGACTTCCATCAATGTTTTCTTCGGCTTACCCCTACCTCTTGATAGGCCATCCACCTGTATAGTTAAACTTTTTCTCACCGGTGCTACTACTAGCCTACGCTCAACATTCCTAAACCATCTTAAACAGGTTTCTCTAATCTTATTCCCTATTAGTGCTACTCCTAAATACTCTCGAAAGCGCTCATTTCTAATTTTATCTTTCCTAGTTTTAATATACATCCACCTAAGCATTCTCATTTTCGCTACATCCATCTTATGAATATGCGTCTTCTTAATTGGCTAATATTCTACTCCATATGTTATAACTGGTCTCACCACTGTCCTGTAAAATTTGCCCTTCAATTTCGCTGGCATTCGTCTATCACAAAAAAATCCAGAAGCTAGTCTCTACTTCAGCCATTCAACTTTTATCCTATGCTCCACATCTTCGTCAATCTCTCCATCCTTACTAATCGTCGAGCCTAGGTACCGAAAAGAATCTCTAAATAGTATCTCATGGGTTTCAATTTTGACAGGGGTTTCAACACTTTGTATATGTCCACTGAAGTTGCAATCCATATATTCTGTCTTTGTACGACCTATTTTAAAACCTCTAAATTTTAATGCCCCCCGCCATCTCTCAAGTTTTGCATTTACACCATCTCTTGATTCATTTACTAATATTATATCATCTGCAAACAACATACACCATGGTACTTCTTCTTGAATATGTACAGTTAACTCATCCATAATTAATGCAAAGAGATAAGGGCTTAATGTTGATCCCTGATGTAAACCTATAGGTACAGAGAATCCACCTACTTTTCCACACGTGGTTCTCATATTTGTTACTGCTCTTTCATACATATCCTTAAAATTTTCAATGCAACATCTGTGAACATTCATGTTTTTTAAAACCCACCAAATTAAATTCCTCGATACCCTATTATAGGCTTTTTCCAAATTGATAAATACCATGTATAGATTTTTCCTCTTTGCTCGATATTTTTCCATTAATTATCTAAATGAAAAGATAGCTTCCATAGTTGATCTCTCTGGCATAAAACCAAATTCATTTTCAGAGATCTTGGTCTTCCGTCTCAGTCTTTGCTTTATTATTCTCCCATAACTTCATAATATGACTCATAAGTTTAATCCCTCGATAGTTGGTACAATTTTGTATATCTCCATTATTCTTATATATAGGTACTACAATGCTTCTTCTCCATTCATCCGGCATTTTCTTTGTCACAAGTATTTTATTGAATAGTCTACATAACCAACTCACCCAACCTCTCCTAAGCATTTTCATACCTCTATTGGAATACCATTTGGGCCTGTTGCCTTTCCTGTCTTTATTCGCTTCAATGCTTCCTTCACTTCCACCCCTCTAATTCTACGGAGAAAAGTATGCTCTAGTGATGAAGTATCCTCCTTAACTCTTGTATCGCCTAAATGTTTTTCATTTAAAAGTGTGCTAAAATATTCCTTCCACCTTTCATTAATATCGTTGTCCTTCACCAAAATAGTTTCCACATTGTCCTTGATACATTTGACATGATCTAAGTTCCTACCTTTCTTTTCTCTTATTTTTGCGAGCTTAAAAATATCATTTTCTCCTCTTGTTCCCAACCTATTATAAAGGTCATCGTATACTTTGAACTTTGCAATATTTACTACTTTCTTAATTTCTTTCTTTGCCTTCTTATACAGCTCAAAATTTTCCATACTCTTAATCTCCTGCCAAACTTTGTAGCAATGTCTTTTCTGTCAAATAACTTCCTGAACCTCCATATTCCACCACCATATTTCTTTATTAATATATCTTTCCTTTTGATTCTCCAAGTACCTCATTTGCAACATTCCTAATGCAATTAACCATATGATTCCACATTGCTGTAGTTTCTCCTTCAATATTTCATTCTCTCTTCTCAATCATTTTGTCTTTAAATATATTTGCTCTTTTCCCCTTCAAATCTCTACACCTTGTTTTAGGGTCTATTTTGTTTACTACCGCTTTCTTTCTACTTTTAATGCAAATATTTAAAACTCCGAGCCTATGTTGCGTAGTCAAACTCTCTCCTAGGATAACCTTGCAATCTTTACACGCCAATCAGTCTTGTTTTCTAACTAGAAAAAAATTCTATCTGACTCCTATTACTCCCACTTTTATAGGTAATTAAATGCTCATCTCTCTTTTTAAAGTAAACATTTGCTACTACAAGATCAAATGCCACTGCAAAGTCTATATAAGAGGATGTGAAGTAAAAATGAATTGAGTTCTTCTCTTTAGATGTGTTCTTGTATTTAGTGTGAGACCAAGACATTTTGATCATTGTGGATCCCTATCCCTACGTCATTTGGCTTAGAGAGTAGCCTGTTGGCTACTCTCCTTCACGGACCTCACCCCTAAGTTGCGCTAGTCTGTTTGAGGGATGCTAGTTAGTAGGAACGTGCTGAAGAATGTCTATATTTTGTGCACCATTTACACGTGTCTAGACCTTGTTTGGATTTACATTTGCACTCCGTTGGATCGTTGTGCCAATCATCCCAACAACCCTCATATGTGTAGTCTCTACAGTTGGCTACTAGGCCTCTAAATAGGATTCATAAAACTCTTGGTGCCCCCTATTTTTCCAACTACTATTGAAGCTTTGAAATTAATAAGCATAAGTATTATTAAAATCATTTCATTTTCACTTGTTAGAAATACAACAGAAAGAATAAGACAACTTTAAGTTGAGACACATTCAATATTATTAACAAAACATGAACCAACTAAAAGCTTAAATAATTTATCACACGTTCAATGAAATTTTACTATGTTTTCAAGTAAAAGTTGTAGTGTTTTGTTCAATGCATTTACTTTGCCCCCCTCCCAATAGAAAATTTCTGGTTCAGCCCCTTAATCTCAAAGTCACAAGTTTTACCATTCAGTTATCGATATCAGCCAACGATAATGCACAAACCATGATGCACTAGATTCATATTCATTTTCATGGGTGAAAGATGGTGATCAACAAGGGACACTAATATATATATGGAAAATTCTCCAAAATGCCCCATTCAAAATGGGGCGTTTCTGCCCCATGTCTCACGTCCAATGAGGGATAATTTAATAATGGAGATCTTTTCTCCTTCTTTAAATAGTCATTTATTACCATTTATTATCTCCATATGAATTATCTCAACTTTCTAGGAGTGCACGAATGAGGGAAAAACGGAAAAAGAATGTGAATTATATCTCCTAAGAAAAAGGAGACTGAATTTGAAAAAGTAAAAGAAATTAAAGAGATTCTGGACTCTTTTAAGCACCTATAAAACCTTGATTTGAATTTGCATTAAGTAGGCCACACATCATTGAGTTTATTTAGTTGAGAAGGAGAAAAAGATGGAAAGGTATGTTGTCAATTAAGATTTAAAACAAGAGAAAAACTAGGAACAATTAATGGATGACAGTAGATTTAAAACAAGAAAAAAATCTAGGACCAATTAATGCAGTCTATTAAGATTGCAAGAGAAAAGCAGGAATAGTTAATGCCATTAAATATCTTTTTATGCTCCTCTCTCCAATTCGCCAAAAGAGGGGCATTTTTTTGGTAAATGCTCAGGCACTTCCTCTATATATACAGGACAAAACTACTATGCATCTATCCCTCGTCTTGTGGTGAGGGACACCTCCATATATAGAAAGTATTGATGCACAAGAAGACAAAATCATCACCCTCATCACACCTTTTTGACCTTGCTAGGTCTAAAAAAGGAATTGTCCCTTACCACAAGGTGAGGGATGGATGCATACTAGTCTTTCCCATATATATATAAAGAAAAACCTCCGCTAAGCATTGGTGCTCACGAAAAGGTGAGCACTGTTTTCCAAAACACCAGGTGGGGCCTAACTTATGATCCATCCAAGTGGATTATAAAACAACTACCCCCCGTGATAGTCAACAACCCCAAGTTTAGCACCCATCTGGCTTGCACTCATTATGGATGAGCAAAATTTGTCGGCCATTGATCAAGGGGTTAAGATGATGATTTGACCCTCCATCACCATATATGGGTACGTTGTTTGTGGTGGGCGGGGGGGGGGGGGGGGGGGGGGGGGGTCTTTCGATCCCCCCAATCCCATCCCCAAGCGAGGCCCCTAGTGGGCCTCACTAGAAAGCAGTGCTCACAATCTATGATGCCTAGATACAGCATGGATACGGCAAGGACACGCTACAAATATGGCAGGGACACTAATTTATCTATAAAAACTGAAGTATCGGATATGATATAATACGATACGTTGGCCACTTTGAAGTATCCATGCATCATAGCTCACAATAAGGCGAGCACCGGTGCTTAGCAGAGGAGCTCCCATATATATATATGGCTAGCAACAATAAACACTTTATTGATAGAGAAACAATAAACAATGCCCAACAAGAAAAGAAAACAGGGGTATAAGATAACTACATCCCACTAAAAAGACTAGAAAATACAAGCCACCCAAGGAGAAACTCTATCCAACCCATGTTGAGCAAGAACATCTGGCACACCATTAGCCGGAATAACTTCATGATGGAACATTACATCAATACAAGAAGATAACCCTTCAATCTCATTCAAATAAAATTGGAATCTCAATGGCTTAGCCTCAATTTGCGAGAGCTACGTCACTACATTAGACAAATCACTCTCACCAATTAATTTGCCTGGTAATGAAGCTAGAAAGTATGAAAAGCTTCTAGTAAAGCCATTATCTCAGCCTCATTAGACTCCTTGGTACCCACATGCTTGGAAAAAACTAGCACAACATTCCCCTTATGGTTGCAAAGAAATCCTCCAGCTCTAGCCGACTCCGGTTTAACTCTAGCCGCTCCATCAACATTAAACTTTAAAACCCCATGTAGAGCGGACACCAATCAACCAAATTTGTTACCTTTCTCAAGTTGCATGACATTCAAGCTTCCCAACAAAAAAAGATATAATTCATATTGATGTTGACAAACTCATTCGTAAAAGACAGTCCACTTGATAATCCTAAGACTCAACCAAAGATAAAGTGCCCTTTTAAAATCCTTTCATTCCTTTCCTTCCATTTAGAAAAATTTATGCCCAAAGAGTCACAAAGGGAATGATTCTCCAAAGTATGAGATTCATATCCGTTAAAAGGCCCTTCATCACAATATTGAACCACTCCGAGAAAGCACCTAAAAAAGCACCATGCCAGCCGCATCTATTAAGAAAATGACATCATAAGAGAGATGCCACTTCTCAATAAACAAAAAGAAGATTTATCAACTTCGTGTCCCTCCTACACATGATACAATCATTCAAAACGTTGTCTAACACCAAGCTTCTCCTCCTAAGGTCGGCTATAAACACCTTTTCCACAACAACTAGCCAGAAGAGGGCAGCAACTGTAAGAGGTACCAGCCTCAAGCACACTATTGCACTAGGATGATAACGTTGGGATGGCCCCTCAAGAGCTAAGTCAAATGCCTTAGTCGAGAATTTCCTTACAGGTTGGAGCTGATGCCTTTTAGATTTGAGAATTCTTGCATTACCAGCAAAAAAAAAAAGCCCAAAGAAGAAGAAGAAGAAGAAAATGTTAGAAAGAATACTCAACAACTCCCCATACTAGACCTCCTCAAGCTGACAAAGAGTTCTCCTAAAAGACACTACCCAAGATATATCATTTCCCTTCAATTCATAACATTCTCTAATAGACTCCACTCTAAACACCGGAGGAAACAATCCCCCCAAAAAGACCCACTTCCACTCAACCATCAAATAAACATCACATCTCTCCTCAACAAGAGAATCCACCCCCTCTCTTTGTTCCTACATTTGACTCCTCCATAAAAGAAGAAACGCATACTAAAATGCCAAACATACGAGATCTAGGAACCGACTTAGGCACGGATCCCCATTTATCCTCACCATATTCAACATAAATGATCCTCCTCCAAAGAGCTTCCATCTCCTCTCTAAATCTCCACCACCATTTAGGTAACAATGCCCAATTTTTGTTATCCAAATCACCAAGACCCAAACCACCAACCTATTTTGACTAAACGACCTCACTTCATTTCATTTAATGCAACTTCTTCAACTAACTTTGTCCTTCCATCCCAGAGGAAACCATTTTAGGCATCTTTCATTTATAACAAAAGGTTAGCCAAATTTGCTATGATAGATGTTATTCTCTCCATATTTCATAAGTATAGTCTCTTCCACATGGATAACTTCTTTTCGGTCTTTGTATGGGACTCATTTCATTTAATGCAACTTCTTCAACTGAATTTGTCCTTCCATCCTAGTGGCAACCATTCAGGCATCTTTCATTTATAACAGAAGGTTAGCCAAACTTGCTTTGATCAAGGTTATTCTCTCCATATTTCATTCATTTCTTCCACATGGATAACTTCTTTTCAAACTTTGCATTAAATGGGTCCCATAATGCCTTCGACCTCAGGTTAGCCCCAATCGGAAGCCCAGAAGTATAACACAGGGAAGCTTCCCTACTTTGCAGGGAATGATTGCAAAAATTTGAGTGAGCTCTTTGCACAGCCAATCCCCCATTAACAAGCTTTTCAACAAGTTGACGTTCAAGTATGAAATTAACTAAAAGCACCCATACAGTTGTGTTACGGAAAGGTCAAAAAATCTAAAAGTAGCGATGGATTATCAAGTACCTTTTTTTGGTATGAAAATTCTACATTCCTCCCTGCATCATTACCATGCCCTTATAAAATAGATAATACAATGTCTGTTAGGAGACCATACCATATCGTGCCCATATTTGAGGGTCCACTCCACTGCATTCACGGATCAGTATGGGAAACTTCGGATTCAGAGTCTTCAAATCTTTGTAATTCCTATGAACGAACTCTCTGTATGGGAAAAAAAAAGTCATATAAACTCAAGAAGCATGACTACACAATAGCCAGCAGGGTCTTTACAACAGTCTGTTACCAATCAAATTGCTTACAGAAAGAGAATCTTGCAACCGTTTGATAACATATGCAGGGCAGAAACACAGTCTCCATTCTTAAAGCATTTCTCAACAGTTCAGTTGGATGGATATCAGATATGATGCAGCCAACTGAACAGTGATGCGGACATGGAGGATTAAAAAAAAAACTCAGCTTATGGTTTTTTTATTAATCAAAAGATGTCTGAATGGAATGAAGCTGGATCCTATGGAAAAGTTACATAGGTACTTTTCTAACAAAGCCCAATTTGTGGGATTCTAAATAGGAAATGAGAAAGCCATGGCTTTTTCTCTCAGGGCCCGTATGCTTGCATGGAATTGAATTTGAATTCCTGGGATTTCAAATAAATTTATCACTATGTGGCTAAAATTGAAGAAAAAAAAGGTGAAGATCCACAAATGACAATCAAATAATCAGGGGTTCCATCTCCATCTTATCCTTCACCGATCGCCTCCACTGAACCCGTTTTACCATGATGATGGTGTGACGAGATCGAGGGATTTTTTTTTTTTTTTTTTTGAAGCATCATTATCTTGTCATCGATCGGGGAAGGAAATGAGAGAAAGATGCGATTGATTGCCGAGAGAGTCATCTTCAAATGAGAGAAAGACCCCGCTGATTTGGGGATCTAGACACAGACAGAGCGAGAGATGGATGAAAGGTGCTTGGGATTAGAACAGAATACAAAAAAAAAAAAAAAAAAAGGACCTAATACCTGGCTTCAGCGCTTGCATGAGAAGTTTGGCAGAAGAGGAAGCGGAGCTCTTTCAGATTTCGAGACAAATGCCCTCTCCACGCCATCTCTCTCTCTCTCTCTATCTGTCTCGATTGGTCGAGGCTATTTCTTTTTGGGTTAATACAACGCCCGGCCAACAAGAATCATATTTACCTGCTATAAATGGAGAATATATGTATATGTAGGAAAATAATCTTACGAGAATGAGTTTTTACCGTTTTTTGTGAGAACATCTATCATATAATCCAAATTTTGAATTTATATAGAGACATTTTGATAGTCACTTGCCCCAAATTTTGGGTAGATCTTGGATTAACTGTGTACGAATTTGAATTGACTAAACTTATAGGCCACAGATAAAAAGGTAAGAGACATGTGATTAGGGCCAAATTTGATATGTGGGGTAGTCCCATATAGATCTTTCCATCCCCTTAGTCTCATTTCCAAATGAAACCCACAAGTGGATCCTATAAAAGGTTCTTACAGTAGGTGCTTGAGAACAATTCTCACAAGATCAAAGCTCATATATATATGTATGAAAATTTCTAAGGAATGCCCCATTTAACCTCATTTAAAAAGGGGCATTTCTACCTTCTTTCTATCTTCCAATGAGGGACAAGTCATGTGATGACTTTTTCTCATTCTTAAAAGTAACATTAATTGTTTCTCCACATTCTTAATCTCCTATTCGTTGCAAAAAGGGGCGTTTTCACTTTCAAAAATGCTCGGACGCTATCTAGCACTCCTATATAAAAATATATATATGCATAGGTAAATGCTGAATAAACAATAAATTGATCTTTTTTCACACAGATTCTCTGTACACATCAGTTAAATTTTAAAATTTTATATTTTTTATTTCTTAACACATCCAAAATCCCTAAACTACCTATTCCCGCCTTTCTCCCTATACTAAACTCTCTCTTTCTCCCTACACTCACGGGTTTGCATCAAACATTGTTAAAGAGGATTCATGTCATTGTTGTTGTTTTTTTTTTTTTTTTTGCCATTTTTGTTTTTTTTTTTTACTTTTTCTTTCAAATCATGCAGCGTTCAGCCTTGCAAAACCGAACACCATGTGCAGTGTTTGGCCCTACAAGGCCAACCACTGCACAATTCTAAAAAATGAAGTTGAAAAAAAAATAGAAATGGAGAATAAGTGTTCATCTCCTTCTCTATTGAATTATTTGAGTAGAAAGCACTAGAAAATAATGTGTTTGAAAATTAAAGGAGAAAGAGAATAGAGAAAAGAAGATGCTAAGAAAAAAAAGAAGAAGATAAGTGTAAGGAAGGAGATTAGTTGCACAATGCCAAGGAAGAAAAGAATAATAGATGGGTAAAGAGATATTAGGAAGAAGAGATGGGGGAAGAGGAGATGACTGAGTTAAGTGAAGAAGTGAGGAAGATAGGTCAGTGATGGAAGAAGAAGAGTGAAGTGAAGAAGGGAGGAAAATGGGTTGTGTGTAAAGTGGAAGAAAATTTGCATTTTGGAGGGAAAGGGCATTTTGGTCATTAGATACAGGGGTGATATTGGATTTAAATTTTCATTAAAATGTTGTGTTAAGAGATATATTTTTTCTGTTCAAATAGCAACTCCAATTATATTTATTAAAGCTACAAAAAATGAGGCCTCTGAAGAGTGCCACGTCAACAACTTTTTTTTCTTTTTTCTTAGAGCGCCACATCAAATGACATGTGGCAATTATCAAATTATGATGATTAAGAAATTAATGACTTTCCTGAAATGTCCACCTATCACCATCCCTAAAATCTCTCTTGGCCACCATTTTTTGCATGAATTTTATTCTTCTAAAATGTCTCCGCCTACACTATTCCTAAAATCTCTCTCATCCACCATTAGCTGCACGATTTTTTCCTAAAATGTCTACCTATCTGTAACACTCCGATCCCCTTTGAGCTGGATTAGTGGCTCATTAGTGTGCTTTTCTGTTGTTTAATCCTTTTGGATTTGGATTCGGGTCTTGGATAGGTAGTTAAGTAAACTTTAACCTGGGATAGGTAGTTCTAAGCCCTTTTTCGTAATTTTGCTTTTGCTTCGAGTGCATCATATTTGCATCATCTTGGTGTCAGCACGTGTATTTTGTTGAGCTCATTGTTTTCCATAACTGCCTCAGACCCATTCGGAGTCAATTGGAGAAGTTGGACCCTCATGTGACTTGATTTGTAAATAATCAAAATTCACTAGACTTTGTTCTAAACTTCAAAAACTATATATAAGAGTAATGAGCCCAGGTGTCTCTCTCCTGCTCATTTCATTGCCTCAACGTTGCATGCAACTCCAGGAGAGCCACGTCCCTTCTTCTCTTCTCTTCATTCTCTTCTTCAGTCTTGTTGGTGTTGGGAGTTTGCATCTCTTCCGATTGGGTTTTCTATCTCATCTCTGTCTTTGCTTTGGGTACGTGGGTTCTCCAATTCTTCTCCTCCAATTGGATCTCTCTCTCTCTCTCTGCATGCTCATGGATTGTATTTTTCTTTGCTTTGCATGGGTTTTAGTTGATTTGGAGCTTGATCTCATTGGATTTGGCTAAGCTTTGAGGCAAGTATAAGTACATGATTGTATAACACATATGGGTATTTTGTTTGACTGCTTTGATTTCATCTTATACATCCTATACATGTCTGTTGTGTTTTACAGCCAAATTCTGTGAATTTGGAACCTTTGGAACTTGTTTTGCTGAGTTTTTGTACCAAATTTCAGTTTCTGTACTCACTTCAGTTTCGCGTTCTGTATTGTACGGCTAAGCCGTAACTTTGTATAGCTCAGATTCCAGAGACTTGAATTTTCGTATTTTGTTCTACGACTAGGCTACGGCTGAACCGCAAATTGGTCTACGGCTGAGTCGTAAGCTAGCCGTGACTCAGCCATGAATTATCACCCTGATCAGTCGAAACTTTCTGATTTCAGTACTCTTACGGTGAAGCTACGGCTAAGTCGTGGATTGGTCTACGGCTAAGCCGTGGACTCCACCGTAGCTCAGCCGTGAAATGTATCAGATCAGAGGTGGAAGATGACCAGTTTAGCTGTGTATTGAAGGGAACTACGGTTAAGCCGTAGTACAAGTTAAGGCTAGGCCGTAAAGTGTATACGGCTAAGCCGTAGGTCACCCATGGCTAAACCGTAAGACCTGAAAAATCTGAAATAAAACTTAGGATAATGGTGTGACTCTGTAGGGCTAAAATACAGGTTAGCCACCCATGTAAACCTGCCCAATGGACTATTTGGACCGCATGAATAGTCTATTAGGCTGTGACTTATTCATGTGAGCGTTGATTTACTGTTAAGCACTTCCCCATGGGTGTTGGTTTAAGGGACTTCGGTGCACGTGAGGATTACTTTGCAACACTTGGATGGCAACGGTGCATCGAATAACTTAAAACTACATCAACATGCACGGTTAGTGACAGTGAACAACTAGATTAGTGTTGGCTTGTAATTAACCTTGATTCCATATTAATTTGAGATGCATTGCATATTGTTTACAGTTTTGCCCTCTGTTCGGCAAATCTATGTCCATGCATTACGAGGTCATTTTGCTTTCGTCCTGTATATCTGTTTTATTCTTCGATCTGCACTATGCTTTGATCTATGCTGTGCTTTGACTTAATCTATGCAATGATCTGTATTTCTGCTATGCTCTGTATATCTCTGGCTTTGTATATCTCTGATTCATTGGGTATTCCCTGGTGGCTCTGCCCAGAGATTAATATGTGAGGATAAGATCCGGTCTTCGTCATCGGTGAGTCCAAAGCGGATAATCTCCCTTCTTTTGGATTTGATTTGATTGGTATTAGTCTGGCTCTACTCAGCCTCAGCCCTAGGATGCCCGACGGGGTTACCTCTGGCTTAGATCTCTGTATCTCTATATCACTGCAGTGTCGCTTTGTCTTGGGACCCCGGAACCCAGGAAACCGAGACCCACTTGTACCCTTGGCCCGGTCAGTGGTGTTCTCATCTGCTCTGCTCTGCTCTCTATTGGAGAGAATATGGTTAACGTAGTAGCCACCTAGTTCAGTATTTCTATGCTTTAATTCAATGATCATGCTTTACTTCTATGCACGATTTGCTTAGCATACTAATATGAAACTCTGTAATTAATATTCTGTCATTATTCAATTTGATACTATGAGTGTTTCGTCCCTGTTACTTATATTTGCTGGATCGTTGTATTCACTGTGTTGTCTGTGGTGTTGCAGGCACAGATCCCTTGCCCGGCTCCCCGGTGGTCGAGGAGGCTGCAGGGCAGAGCCTAGAGGCACCCTCCGGGTTAGCAGAGTAGGCCTGATCACCTCTGCCGAGTGCGTACATGCATATCTTCCGTGGCTATCTGTTTTGGGTTTTAGTTTTTGGAGATGTTGTATTTTGCACTTCGGACTTTGTTACTCTGTATATTTGTACATCTTGATTTTGTCGTGTACTCAGATTTGTATCTGGTTTTCGAGTATTGTATTTATCTTTGTCTTTTCCGTTCCACACTTTTGGCTTCCGCTATTGCTTTGTTGCTTGCTATGATATCTATAACTTCCGCGTTCGTTTGTTTCGCACGTGTTAGATCTCTTGTGTGTGTGCATCTGGACTAGGTTTGGATGCACGTGCACGGGAGTACGTGTGTCACAGGTTTGGCTTTTCGCTAACCCCTGATCTCTGGGCACGGGTTGTGACACTATCACTATCCCTAAAATCTCTCATCCACCATTTTTTTTTGCATAAATTTTATTATTCTCTGCTTTTGAAGAAATTAAACTAGTATCCCTAAACTCTCTCTCATCCACTATAATCTCCACGATTTTTTTCCACCTATCCAAATGACTAGAATAGGCGATCCAATTAATTTATGTTAGACTATCTGCCATGAATTGCTCTTATCAGTTAACGTACCCAATTAAGTGCTAGAGCATCTTTCAAATCCCTAATAGCCCCTATACTCTCTCCATAAATTAGTTTGGGGTTAGCCGGTATTTGATTGTCATCCCAAATTTAAACTTGGGTTTCAATTTTTCCCACAAGAACTGTGATATTTAGTTTGAATCCTGAAATGAGATGCCAATGAGTTCTCCATCTAGAACTTAAACTTGCATTTCATGCAGTGTAATTTCTTGTCATATTTTTAGTGAAAGCATGTATTCTAAAGCATTCGATAATGATCTTTGAAGTCAACCTAAGATTTGTGCAATAAGGCTTATCTTACAAAGATTATCATTATGTTATTCTCATATTTATGAGAGTCCTTTGAGTGCTGTATTAAGTGTTTGATGGGTTTGTTTTATTTTTCTTTCTTTCCTTGCTGGACCCTTTTTTGTTTTTTCTGTTTTTGTGTTTTTTAGGTAATGGGATATGATAAGTTTATTTTTTAATTGTTTTTATTATTGAACTATCTATAAATTTCCAAATCCATGATGTATTTTTGTGGCATTTTATGTTGCTATTATCATGGGTTTATTTTTTTTTATATTTTAGTTAGATTGGTTCTTTAGTATTCATGTTGATGGGTTCTCATGGATTTGTGGGCATTTTATTTTTCTTTTAGATTCAACTTTTTATCCTCAGGTACTAGGTGATCATGGTTTTGATTGATTAGAAATTGCCTTTTTTATTGGATTTAGTATGGATATAATTTCTTTTGTTTCTGTCATGTGTTTATAGGATATACTTCTTTTATTTTGAATTTATTTTATTATCATCATGGTTATTTAATTTACAATGCTCTTTTAATTTTCCTGGTGATAATTTTTCCTAGATTTGTGGCTTTTTTTTTCATTGATATTTTAAAATTGGTTTTTAGGACTAGGTTCTCATTAGTTTTTTTTTTCCTATTTGAACTTCTTTTCTTGTTGATTCTCCATAATTTGTTGTTTAGATGTTTTTAATTTATTTGTGTTCTATGGATTTTATTGCCTTTTTTAGGGGGTCATTCTATTCAATGCTCACGTTTTTTTGTCCCTAATGTTGGGTTCAAGGGGGAGGTATGTTCTTTTTACAAAAGTCCAGGTGAGTACAAGTGGATATGAGAATAAAATCTCTCTCTATGTCATGAGTGACTTGCCTCTCCTAGTAGCGGATGTCTTTTGATATTTGTGACTATTTTTCTTTTTCACTTTTTGTGATTTTTTTTCTCATTTTTTCATTAATTATAATTCAGTTTTTGGTCCCATTGCAATCTAATGTAGTGTCTAACTTTTTAATAATGTTATCTTTTTTTGTTTGATTTTTACTTAAAACATTTATTATTTTTCACAGGCTTAATTATGTTACGTCTTTTCTTTGTAGGAAAACTTTAAAAATAATTCAAGTAAAGTCTCAGATAGTGTTTGTGGGCTTTCTTAGTTTTTTTTTTCAAGACATTAAAATTTTAGTATTATCCATTTTATTGTTTTTTTCTTTTTTTTTTTTTTGTGTGTGTTTTGTTTATCAAATAGATTATGATTAGATTTTGTAAACTTCATTAGGGTTTTTCTTTTTTTTTTGTTCATTGTTTTTTTTTAAAGAGAGCAAAATATTATTTTTGTTGATATATTGGGGTTATTGTTTTCAAATCCACTAGCATATAGGGTTCTTTTGTTTTTTTTTTTTGGATTTTCTTTTAAAAATAAAGATATTATTTTAATGATTTTATAATCCATCATAATTTCATTCCTTTCACTTATTCTTTATAATATATTTATTTTTAAGATTTACTTTTTATTAATTTTATTTAAAAAATGGTAGATTTTAATATATATTTAATTTTGGCCTCGGGCTTGGCGTGAGACTTTGTTGCTAATTATATATATTAAACTGGAGGGAGAGCGCCATGTCAATAGGTGGGAGAGCTCTCCTTTTAAAAAAAATACAAAGGCCAACCCAAATTGGTATGTTAAAAAGCTAGCTTCCTAAAATCTCTTCCTCTACCCATTTTCCTCTTTCTCATCTATTTCATTTTACTTTCCTAAAATTTCTTCTCCTCTCCAAATCTCTTCCTTAAAATCTCTCCATTTTAATTATTTCTTCCGTTATCTTCTCCCTAAATGTCTTAAAATCCCCACATTCTCGATCTCTCACGCCCTTCTCATCACAATAGATAGAGAGTAGTGGAAATTAAAGATAGATCCAGGGAAGCCATAATGGGTGCACTCAGCTGCCTCTCCTCCCACCAGTTCTCCCTCTCACCCACTCCTTAGCCTCCGACTCCTTCCCAAACAGAAACGCCTATTCTCCCTCCTCACTTCCCCACACCGCTTCTCCTAAACTCCCCAATACATTAAGCCCCTTTCATTGCACCAAAAAACCATGCTACTTGCACATTTGCTCCTACAATCTCTCCACAAAATAACCCAATTCTTTGAAAAATCTAATACTAACTCCGCCGTTGGCATCACTGGTCTCCATGACTTAGACTTTGGGTTACTACTCTTAGCCTTGTGTGAGGTCTCAGACACTAATCACAAGAACTAGCAACAAAGGATCACGGACCATATGCTAACCAACTTGCTGAGCTTATCTGGATTGGGCTCATCTAGGTGGGCCATCTTGGGGCCTTATGTTGACATGGTGATTAAATACCGGCGCTTTCTAGTTGCAGTCACCAGACAGTGTAATGGAGTGGCAGAGAAGGCGGCAACATAAGTGATGGTGGTGGTTTTACTTCATTTTGGTGGAGTGGTGGTGGGGGGTGGGGGTGGTTGGGAAGGAGTTCGAAAGAGGGAAGGGTGTTTGTGAGTTACCTTGCGGTCATGTGTTTCATTGGCTTTGTGTGTTGCCTTGGCTAAGAAAGGCTAACACAAGCGCTTGCTATAGGTTTGAGCTTCCTATAGATGATATGTTCTTTGAGATCAAGAGACCTCCTTTCAAAATTTTATTGTGTTCTTATTCAATCAGTGATTCATTTTTATTAAAGATATTAAAGTTTCAAATATATTAAGTCACCTATATTGTGACTTAATATATTCATTTTTCTATGTCTTTATTTTTGTCTTTTTTTAATTTTGATGTATAAATAAAATTTAAGAGTTATAGATAATATATTTTTATTTTATATATATTTTTACTTAATTATTTTTCAAAGAAAGCTTAAAGTTTAATATATTTCTATTTTGTGCACAGGCTCAGCACGGGCCTTAGTTCCTGGTGGATATATATAGAGATAGAAACGGTCCAGCGAGATGATGCGGTATATGAGCTAAATTTTTAGGGCCCGCCTAGAGTTATGCCAACCATAAAGGGTATGGGGTATTGAAAGATTATAATGGGAACTAGGTATGTGTAAAAAATCACTTCCATCCAATCATCCTAGCCCATTCATCTCAGCGACCTACATTTAGAATGGTTGAAATAAGTCACCTCATTTCACTTATCAAACTACATGGGATAGGAATAATTTTGTGTATATACCTAGTTCCCATTATGATCTACCAACCCATTTCTCATCATTTATTGCACCAAATTAAGCATATTAAATGTTATTTCACTTCCATTTAATTCCTTCTTTACTTCATTCATTCAAACCCTTTTAAACACCATTTTCACCCACAAAGGCATCCTCCATTAATGAAACATGAAGAAGATGTGCTATACAATGTAATAGAGTATAGAATAATCAGGAATCAACCATAATAACACACATGCATGTCACTACTTGTTTATACTCACCTTATGGTGCTCCTAATATCAATACCAAAGACAAAATAATAGAATCCCCAAATCTCTTAGCTCACACAACACCCTAGTAATGAAATGATATAAAAAGAAGAAGAGAACATTTGATGAATGTCATGAAAGGATGAATAAATGAAGCTAAGCTAGGAAAATCCACTACTACACTATTTAATGGCTTAAATTCAATAAAGATTGAGTTGCTTACCGTAGGGAATGTGCTAATGGTGAAATAGAGCTTTTCTTTCCAACCAAATACTCAGTGGGTAAAGGAGATGTGGACAAAAAGGTGGTTTTAAGCTTAATGGGACTTAGAAATCTCTCACTCACATACTCTTAACGTGGAAGGTGGTAGGAGATGAAGTGGAGATGAGCTAGGGGGCTAGGGTTTCGTCTAGGAGGCGTAATTCATAGCTATGAGATGTGTACCTTTATATAGAACTAGGCCTATTTGAATATTTTCGGTATTTGTTAGCAAGTCCCTTGGTTTAGGGTATTTACAAGGAGGGTCATAAAGGGTCCTACATAGGTGACTTAAGTCCAATTGGTATGGTCCACTTCATGACTTTGAAGTCTATGATAAAATGCACATAATGTGATGAATGAATGTGTGATGTTGCATGATTAACTTAATTAAAATTAGAAATTGGTCCATGAATTACCTAATTTAAGTTAGTGTCCCACCAATTCTACTTACCAAAGACCAATTAGCACTAAAATACAATCAATTAGCACAAATTATGAAAAATTAGCAAATTAACCTTAAATCGAGGAACGAGATTGTAAAGTCCATACCCAAGCTAATCATGATTTACTATAATTAGTCTTGTTTTACCTTAATTAATACATAATTAGGCTAATTCAACCTAAATTCTTTTGGTTTGAGTCATGAATAGGCAGTTGGTCGGGTTTGAACCTTACTTAAGTAGTTAAGGACCTTCTCGTAATTTAGAGTTGCATGGTTTTGCATCACATTATTATTATAATAACTGCATCATGTGTATTTTATCTTATGGGTCACTTTTTTTGTTTGACCCAGCTCAATTTGTGCTAAGATTCTTTGGACCCCAATGAGTTAAGAAGACTTAATCTTGTAACATCATGCATCTTACACCCATTTTGTCAATTACATGTCTTAGGATTGATTCTATTGAGGCTTTCTCCACTATTTAACCAAAGGAGAAGCTAAATTTGGTTGTAGAATTGAATTGAGGCAAGTATAAGAGTGTATATTTACTACATGTATGATTTTGTTTTGTTGATTCTTGATGAACTCTCCAGTCAATTTAAAAATCTTCTACTTTTAATCTTAAGAATGTAGATGGAATATGTGCTAATAAGTGTAATTAAGAATGAATGATGAAAATGAATGAAGGAGAAACCCAATTGTGGTGTAAAAGGGTGTATGAAGGTTTTGAAGTGATGAAATGTGTGAATTGGGTTGATAGGTGATCGCGCTTGAATGAGGCGAAATGTGTAGCGGATTCGAGTCCAACATTTACGCACTTCAAGCATTTAATAAGAATGAGAATTAATTACAGTTCATCATAAATTTCCCTTTTGTTTTATATGGGTTCCAATGCTATGACCATGAGGATGCAAGTTGTTTATATGTTTTTGAAAAGTTTACAACCCCTCCCTCAAGTCTCAGATGTGATCCACATTCAGAAAATACAAGAAAGTACATGAAAACTATGAAAAAATGCAAAAAAGAAGAAAACAGGGGATTGATTGTGGGTCACTGTCACTAGCCCCCTGCCAGTGACTGTGAGTGACCGTGACTGCAGTCACTGGCAGACAATGGCCAAAAGGCCACTGTTTGCACTCTACGTGTTTCTGTTTTGCCTCTGTGACTCTTCCAAGGTGCTGAAACTCATTTTTTTTAATTTTTGGAGTGTTGAGTGACCATAAAGAGGGTTGAATTTGGCCGTGGAATCAATCAAAATCTTTGGTGATCATCAGTTTTGGTTACAGACCGTTTTTGTACAAGTTCAAAAAGGGTGCTGTAAATCAGCGAAAGTTGTGTCATTTTGAACTTATGATTTTCAAGGGACAGAATGAAGCCTAAAGAGGCTTGTTCACAACTTCCATGATGGCTAAACCCACCCCCCCACCCACCCAAAGTGAGAAAAATAGAGGAATTGATGTTATCCTTCGAAAGCTCGCTAGTGCTTGAACATAGTCCTATTTTAGATAATACCCATACTTCTTTTCCTTCTCTAAACCATCTCTCACCTTAAGTGAATAAGAAGAAGAAGAAGAAGTGGGCTGGAGTGTTGCAGAATGCCTTGTAACTTGCTTGAAGTTTTTAGTAAGAAGTGTCTACCTTGTTTCTCTCTATCTTCTCTTCTTTTCAAGTGTTTCTCCCTTTTATAAACTATCCAAGTGGTGAAAATGTTAAACTTAGTACCATTTGTTGGTCTTTCTCATGTGCCAGTTCCAGGCTTGGATTAGGAGAATGAGTTAAAGACTGGAAATCAGTTATAAAGGTTTTCCTTAGTTTTGGATTCTACTATTGCACCCTTTGGCAGGACCTGGTTGAGTGGGGGCATCTATTAGAAGCAACACAAAACAAAGTTGCTGTTTCGCTGATAGAATTGCATGGCATGAGCGCAAGTGAGGAAGGTAGAACATAAATTAAGATTTTTCCTTGGAGAAAAGCTTGAAGTTGATTTATATTATGGAAAAGAGGATGATAAAAATAGTTTTATTATAGGAAGCCTAGTGGAAGAGTGGGAAGGCTAGAGATTTAGAAGGATTTAAGCTTTTCATACAGCAGAGAGGGAGAGACCTGGGCTGGAGCCATATTCAGTAATAGCCTAACTACAACAATGTGATAGATTTTGATATCTGGGGCTAGTCTAGAACAAAATGGGTGGTTTGAGTTGGTGAACAGGACTCATGCAAAAATGGAGACAAACCATGGAATGCTATGTGATTGCCAAGTGTCACTTGGACCGAAGGATCATTTTTATGAGACGACAGTCAGACAAGCTTATTTGTGCGGAGATACATGTTGGGCAATGGCGAGACGGGAAGAATCTGAAGTTCTTGAGGCTGAGATGTGTGTGTTTAGGTGATGTTTACACGGATAGCATTAGGAATGAATACAATTGAGGAACCAGATAGGGACCTTCAGTAGATGAAAAAAAAAATTGTCATATGAGATGGTTTGAGCACGTCTAGGAGGACAGAAAAAGACCTATTGATGTGTTAAAGGGTTTTAAGTTTAACAAACTAAGAGAAGGGTGAGACCAAAGGGTTGAGTGGAGAAGTAGAACTCACAAATATGCTAGTTAAATAGATAAATCTATGAAGACATGATGTTGTTGACCCCATGATGTAGATTTAGTGCTAATGGTATCAGTTAGAGAGGTTAACTCATCTTGATGTGCATTATAGGAGATGTTTGCTGAAAGATATTTGATATTCCTCTTGGAGAGCTATTTGTATATCTTTCTCTTGTATTTTCACTCCCTTGTGACCAGTATCTTTTTATTCTTTCTGCACTTATACAGAGTGTGTACGCATGAACACAATGAGAGAGAGAGAGAGAGAGAGAGAGAGAGAGAGAGAGAGAGAGAGAGAGAGAGAGAGAGAGAGAGAGAGAGGGTAATAGGATGTCTGATTACTTCTGAGCAATATGTTATAGTTGTTTCATACCTAAGAGCTTCAAATATTTTAGTTAATCTGCAGAGAAGATACTTATGTTTTTTTTTTAATTCCTTCCGTTGAAACTTCACGTGATGGATGAATCATAATAAGTAACCATCATCAGTAACTAGGAATAAATTTTAAAACTAGGGGAGCTTCCTCTTCATGCTGGCCTTTGTGTGATTTTGTTTCTGTTATGATCTGATTTTAGCTTTTATTTACAGTTATTTAAATTGAAAACTTTCCTTTTGCAGTGAAGGAGAGCCCCAATCAAATGCTTGTAAGAACTAAGTACATTGCATCTGTTTATATTCACTACTTACCTGCTTTTATTTTCACCTAAGTTGTGTAACATTTTTTCCCTTTTGACTGAAGATCAAGATCTCTTAGGGAGCGCAGCATTTGGGGACCATTCTACTGCCTTGAGCAGCACTCATGTGTGCCCATATCTTGCTCTCCATGGGCATCCTCATGCTATACAACCACAATCTTCAAATTCTGGTGATCTTGCTCCTGATGTTACTCCATTACATCGACATCCATCAGGATTAGGAGGGCTGTCATCCAATGATGTTGTAAACTCCCAGGGATTCTCTGCAACAGAGTCACGCCAGCACAACTGGCAGCAGGCACCTCTTCCGTTTTCTGTGGCTGTCACCGTATTGAACAGTGCAGAGCAGCATGCATTCCAATTAGCTTCAAGGCTATCTAGGAATGACTCAGCTGGCCAGCAGAGGTTTGGATCCATTGTTCACCCCTTCCATGTTACTCATGGGTACGTGCAATCTTCTAAACAAATATCCTTTCCTTAAAGATACTGTGCTGCACTTGGGGCTTTTTTGCCTTCCTTATTGCTAACAAGACTGTCAAACATGACAGGTCTGTCTCACGTTCGGGAAGCAATTTAGTAGCCTCTTTGACACCTCCCATTGTTGGGGATGCATTCTAAGGGTTTTGTCTCTTCTGGATCTGTGAATAGGAGCCATGAAGATGGGGACAGCATTGGGAGGCGCTTTGATTGGTTCTGTGGATAGGTTAGAGAAAGCTTTGCTCCACTACCATGGATTCCTGTAGATGGTGAGCCTTGGTGGTGGAGAACTTTCCATACCAGACAGAATCCCCAAACAGGGAGTGCAGATTCTGTCAGTAGGAGCTACTTCCCGCGAAGGGTCAATGTGGAGAGACTAGCACAATGGTGGCCGGAGAACAATGCTCATCAACGCCTCCCTCTCCCTAGGATGTCCCATTTCATGTGAAGGTGCATCTACTGCATGAGCTGCTTAATGACTAGTGGACTGCTCCTGTTTTTATGCTGTAGAGTCCCATAATACTGAAGAACTGCTTGCTTGGATAATGAACTATCTTTTTGCAGTTGTCTCAGATATGATTTGCTGAACTTGACTCCTTGCTATCTTGGGAGCTGAGATATAATCATGTTTTAAAGCCATTTTTGGGTTTAGATCCTTTGTACTTGGATGCCACAATGGAAAATGATCCTTCAAAACCGGAAATGAAAAATCATATGACGAAAATTTGTTTATTGTGTCTCATTTCTGAGAAAACTGACTGTTGAAGTAAGCCTTGCTTTTATTCTTCCTGTGGTATCAATTAAGCATCGGGGCTCCCATCTGAATGGCCTGATTATTCAGCTGTTTACTCAGACAGGAATGAATTCTTCACTTGGGGTTCTTTCTGAAATATGTCCCTATTGCTGATTAAGACCATGAGAGTATAATTTCCGAACACCTAGACCTAGGGGTCAACTTTCCTGTCAACTGCTCCCATCAATAGCCATGGCCCAAGAAGCTGCTTCATGTTGCTTCAGCACTTGTAATTTCAGAAATATGGGATAAGATCTATACTTGAATCATTCTCTGCGTATTGGAAACTAGTCCTCTTTGCCTGCTTTTGTACCAATGAACGGAGGCAGGTAATTAATTGTAATTGGAGGGAGCCTGTCACGCCTTGGCCTGAGATTAGGGCAGTCATGCCCATCCCACGGCGTGATGCACATATATCCCGTGGCAATCCATGATAAGTGGTACCTTGAACTGCCACAATGGAAAATTTTTCAGTTACAAGTGCGAGGAAGATCTTTAAACAGGATACATCCCAATAAACGTGGAACAATATGCAACATAAATTCTAATATAACCCTATATAGTAGAAAGGCATCAACAATAACCTGTTAAGCAATTCATATAATACCTATTTAAAACTCATAGAACATGCATACTAAATGTTTGAACCATGCGATCCAATGATAGTTTGCGTGAACGGTCTCAAGTGCAAGGAAATAGTAACGGTCTTATGACTGAAATACATATATAAATATAGTCAATATGCGACTCAAAGTTTAGGGAAAAGTGCATGATGGGAGCTAATTTTAAGCTCTAAGGCCTAATTAATTAAGACCATTTCCATGCTTTAAGTGACATCTATATAGAGACATCTATAGGAGCCCGCTCCTCTAATCCGAAAGGAACTGTCAAGGATCCTCCTCCACCGGGTTGAAGACTTGAATTGCGCGGGTCCTACAATACTAAGAGTAGTAACTTAAACGCGTTGTTTAGCAATAATAACAAAGGTTAAGCTACTATACGGTATCTATAAGATTTAAAGACAAGATCATTTAAAGAAGGCGATAGAATAAGCTACGCATGTTAGCATGTGATAGCACAAGTAAAGTAATCAGGATAACATAATACATTTACTAGTTGGCATATTACATTGCTTAGTTCTCTTCAAAAAGAGTAGCAATCAATTCTCTCCAAAATGAGAATAACAATCAAAATGGCGATATCAATTGGGTATTAGGGTGCAACCTTGGTACCCCGAGGAGCAGCGACTTACTCCTATCAATCAATAACTACTGTAGTAAGGGAAAAGTGGCGTATTAGACAATATAGCTCCGTGGTGCCGACCCATGAATCAAGGAATAATAGAACTTATATTTACTTGCTTACTTTCCGATCTTACTTGCATGTCTTACTTTTATAACTTGTGAGTAAAATAGGCGAACCACAATACCAATAATGCTAAATGAAGCGGAAATCAATTCAAGTGATAATAAGAGGATAAGCGTGTGAAGGTAGTATAATAGTATGCACATGTGTTCGATTAATTTAATTCAAGGATAGATTACAATCCAATCTTATTCTAAGATGCCCATATATCGTGCCTTCTAGTTTGGTATGAGCACAAGACCCCCGATGCTATGTACTACAATTTCCTTGGGGTTGCATTGTATATAAAACGGACATCGGAACCCTTATACCCATACATGATGGTATCGCTTTAGAACTAACCGGCACATATAACAAGAAAGGGCGACAACTCTACGCTTTCCTTGTTGTTCCATTCTTCCTATTTGTCTTGTGTTAGTTAGGGAGTGTTTCCATAAGTAGGACTCTATAAGGTCTTAGAGGTATTCTTAGTGTCTATTGTTTTGCTTAGTCCTTATGAACAAGCTAATCATAACCTACAGGTGTTTGGTTAATAGAGGTTTAACCATGTCTAAACTTGAAAGGAAAAACAAAAGCATTTAAAAAAGAATTGGACTGTTCAGCCCTGTGTGCTCGAGCAGGGTTGAACACGCATTCAAGCGGGCAATACAAAGGAGGGTGTGCTTGAGCAAGTGTGGAGTGTGCTCAAGCATGAGCAACATTTTGAGCTTAGTCGAAACTTTTCTCCACGAGCGCTCGAGCGGCCCCTCGTATGTGCTCAAGCACAAATGATGGAAATGTAATCAAGATTTCCTGATATCCACTCTTCTTCCACACATTTCCATCGATCCAACTGTAGTAATCCTCCATGAAACGTACATTTAACCATATGTCACTTCTTTTTATTCTAGTCAATCCACCAATACTTCTATTCATTGATTTTCCCCAAAATCACCATTCCATATAAGAAACCAAGCATTTCCAAGCCATTTTCATTAATAAGAAGCAATAAAGAGTTGTAAAATCAATAATAATTAAGAATCAATCGTAGAGTCAATAAATGAACATGCACATAGCCTAATGCTCGTTATACTTGCCTTAAACTAGTGATTAGCCTTAAACCAAGCTTGGAATGATAAGAATCCCCAATTTCTAGCTCACACCAAGGTTCAAAACATGTATGCACGAGAAAAAGGTAAGATTAATGATGACAAATCCTATGAAATGAGATTCTCACTCAATGATTGGCACAAATCTCAAGAAAGAATCAAGTTTTAGATTAGGAGACATCTTCCTCTCAAACAAACACCAATGGCTATAAGAAATAGTGGATAAGAAGGTGGGTGGCTCTTTAATGGACTTGAGCGGTGATGGGATAGCATGGAAGGAAGATAGAGGCTAAGTTTACATAAGGGGCACAATAGAGAGCTCTTTTGGTATAAGAGAACTTATAGCTAGTGTTGTTTTAGAATTTGCATCTAGGTCCTAGCTTTTGGTTATTTTATAAAATGAGTCACATGTCTCTCTTTTAAAAAAACAATGTAGGCTTAGTGGGTCCTCATGTGGATGAATGCATGTTAATGACATGATGAGATATTGCATGACTATGACTTATATGTGGCGTCCATCTAATCACTCAAGTGCATTTAGGGTAGATTTTCCTACTTAACCAATCCAATTAGCGTAAAACTCCATGATTAAGATATAATTAGCGGCAATTAAGTAAAATCCAAATAATTAGATGTAAATACCCTAATCATGGGGTAGGGACCTTAAAGAGCCCTTATGGCCTCACCAGCAGATGAGACTCCTGTAAGAGAAAACAGGCTAAAAAGACTGACAACGATTGAATGTTTTTTTTTTTTTGGGGCTACAAATCTTTTTAATAAAAAAAATCCAAATGTATCATTACTAATAAGTATAATGTTGAAAGGGGTTAAGATAAACAATGCATGTAATTTAATTTAGTTAGTTTAAACGATTGCTCCAATGGCCACAAAAATCAGCTTGTCCCGATTGATTAAATGGATGGGTGCAGCCCTAACTTTTAGGGCCCGTGTCGTGTTTCTAAAGTCGGGCCCTTAGACCGTCCATGAGGTCCCTAATTATGTTCTACGGTTACATGTGATTTGTGAAGCACGCGTGCGGATTCGGAACCGTTAAAAAAATGTCACCGATGGATCGTGTTGGATTGGAGAGCTGAAAAACGAGTCTTTTTTTTTTTTTTCCGCAAGAAGAGAAAGAGAAATGGCTTCTTTAGCCGCTGGTCAGTCTCCAAGCCTCCTCTCTGTCCTCTCGTCATCGGAAACCCTAGGCCGAGGGGGAAGGAGGAGGAACAGCAGCAGCAGCAGCAGCAGCAGCATCATCAGTCTCTCAATCTCTCTTCCACCTCCTCTCTGCTCTCCCTCCACCAAAACCAAACCCAAACTCCGCAGTGGAAATGCCGTTGCCGCCCTTTTCCTCCGTAGAGATCGTCCACTGGCAATTGGATCGAAGCAGATCGGCCTCCTCTCTGTCCGTTGCTTCTCGGGTACTCCTTCTCCTCCTCCACCATTCCTACGGTTTTGGTTATTGGTTATTTATTTTTTTATGTTTTGCATTTTATAATCTCGATCTTTATTTAATTCTTTTGTTCCCGGCATCGGAAAATTGCGTGGGCTAGTAGTTCTCCCCTCCCACTTAGGGAACTTATTGAACATATGTATTAGTGGAGTCCTTTGGAGTAATTGTTGGAGTTATGCTTTTTTTTTTTTTTTTTTTGAGTAGTTACTAGTTTGGTTTATGTGGGGGGAGTTATCTTTGTAGATTGGGGCAACTGTTGGAGTTTGTATTTATAATTAGTTTCAATGAAAGAATGATGTCAATTATCCAGTATATCAAAACTCTCCCATTGGTGTGAGATTTTATCCCATTATCTTCCTCTTTGAGCAGTGTCTGCATCTTTTCACTATAGCTCGGGGATAAAAGAAAATCACCTATCACCAATCCCCAAATAAACTCCTGTTTCTCATCAAGCAAACAAGAAATAAATCCACCTGCCTAAACCAAGTGGAAGAAAAGAAAAGAAAAAAAAAAGAGGAAAAAGACGATTCTCAAATAACTACTAGTAAAATAATATTCTTATGTGCAGAGCTTTGAAAACATTTTGGAATCGGATGCAGTGGAATAGACGTCTCCACACCACCACCATCACCACATCCCCCCACCCCCACCCCCACCCCCACCCACTTGATACTCGGTACAACTACTTTAATGTATACCCACCATATATACCAATTCAGTTGGTTTAGCCCAACCTACTATTTTTTTTATTTTTTTATTTAATAAAGGTATCCCCTTGCTGTTAACTTGGCAGGACTAATCCTCCTGTTGCATGCTCTCACCCCCACACGTTTACCATGTAAATCTGAAGGGATTCGAACACAATGCCCTGCGGACCAAGCTTGTGACCTACTTTTAGATGATTCATTATCATCATCATTATCAAAGCCTTATCCCAACCCTGTTGGGGTCGGTTACATGAATTCTGTTTCTCCATTCTGTTCTATTTTGAGCCAAATCCTTCGATAAGTTAAACTCATTCAAATCTAAATTAATGATCTTCATTAATGTTTTCTTTGATTTACCCCTACCTCTTGATGGGCCATCCACCGTATAGCCAAACTTTTTTTTACCGGTGCCATTACCGGCCTACGCTCAACATGCCCAAATCATCTTAAACGGGTTTCTCTAATCTTATCCCCTATTGATGCTACCCCGAAATACTCTCGAAAGCGCTCATTTCTAATTTTATCTTTCCTAGTTTTATCATACATCCACCTAAGCATTTTCATTTCCGCTACATCCATCTTATGAATATGCGTCTTCTTAATTGGCTAATATTCTGTTCCATATGTTTTAGCTGGTCTAACCACTGTCCTGTAAAATTTGCCTTTCAATTTCGCTGGCATTTGTTTGTCACAAAACACTCCAGAAGCTAGTCTCCACTTCAGCCATTCAGCTTTTATCCTATGCTCTACATCTTTGTTAATCTCTCCATCCTTACTAATCATCGAGCTTAGGTACCGAAAAGAATCTCTAAGTAGTATCTCATGGGTTTCAATTTTGACAGTGGTTTCAACACTTTGTATATGTCCACTAAAGTTGCAATTCATATATTCTGTCTTTGTACGACCTATTTTAAAGCCTCTAGATTCTAATGCCCCCCGCTATCTCTCAAATTTTGCATTTACACCATCTCTTGATTCATCTACCAATATTATATCATCTGCAAACAACATACACCATGGTACTTCTTCTTGAACATGCATAGTTAACTCATCCATAGTTAATGCAAAGAGATAAGGGCTTAAGGTTGATCCCTGATGTAAACCTATAGTTTTGGAGAATCCACCTATTTTTTCACATGTGGTTCTCATATTTGTTATTGCTCTTTCATACATATCCTTAAAATTTTCAATGTAACATCTGTGGACATTTCTTTTCTTTAAAACCCACCAAATTAAATTCTTCGGTACCCTATTATAGGCTTTTTCCAAATCGATAAAGACCATGTGTAGATTTTTCCTTTTTGCTCGATATTTTTCCATTAATTTTCTCAGTGAAAAGATAACTTCCATGGTTAATCTCCCTGGCATAAAACCAAATTCATTTTCAGAGATCTTGGTCTTCCGTCTCAGTCTTTGCTTTGTTATTCTCTCCCATAACTTCATAGTATGACTCATAAGTTTAATCCCTCGATAGTTAATACAATTTTATATATCTCCCTTATTCTTATATATATGTACTACAATGCTTCTTCTCCATTCATCCGGCATTTTCTTTATCAGAAGTATCTTATTGAATAGTCTACATAAACAACTCACCCCAACATCTCCTAAGCATTTTTATACCTCTATTGGAATACCATCTGGGCCTGTTGCCTTTCCTGTCTTCATTCGCTTCAATGCATTCTTCGCTTCCACTCCTCTAATTCTACGGAGAAAAGTATGCTCTAGTAATGAAGTATCCTCCTTAACTCTTGTGTCGCCCAAATGTTCTTCATTTAGAAGTTTGTTAAAACATTCCTTCTACCTTTCTTTAATATCGTTGTCCTTCACCAGAATATTTTCCTCATTGTCCTTGATACATTTGACATGATCTAAGTCCCCACTTTTATTTTCTTTTATTTTTGCGAGTTTAGAAATATCTTTTTCTCTTTTCTTGTTTCCAACCTATTATAGAGGTCGTCGTATACTTTGAACTTTGCACTACTTACTACTTTCTTAGCTTATTTCTTTGCCTTCTTATATAGCTCAAAATTTTCTATACTCTTAGTCTCTTGCCAAACTTTGTAGCAATGCCTTTTTTGTCGAATAATTTCCTGAAATTCCATACTCTACCACCATGTTTCTTTATTAATATATCTTTTTCCTTTTGATTCTCCAAGTACATCCTTTGCAACATTCATAATGCAATTAGCGATTTGATTTCACATTACTGTAGTTTCTCCATCAATATACCATTCTCCCTTCTCAATCATTTTGTCTTTAAATATATTTGCTCTTTCCCCCTTTAAATCTCTCCACCTTGTTTTAGGGTCCATTTTGTTTACTACCGCTCTCTTTCTACTTCTAATGAAAATATCTAAAACTCCGAGCCTATGTTGCGTAGTCAAACTCTCTCCTGGGATAACCTTGCAATCTTTACAATCACCTACTTTTAGATGATTATTGCTCAAAAAATTGCAGTGGTTTGAGGGGCTTTTATCCGTCATTTTCAATTTTTTAGAATTTGTTCGTAAATTTTAAAACAAAAAAAGCCCTTTCAATCTCTGAGTTACCAATTGCCCAAAAGAGCATGGTTCCCCATTTAGATGGCATGATTCACTAAATACCAAAATATAAGATTCACAAATTCAAAATAATATTCAAATAAAATGATTATTTTTAGATAAAATGGTATACAAAAGGCGACCAATAAAAAAAACATGTACAAATCTTACTATAAGAAATCAAGGAATAAATGTTTCAAGGTTGTAGTTAATTACACAAGAAAACATGTCATGATATTTTTTCAACTATAAAATAATGTTCAATTTAGCAACAAAAGAATATGTGAAGGAGTTGTTTTCAAGATGTGTCCAATATGGGTGCTTTGCTCATTTTAAAGAATGCATGCAACCTAGTTTGGGAGACAATTCACCTTATTGATCTAGAGAGACCTCAGGCTACATGTGTAGGGCCTAAGTAGATTTAGAATCCTTATTATATGTCATTAGTTTCTAATTTTATTATAATTAGGATTATATTTTTAATATTATTTATTTTTCTGGTTTAATTAGATTTCTTAGTCCATAAGCCCAATTGGATACTTAGTTATTTAGGAATATTATTAGTAGTTTGATTGCATTAGGGTTAATATTAGTGAGTTTTCTAGCTTGTTTAGGTTTATTCTAATATTAATAAGTTTTGTTTCTTAGGGATCAAGCCAACTCATATATATAAGGATGTTAGGCCTCATTGTTATGCATGCTCAGTTTAAATTAATAAGTTCTCTGTTGAGATGTTATCTTTTGTAGTGTTTTTTCCTTTTATGAGGGTGCCCTAGGCGCTGAATCCTTCTTGGATTTGATCAATCCTTTAGGAGATTGATCTATTTATCTATCATGGATTCGTGGCTGTGTTAATTGGTATCAGGGAAAAAGAGCGATCGCCAGGAAGACATTTGTACTTATTAGACTTTTTTTTTCTTATCATCATCCACCTCTATCCCATCGTCACCACTCAAAATCCTTCACCATCGTCACCATCCTCGAGACCAAACGCACCCCATCAACCATCTCATGACCCCTAAACCCAATGAAACCAACCCCTGCTCACCAAAACTCACTCCCAACACCACTGCCATCACCTTGAGACCCCTGCTGATGATCTGGATACCTGACCCATCTTCTGCACATCCACCGAAACCGCAAAACCCTAGAAGATCCCTACAACCCACTCCCGCAACCTCTCTGCTACTTTAGCCTCAGCTGAAACTATCCAAAATCCCCTCCAGAAACCCTAATTGCCCCATCTCAATCTATCAACCCACCTGTGACCCACCCACACCCATCGCTGCCCACCGGAACCCACCTCTGCATGCCCTAGCCCTTTCTAAAAAAAACCCCTATCAACACCTTCGTCAACCCCGCATTGAGTCATTGAAATTCAAATCAATTGCTTCAGTGGTTCTGTAAGAAGATCAAGTTGTTGAAGTCCACCACATTGACTTTATCTTCAGGGATCAAACAGGGATACCTGACAACCAACAATTGAAGTATCTACTGGTTCATGCACACATCCGAGTTATATTCATACATTTGAAGATGAGACACATCCAACGTACTTTTTCATGGAGTAAATGCCCATGTCAAGCTTTCAAGTTATGTCATGAAAATGTGGATCTGAAGAAAAGAAAAAAGTTTGTGTTACTAATTTTCGACCCAGGAGGAAGTTTTCCTCACCTTGTAGTTGATCTCCTCCCAGTAGTTCTTAAGTTTACAAACTCGTCGAAGTCGAGTTTTTTCAAGCCGGGGAGAGTTGATGCAGGCCAGACCATAGGTGAGTCAACCCAATGGGCATAGTCCATAAGCCCAATTGGATACCTAGTCATTTAGGAATATTATTAGTAGTTTGATTGCATTAGGGTTAATATTAGTGAGTTTTTTTAATCTTGTTTAGGATTATTCTAATATTAGTATGTTTTGTTTCTTAGGGATTAAGCCAATTCCTATATATAAGGATGTTAGGCTTCATTGTTATGCATGCTTAGTTTAAATCAATGCGGTTCTCTTTTGATTATGTTCTCTCTTATGGTGTTTTTTTTCCTCTTGTGAGGTGCCCTAGGGGCTGAACCTTTTTTGGATTCGATCAATTCTTTGGGAGATTGATTTATTTATCAATCATGGATTCGTGGTTGTGCAACTTATTCTCTTCTATAGAATTTGTTTGGCTGATCAAAGAATAACAATCACACATTTTTTATTATTCAAGACTTTAACACTGCACTTGGACATGAAGTTTAGTATTTTAGTTGTGTTGTGATACAGGCCAGACTAATGGGTCACGTTTGAAAGTTTATACCCGTACGCCCAAGTCTAATTAATAGTTTGCTTTATTTGTAATAGTTGCTTTCTTAAGTTTTAGAAATTGCTTTTATATTTTAATTAGGACTCTTTATTTGGATTGAACTAGTTTGTTTTTTTATTTGGAGAGTAGTTTAGTTATAAATAGATGTAATCCCTTTTCATGGGATAGACTACATTATTATTGAATAAAGATTTTGTTTTCTTCTCCCTATGGGTTGAATTCCTGTCTTTGGTATGAGACCTAGATAGATATCCTAAGCCTTTTGGCTTGGAGAATAGCCCGTTGGGTTGTTCTTCTTCTTGGTGCTGCGTCATGTTGACTCCATGCTGTTTTGGGGGCATATTGTATCCACTTGAATTCGTGGATTTTGGTAACATTGTGGAGTAACCTACAATCAGGGGGAAAAAATTGGCTCGTTGAAAGGCTTAAGGTATGTTTGGTTTCATAAAAGCTAAAAAAGCTCTCCTAAAAGGAGCTTCTAAAGAAAAGATTCCTTATCAAGCTTCTAAAGGCAACAAGCTATCACATTATGATTAGATTTCCCTCATATTTTAGTCTGTCTTGATTTGTTGCTTCACTTCACTTTACAATTCCATTAAGCAATTTTTAGTAGAAAAGGTTGCTTGGTTAGCTCGACTGCTCAACCTTTTTTGCCTACTTTTTTATAGCTAAAGTACTAGTGATTTTTGGTTGGACATAAAAAGCAACATTTAGGGTATAACAATAAGTAATGGGTTTCAAAGATACAAACTACTATTTAACAAATTTTTTTTTAAATAGTGAGTTAGAAGAAAAATAGTAAAAAGAAGGTGAAATCATGGATCAAAATAGCAGTGAGGGCCTCCACGCTTTTTGGTGTTAGCGCCGCGACATAGTGCCTAGGTTATAAATCCCAGCCGATGCCTTCAAAGGGTTCCCTTTCTCTCTTTTTACTTCTCTTGTTATATTTTTTTACCACTATTCTTCAAATTAGGTTCTTAACATCACTTTCTTCAAGTCTAAAGCTGGAAGACAGAAATAAAAATAAAAATAAAAATAAAAATAAAACCCTCACAATAAGGGGACTACTATGCCCGCTTACCTTAGTTACTCACTCAAAAAAAAAAAAAAAAAAAAAATTCACATTCTAGTTTTTTTTTTTACAATATTTTAGATTTTTTTCAGTTTTTTTGACAATTTTTCAAATCGCACCACTGCCTGCTAAGTAGCGTTTCTGTAGCCGGCCGTTACGCCAACTGCTACCTCAACCGCTACTGTGATTTTGATCTTGGGAGTAACCCTGTCTCCAAACCAAAATTGCAAGATTGGAAGACTAAAAGTCCTACATCCAAAGCAATGGCCACTGTTTCTTTACAACATAAAAACTTCATAAAGTGTGATAAAATAAAGTCATAATTGACGCAGCACCAAGAGAACAGCCAACGGGCTATTCTCTAAGCCAAAAGCCTTAGGATAATCTGTGTAGGTCTCACACCAAAGACAGGAATTCAACCCATAGGGAGAAGAAAACGAAATCTTTATTCAATAATAATGTAGTCTAGCTTATGAAAAGGGATTACATTTATTTATAACTAAACTACTCTCCAAATAAAGAAACAAACTAGTTTAATCTAAATAATGAGTGCTAATTAAAATATAAAAGCAATTTCTAAAACTTAAGAAAGCAACTATTACTAATAAAGCAAACTATTAATTAGACTTGGGCCTGCGGGTATAAACTTTCAAACTTGACCCATTAGTCTGGCCTGCATCAATAATGAAACAACAATTTATCACTCTGTTCCACTTTACTTCACCACATACTTTGTCTCACCTTTACCTCACATTTACTTAACCTCATTTTTACCTCACAAATACTTCACGGGAGATTTGTTGAAGTAAAGACTTTAGCATTTTGTTATATGCCCTTCAAAAGGTTTTTATATTGTAAATTTTTTTTAGGGCGGAATTATAGTAGAAAATATAGAGCTTTTTAGAAAGAATGATGTTTTCTTGGGTTGCCAAACAGACAATATTCTTTTTCTTTAAAAAAGGAAGATTATATTATCTAAACTATTTCATTCTTATGTTTTCTTGTGCATCCAAACAAGCCCCTAGCTGACATATCCAATAGTGCAACTTTTGCTGTTTTGACTTAGCTGCTACTTTAGCCAATTGTTATTTTTTTCCTTGCATAACTTACAGCTCTAACATCAAATATCGTATTTATACTCCACCAGTTTTTTATAGCGGTCCCAAGTCTAGGTAAAGGAGGAAAGTTGCGTTAGGTAGGTTGACAGTGAGGGCAAAACTGTCACAACCCAAACATGAATTCTGCTATAACTATATTTCGAGATCATGTAGGGCATTTCCCGCTTTAGGTGAGACATTGCAACGTCGCCCAGTTGCAGTGGAAAGTGGGTAAGGCCTACCCTACTATCACACCACTCTGGTTGAGTGCGGCTAAAGCAATTAATCCAGAAAAAGAGGAAAATTCAACTTGCTACTTAGAATATAGAAACCTTGACAGGCAAGAGCATGGAGTTGGTCGAGGTAATGAAGAAAAGAAGAATTAAGTGACAAGGTGGAAATGGAATAAAGCTAAGGAAGCTCATTGATGGTTATAAGCTTTTTATGCAGGAAAGAATAATACAAGAAATCGAGTAAAGAATAATGCAAGAAATTGAGGAGTATAGTTGTAGATAAGGATTTGGAAGAGAAGATTGTGAGAATAAAGAGATTGGGTGATAGAATTAAAGCAATTAAGTTAGTGTTAGAGGAAGTCATAATTTATATCATTAGTGCATATGCTCCCTAAGTAGGATTAGATGACAGTGTGAAGAGAGAATTTTGGGAGGGGATGAATGGTTTACTGCGAGTGATTTCAATTAGCGATAAGATTAGGAGGAGATTAAAAGGGCATATAGAAAAAGATAATAGAGGGTATGAGAGAGTATATGGAGGACAATGATTTGGAGAAAAGAATAAGTTAGGAAACATTATTTTGGATTTTACATTAGCATTTGATCTTGTAGTAGCAAATACCTACGTAAAAAAGAGAGATGAGTATTTAATTATATATAAAAGTGAAACTAATTGGAGCCAGATGGACTTTTTCTATTTAGAAAACATGATTGATTGGCTTGTAAAGACTTTAAGGTTAGCTAGACTCTTTAATAAGATGTTAGTGATAAAGAAAATGGCCGATGAAAGGAGAAGAAGTATTATAGTACCTATATATAAAAATCAAGGAGATATATAAAATTGTACTAATTATCGGGCTATTAAACTTATGAGTAATACTATGAAGCTATGGGAGAGAGTAATGGAGCAAATATTTGAATAGAAGACTAAGATATTTGAAAATCAATTTGGTTTTACACTAGGGAGCTCAACTATAGCTATCTTCTCACTTAGGCAAATTAATGAAAAAATATTGAGCAAAAAGGAAAAATCTGCAGATAGTCTTCATCGATTTAGAGAAAGCATACAATAGGACACTGCGAGATTTAATTTTGTGGGTTTTGAAGAAAAAGAATTTTTCAAGGGGTTATATTGAAATTATTTAAGACATGAATGAGTGTAAGAACCACATGTGGAGAGATGTGTGTGTTTCCAGTGATAATAGGTTTGCATTAGGGGTTAGACTTAAGTCCTTATCTCTTTGCACTAATTATGGATGAGTGGCGCAGCTTAGGATTTCTGATCGAGTGTAGATCAATCTCCTGAAGGATTGATCGAATTTAAATATGTATTCCAGCCCCTAAGGCACAATCGCAAGAGGAAAAAACACCATAATTGATAAATCTCAAAAAGAGAACTTTAATTGATTGAAAATAAGCATTGTCTTATAATTGAAGCATGTCTTCTATATATAGAGGATTAACATCTCTCTTAGCAAATAAGAATTTCCTAATAATTAACGCAACCTAATTAAGAGAGGAAACTAAATCTCTAATCAAATAAACTACTAATTTAAAGACTTCTAAATAAATAAAATACTTAAATAAGACTCACAAATAGCCTAAACTCTTAATTAAGAAAATAATCATGTTGGGCCTATGGATTGGGCCTAGTAGGTGGGCTGACCCATGGTTTGGCTTGCAACAATGAGTTAGTTGCTCATATTCTAGAGGAAGTACTTTGGTGTATGTTGTTTGCAGATATTATAATATTGGTGGATGAATCAAGAGATGATGTAAATGCAAAACTCGAGATGTCGGGGGGCTTTAGAATGCAAAGGCTTTAAAATAAGTTGTACAAATACTAAATATATGGATTGCTACTTTAGTGGGCGTATTCAAGGACTTGAAACTACTGTGAGAATTAGAGGCCAGGAGATACTACAAAGATATTCTTTCTGTTACCTTGACTCAGTAATTAGTAAGGATGGGAAGATTAATGAAAATGTTGAACATAGGATAAAAGCAGGATGGTTGAAGTGAAGGCTTACTTTTGGAGTGTTTTTTGATAGACAAATACTAACAAAATTGAGGGAAAAATTTTACAAGACAGTGATTAGACCAGATATGACCTCTGAGGCATAATGTTGGCCAATCAAAAAGCAACATATGCATAAAATGGATGTAGCAGAGATGAGAATATTGAGGTGAATTTGTGGTAAAACTAGTAAAGATTAAATCAGAAATGAACGCTTTTGAGAGCATTTAGGGTAGCATCAATAGGGGAAGATTAGAGAAGCTCATTTGAGATGATTTGGACTTGTTGAATGTAGGGCGGCAATGGCGTTGGTAAGAAAAGTTAAAGGTTGATGATGGCTTACCAAGGGGAAGGGGTAGGCTAAAGAAGACGTGGATGGAGGTAGTATAATCGAATCTGAAGAAGTTGTAACTTAGCTGAGGATTTGGCTCAAGATAGGTCGGAATGGAGAAACAAAATTCATGTCGGTGACCCCAATATAGTCGGAAAAAGGCTTTGATGATGATGATGATGAAGAAACTAAATTGCATTGATGCAGATTCACTTCAATCTATTCATGATGGTGATGAAAATGTGTTTATTTTGATATTGATTCTTCTTAGACAATATGATTGATGCATGCTAAGGCCATCAAGACGAGCCCAAGGTCCATGGACCAGACCCACATAAATCCATATATTTTCAAGGTCTTTTTTCCAGAAATTTTGTTATTTTAAAGTTGATTTGTTGGAAGTTTTTATATTGTTACGCATCTAAATCAGGAGTCTTGATTGTGATTAGCTACAGAATCAGAAGTTGGAGAGTCCAATTCCCTATTCTTAAAGATGGGTTCAATTGAGGTGTCAATTTAACTCCAACAAGAGTAATTAGGTCCTTTTGAGGCGGTTATTCAATGACCTATATGATGAATCCAATAAGTGATGATCCGTTTTCCGACAAGGTTGAGCCCAGTTTCGAAGGTTTTTTAAGTAATAGGGATGGATTGCAACCGTACACATCTCTTGAGTTAAATTTATAAGTACTTGTTGATGATCCGTTTTCCGACAAGGTTGAGCCCAGTTACGAAGGCTTTTTAAGTAATAGGGATGGATTGCAACCACTGCACATCTCTTGAGTTAAATTCATAAGTACTTGTTGATAGTAACCATTTCAGAAGAAAAAAATGGGATTCTTTTATCTTCTTTCATTCTAAAATTCAATAAAAAATATGTTCTTTCTCTTACATTGTTGATGTGCTTAGTTCTTTGGATAAACTCTTAGATCAAGACTGGTGCAAAGCTAGGCATAGTGGTGCCTTTGATTGGGCTGATCCTCTTATTCAAGCGTAAAGCTTGGTATTCAACCATTGAGTTAAATCCTTAGTGGATTAGCGCATTCCATTGGTGTCTGGTCTGCATCAGTAATTTATGATTGATAAGATATCTTCACTTTTCTTGTTGCTCTGAAATCAATTCTTTGATCTGTATATCGTGTTTGCTTTATGTTGATATTTGTGCAGCATTAACTCCGGAGCTGAAATCCACCTTGGATAAAGTGGTCACATCACATAAAGTAGTTCTCTTTATGAAGGGAACCAAGGACTTCCCACAGTGTGGATTCTCAAACACTGTTGTACAGATATTGAAGTCCCTGAATGTGCCTTTTGAAGCATTGAACATACTGGAGAACGAATTGCTACGTCAGGGATTGAAGGAGTACTCTAACTGGCCAACATTTCCTCAACTTTACATTGATGGGGAGTTCTTTGGTGGCTGTGACATCACAGTAGGTAAGGGCATATCGCCTTTCGGTGGCTATACATACCAATTAACATTAGTAGGATCATGAATCCAGGTTTTATCAAGTTAAATTCAGTTTATCAGTTACTACTTTTACCCATGACCAGTAAATTGTAATTGCTAGGAGCTGCAATTGGCTGGATTTGCTCTGTGAAAGTTTCTCAAGTGACAACAGTGTGATCTCTCTATATTAGTTATAGCTTCAAATGATAGTTCATGCATTCAATTGAGCGGGAGTGGTTCATTTGAACTCATTTGCAGATGAGGAAGTGTATGCGTGCATGCCTTTGTGAGGACTCTGACTTTGCTAGAACTTTAAATGTCTAGAAATACTAGTACATGAAACAAATGGGTTCTCAAGGAAGAAACAATGGCCAAAATGTTTCTTTCACCGAATGGTCAGGCTTTATAGATTTTGCATATTTAAGCAAGCTTTAGAAGCTCTTTCATGAGTCTCTCATTGTTGGATTGTCTCTTCTACTACAAAGTCATTGGACCTGTTTATTGGAAACCCTCAGATGTATGTGGTGGTTGTTTCTACTTTGTTTTGAATTATTCTTTACCTTGTCTAAACTCTGGCATTGGCATCAATCTACTACAGAAGCATACAAAAGTGGGGAACTGCAGGAGTCGCTGGAAAAAGCAATGTGCTCTTGATGGCCGTCAATCACTCATAGATGGCCTAGCTTTTGCAGTGTGCAAATGTTTGATTGTTACACCTGACCAGCTCTCCAGCTATCACTGCAAATGTTTGATTGTTACACCTGACCAGCTCTCCAGCTATTCTCGTACAGTATATTTTGGAAGAACTTTGTGCTGTGGTTCTTTCATTTTCTTACAATGGCAATGGAGTAATTGCTATTACATTTTCATTTAAGAAATTGTATTTCCATATTTTCAGGACACAATTTTTATTTCATGTTTTCATGCTACAATTTGTATTTCTTGCATAACAGTTACTGTGATGTGGACAAGAAATTTGTAACCGTCAGAAACTTGGTAATATCGTATCTGAAATCCGTTATAGACAGGAGGGGATTATATTGGGCCCACAATGGTTGGGCACTCGTGTTGCTTTGAGCATGCATGGGACGGATTGAACTCTTTTGCCTGGTGCACATTTAATAAAAGCGTACTGATTTTGGTTTTCTGTGGATTCTACAAATCAAGAATCGTACTGATAAGATTTACTTAAACATATACATTCATCCTTTGAATGTGAGCCATTGAGTTGGATTCCCTTGTTGCATCAGCATCTATGTGATGGCCATCAACTTGATGGGTGATTATCTCTATCCACATTAGTCTGAAATTTTGGGAGTATGGAATTTAGGGGAAAATTTCTGCAGTCGACTCCCCTCCCTGTCCTTGGCTCTGCCACTCGGCTCGCCTCCCCTCACAAGATGTGATGGCCTGGAATGTTATTCCTCTGAATTAATTAGGAAGATGACACTTTAAGCAAGCGGATTAGTCTCCACTCCACAAGATCGTCCATCTCTCACCTGGAACCTTTGATTTCAAGGAACGCTGTATGAAGATGATTTCCTCCCAGGAAGAGAAGAGAAACTTATCAATCAATCGATAAACAATACACACTAGGCCTCCGTCGTCATGCCTGTCCATTTTTATTTCCATTTCCTCCTCTTGTGCTGAATATGAACACATCAAATTCATCAAGGATTCACAGCCTCTGAGTGAAGAGATCCGCGACAGCTTCGGCCAAACAGAATAAGACTCCCGACAACAGCGATAGAAGCCTCACCCAATGCGTCAGACAAGGCATCTCTTCTAACATCTACTCTTAATAAATATAATCTATTCGAAGCAAATGACATGAGGTATAAGAATGAATGAAACATTTCATATCCATCATATACACGTGTATAAATAATCTGTGTGCAAAGACAAGGTAGATGAGTACACGTTTCACTCTCTCCCTTATGCCGAGGTGGAGCGTCGTCATCATCCACCTTGTCGGTACCGATCAAGAGATGAGATAAGATTGTGGGGTGACTTACTACTCCTCCTCATCTTTCTCTTTCTATTACAAAAGAAAGAAAATAAAAGAAGAAAATTTTCCTCATCCCAAATAGAACAGGACAAAAGGAGAGAGAGTGACATTGATTTTTTTTTTTCTATTGTTGTAAAATGGAAACGTGGAGATTCTATACGACTTCGTCTTCATCTCGTGCTTTTGGGTTTTCTTTTTTTATTTAAATTCTTCTCTTCTTCTTATTGTATCTCCAGATATTGCCGTACTTTGCTCCACGACACGACTTTAAGTTCAACGTGATGCGCATGTCGACCGTTTCAAGTTTCATCGGGGAGGAGCTGAGAATTAGGATTCACGTGGTCGCAAGGAATGGCGGGACCGCCTCTTCTTCTTTTTATTTCATTTTATTTTATTTCATAGATTAACCCAATTAATGACCATCCATCCATCTCATTCCGTTGATCCAATCCAAATCAAGTAAAATTTTGCAACGGGAGTCTCTCTGGTATTACCCAAGGTTGTCATGCATGCCAATTGGCTAGCGTCCACGACTTGCATTGGGAACGTGTACCACTTGCTTCAAACTCCATCGTGGGGCCCACATAAAGGTAATTCATACCATTCAAAATGAATTTCATCTCCTCTAGTGACATGTCCCTAGATTTATGGGTCCCACAGTAAGATTGAAGACTTCATTAAAAATGTGATTGGAGCTAACTTGGAATTGTTGTTGATGTGTCAAAAGTTTTTATATCGTGCTCAATCAGATGGTGGGATTTCTTCTTATTGAATAGAAATTGAAATTTTAGGATGTCGTTAGACGAAATGAGATTTATCAATGGACCACATTATGGCTATGTGGGCCCATGATAGATATCTGTGCATATGTTTCCCGATTCCCTGTAATAAATATACCAAAACGATCTGGGCTCTATAGCTGCCGATGAAGTGGTGTTCTACTCACTCTGAATCAAGCAGGCTCTTTCTGTTCTTTTCTTAACTTATAATTATTATTCATCTCATATCTGCCGTTTGATTCTTATTCTTCTTCCTTCCTCTATCCTTCAGTTTCCTTCTTGCCATTAGAGGATGTTTAAAAGAAAGTTACCAGTTGCCATTATTCCAAGAAAGCGTTTCCAATAATAATAATAATAACAATAATAATAATAAACAAACAAATCCAGACGATTAAGGATTTTGAACGCTTGATGATTCAAAATCATCACTTCGAGTCTAAAATACTTGACTTGAGACTATAGCTCAAGCATAGGTTTCTCACAGGCCTCCTTTCTTTGAGATGGTTCCCCTCACAACTAAATTGATCAGCTCAGAGAATGATGAGTCCCCTATGCACTTCACAAGAATCATGGGTGCTTTACAATGCAGCACTTGATTACAAGAGTTTGAAGGTTTTTGGGTAGATTTTCTAAAATGGATTAATGCAATCAATTTCAATACTATGTGTGCAATCGATCAACTATATTGCAGAAATAAATCAAACAAAAACAGGCGTTACAAGAAGACAAAATTTTTATATGAAAACCCAAACTAGGAAAAAACTACAACAAAAAATCAAACACTATGAATTATACAATGTTACAAGAGAAAACTCACAACCCTTATCCATAATCGAGCAACCTAAGGACTTTATGACTCCCTTGTACAGCATTTCGCAACAACGACTTTCTGCCTTTTTCTGTTACAGATCCAAGCATCTAGATGTCTTCTAGATATTGTACTTGACTCTTCACAATAATCTTCTACGCTTAGAAGATGATTTTCAACAAAGAGATATAAAAGACAAGGATTTTTAAAGCAGAACTTTAACTCTTCAACTCTTAATGAAAACTCTAGAGGAGATGATCTTCAAAATATATTCCTCACTCAGAATAATGAGATCTTTATCTCAGGATTGAGAGAGAACCCCTTTTTATAGCTCCAATTTCATGCCTCGTAAGTATATTTCAATCAGGAAAGGAGTTGGCATGATATAGGTAAGTTTCTATTCAAATCAGACTGAAAAATCTATGTCGGTGCAAGTTTCTGTGCAGGTTCGATCGATCCGATAGGTCCAATCGGTCGGATTAAGTCACTGCCTTCCCCGATCACTAGCTGATTGCTGCTTGATCGATTGGATGAAATTTAACACATTTTCTTGCAAACTTCCCAATGCCATGACTTTTTCATTTTAGTTCTGATTGACGCAATTTTTGGTTCACGGATATTTATTTGAAACGAGCTTTCCAATAGTAGGTAGTTTGCCCATATCCAATGCTTGGTTTGTGAGATATGACCTTTTAAAATTATATTGTCCGTATATAATCACTTCAATTTGTTGCTCTTTCTTTGATTTCTTCACTTCAGTGCATCAGCGGTTCAAACCATTGTTCATACTCAAAGATATATAAAATATAATACCAATGGACTCAAGTTTTGTCCAAACTATGAATTAGCCAACACAAAAATCCTTACAGAGTCTTAATCAAGTAACCAATGCCATGGCAGATGAATGGGCAAGTTGTGACTCTTTTCGTATTTCTTTTTTAAATGATCAATGATAAGACTTCATGTGTCAAATGATGCAAAAAATGACCTGAAATTTGTTCCTTTGGATAATTTATTCAAGAATTTTTTGTAAATATCCTGCTAAGGTTTATAGGATTTGTAAATATGCCTTTGTGGTTTTAGTATTTGTAAATAAGTCCCTACTTTTTCATTTTAATACCTACCAAGTTCCTAAAATAAATATTCCTAACAAAAATGGACAACTATCATAAGGTTTGTATTTATTTTTTTGCAAAAATGACAGCTTTACTCTTATACCCATTAAACAAAAAATGTGTATATTATTATTTTATCCCAAGTCCCAATACCCTCTCTCAATAATTCTCTCATGCATATAAAGTCAAATAATGTATTTTAAAACTTTCATCAATCAAATGGTGGGCCATGATGGATAGGATAAATTAGAATTGCTTATATGTACATGTGTTGATTGCCATAAGAATGGCTTTAGATTTAATGAAATGGGTCATAGATTGAGAGGATTAGATTTATGGAGAGTATACTTTTCCACTAAATGTAACTCATAATTTCACAAGAGAAAAAAAATACTATGCTTTTAATATTATGCATATATGGATAAAAAAGATAAGCAAAAAGATCATTTTCACTCTAAAAAATTATAGTGGTTGAAAGTTTACTACTTTTAGGACACAAAAGATATTAAAATTAAAAGGCATGAGCCTATTTATAAATACCAGAACCACGTAAACCTATTTACAAATCTTATAAATCTTAGAGGATATTTGCAAAAAACCTCTTTATTCAATTAGCTTTTCATGATCAGAGTCGACATTTGTTTGTTCCAACTCCTATCGTAGAGGAGGCTAGTGTGAGAGAGCTAAGAATTAATACCTAAAAATAAAAATCATATTAGAACAAGAGCATAGTTTTATCTGCATTGAACAGTTCGACACATGTTTTACACATGACGTGCGGTTTGCACATGGACTCACGTACTCATAAATCTTAGTGTTGTGGGACCTCTTGAGTTGGGCCAAGTCCCCACCCCCTCGAGGGTAGGAGTGATGGGGCCTGTTTTGCAGGCCTAATTTGACATACCAGGTCTATTTTGGACGTTGCATCAGTCGATTGGACGATTAATGGGCTAGGTCATCCCCTACTGCATCTTCTTTTCACTCTTTCATTGATGAGGATTTTACGGAAAAACATTCCTTAAATGTATACTAATTATGATTAGTCTTGATTTTTTTATGTGCAATGATCAGGTCCATGGGGGCCTGATCGTGTGTAATTTTTTTTCCTAATCACTATGTCCTACATACGAAAAAAAAAAAAAATAAAACACAAAAAAAAAAAAAAAGAAGAGAGAAGAAAAAAAGAAAGAAAGAAGAAGAGAGGAAGAAAGAAAGAAGAATAGAGAGATGAAGAAAGAAAGCAATAAAAGAAGAAGAAGTCTTCATTAATATTGGAGCTTTGGGCACTTGGCTTGATTGTAACCAGCCATATAATGTAGGGCCGAATTGTCATTCTCATCCAATAATTTTGCATCATAGTCTATACCTAAAATTTTAAAGTCATGTCGAGAGAGAGAGAGAGAGAGAGAGAGAGAGAGAGAGAGAGAGAGAGAGAGAGACCATATTTCCATTAAGTTAAAAGTAATAAAAATGCTATGGCCAAGTCTAAAAATGCATTGACAGGGTCCATTTACGAAAGGTAAATTGTCTAAAATAAATACCACAACCTGTATAAATGCGGCCAACCATCAATCCATCAAATTGAAGTCTTGTAAAAAATATTATTTTGCTGTCGTGATTTCCATCATGATAATTTCGATAGACAGTCTTGCATTAGAGTAAATTTTAATTTTCAAGCTAAGCCAATGCATTCAGACTTTTCAATCTTTTATAAGTTATCGCTTTATTAGTGAATTGATATACCTCGTCATAAAATTTAAAAATCGTGCTAGTCACAATTCCCATCTCATAACCCAACTCACAACTCTCATCTATACAATGTTAAAAATAAGTGGGCCCAAAATTAAAAAAAACAAAACAAATGAGGGTTGTTAGTTGGGTTGTAAATTGGAGACTGTAGTTTGCATTATTGGGAATTTAGAGATTGCTCAATTGTAGTGATTGATGTGTTTATAATTTATAAGTTATTGCTTCGTTGGTGAAGTGATAGGCCTTGTAAAAATGAAGTGATAGGCCTTGTAAAAAATTTAGAGACCTCTCAATTTCACTACAATTGATCTTGGTCCACCATTACATTGACCAATCCGATGCGGGTGCAAGTGACATTTGCCCCGAAATGCTTTTGAGGTGATTGACTTTTCATTGCTCAACCTATTTATTTATGAGAGGAATAATTATATTAAAGAAAGTTGAAGTCAATCATGAAAACGTACGAGTAGAGGGTAACCAAACGTGGCATAAAAGGCACTTGTAGTGTCACAGCAAAGTTTTAATTTCCCTCTATTATCCAAACAAAAGTGAAAAAAAAAGACACATTGTCCTTTTTTTTATTTATCCAACTCTTCTTTGTGCTAAACAAAGTGGGGCAAAAAAGAAAAAAAAAAAAAACTGACTGCATCGTGGTTGGATGAAAAGCTGATATGATAGATTAGATGGTCCAATTCCAATTGGATAGAGGAACCAGTTAACCGAATGTGCATTTCTGTGTTCAATTAACTTACAATTAATCAAACGTGCCTCCGCCAATTCTTTTGGATTGGATGGGAAGAGATAGAAAGAGAGAAGTTTGATTTTTCGTTAGAGTAAGGACCTTAGTAAATTTTATCTGCTAACTAATCCTCTTAAAACCTCAAAGGAGCCAGTAGAGGTTGTAGAAATATTTTTGAACACCCCTTTACCACACTGGTAAAAGGTAAGTTAGATCTACAAACTTTATGGCAAATACTTTAGCTAATCAAGAACTTGGGAGGATGTATCCTTGATTAGATGCGGTTCTGTAGTTAAGTGTGGTTTGATACTTTGCTCTTGCACCTTTCTTTCTCCTTCTCTAATGTACTTTTGATCTTTGTATGTTCATTTCTTTTAATGAAGATTCTATTACCGATGGAACAAAAATGGTAACAGTTCTCACGTGACTGCCCATGGTTCGACCCGGGGCAGTCACCTTACGTTCACCAAACGGCCTTGTCACCTCACCTGAGGCTTATTCACTTCCCTTGGCAAGGGCTCCACCACCTTTCTGAGGTCTACTACCTTCTTTTGAGGGGGTCCCAGCCCCCTATAGTTGGGATAATAAAAAGAGAGAGCTTCTAAATGTACTCCAGTTTGGACTCTTTATACACCCCCCCGCCCCCACAAAAAAAAAAAAAAAAAAAAATCCCCAACACACCTCCACTCCCTTCTCTCCTTACACACATTCTCCCTCCCTTTTTCCTCCCTTCCCCACCTCTATTCCAGTCAGCGACGAGCTCTAGAGGCGCCAAAGGGGGACTCCCTTCTCCCTCTCCTCTCCACTCCCTCCTTCTTCCTCTCATCTCCTTTCCTCTCCTTCTTCTTTCCTTTCCTCTCCTATCCTTACTTCTTCCTTTCCTCTCCTTTTTTCGTTTCTCCTCTCCCCCTCTTCTCCCTGATCATTCCTAAGGCCGAACATCACACTAATGTTTGGCCTCGTAGGGCTGAATAAGGAGGATAGGGGGAGAGGAAGAGGGAGGAGAGGAGAGGAAGGAGGAGGGAGAGTGTTGTGCACGTACTGAAGCGCATAACCTGCGATTGACAAATAAGCCACACATAAGAAGAGACACAAACACACAAGAGCACACACAATAAATTTATGTGGTTCGACTATATGTCTACATCTATGGCCAAAAGAGAACTCTATTCTTTTACTGCTCTCTTCTGCTTGGGTTTAGAGTTACAGGTTACGTCATATATATAAAACTTTCTCTTTCTTAACTCCTAAAAAAGTTTAGTATAGGTACCAAAATACCGTTAACCCAAAGCCCAGTCCAAGATTAACCATATGGACTAATATGGTGAATTTGGAATACAAGACATAAACCCAATAATCTCCACCTTGGCTTGAATTTCGTAAAACTCAAGTCACCAGAAAAATAACAGGCAATGTCTTCAGCTCCACATACCTCGATGAAAGGTACGTCCTTGTGCCCACTGTTATTGGGTACAGTCTTCACTTTTCAATAATGAGTGACATGGATCAAGTTCAAGCAGGACTTGAACTTGTCTGTAACCAATTTCATCATGAATGCTTCAAATCGTTTGTACCATTGTTTAGAAACTTTATTTGACCTATAAAATGATTTCTCTAAATTACATACATAATTAGGAATCTGAAACTTCATTCCACCTTTATGGGAAATTCCTTCCTTGTCCTTGTAGACCCACTTGCATCCAGTGGCCTGATTACCATCATCAAGAGACACCATTTTCTCATCTATGATTGCCGCCTGTTGACCACTTTTCTGCCCTTCCATTGACTCCAGATATGTAGATGGCTTAACCGTCAATGCATATGCAACTACGTCATATGTCACCAACATATCCTCAAAATTGTATCTGACTGGCGATTTCCTTTCTCCTTGGGGTCTACCTGTGTACTACTCAGTTTGACTATCCTCAGTATCCTGGGAGGAGTCTGATGCATTCTCCTTCCAAATTGGGACATCTGGCTCCACCTGAACGATGTCACTGCTGCTACCTATTTCTGTATTCTCCACCTGTTTTCTTGCATTGAGTAAAGCATTCTCATGAAATGTAACATCCTTACTGATGATAAATCTGGGTGATTCTCGATCAACACACTTCAACCTTTATCCTTTTACCCTAAAAGCATATCCAACCAAGATGCACTTCACAGCCATTGGTTCTAACTTATTCATTTTCACATGAGCATATGCTGGACAACTGAAAGCCCAAGTTAGAATAATCAGTTGGATTACCTGACTACATTTCTTCCGATGTTTTGCAACCAATCTTTAAGTGTGGAGACCTGCTAAATAAGTAGCATGCAGCATGTATTACATTAGCACAAAAGTCTTTAGACAATCCTGTAGTAAACAACATACAATGAGATCTTTTCAAGATTGTTTTTTCATCCTCTCTACACCTCCATTTTGCTGTGGAGTTCTTGTGGTGGTGTAATATAGAACTATGCCTCTTTCCTTACAATAGTTCTCAAATTTATTTGATCTACACTCCTTACCATTATCTGTCCTCAACTTCCTCACCTTCCTGTCGGTTTGTTTTTCAATCATTGCATTCCATCACTTGAATATCTCAAAGGTCTGGTCATTCGTTTTCAATGTATAAACTCAAACTTTTCTTGAATAATCATCGATGAAAGTCAACATAAACTGGGACCCACCTTTGGAATGAACCTTAGAAGGGCCCCATACATCTGAATGAACGTAATCAAGGATAACTTTCATGCATTGAATACCCATTTACTGATCCTGAGGTGTTTTTTGAATACGTATTTCTCACAGAAATCCAGTTTGCCTATCTTTGTGCTGCATAGAAAATTCCATTTGCTTAGCATTGTCAAGCTATTCTCACTTATGTGACTCATATGTAAGTGCCATAAATGCGTTGAAACAAATTCATGGTCATTTGATGAAGATATTGCAGCTCCACCTGGAATAATATTTTTAGATAAAACATATAAGTTTCCAACTGTATTACCTTTCATAAGAATCAAAGCACCCTTCACAACCTTTATGACACTACCTTTAGCTGAGAATTTACAATCGTCGGCGTCTAAGGCACCCAAAGAAATAAGATTCTTTTCTAGATAAAGGATATGCTGAACCTTTGCCAATGTTATGATGATTCCATTATACATCTTTATTTTAATTGTTCCAATCTCAACCGTCTTCCATGCAGCATCGTTGCCTATCAAGATACTACCACCATTGATTTCTCTATAAGTGATAAACCAGTTCCTATTTGGACACATCTGGTGGAACATCCGGAATTAAAATTCCATTTATCTTGATGATGAATACCATTTGTAATCATAGAAAATGCATTATCAGCATTAAAAATTGATTTTCCTTTTATAACACTGACCGAATCATCAGATGATGAATCTTCTATTTCTTTCCCTTTCCTTTACCTGTCAAGGTACTTCTTTCTTTTACCTGTCAGGGTAGTTCTTTCTAATGTGCCTTTTCTTATGGCAATAATAACATTTAATGTTTGTCCTGTTGGATTTAGAATTAGATCTCTGCTTGCCCCTATTACTGGAGTCTTTTGTTCTTCCTTTTACAGCCTAACCCTCACTTGAGTTATTAGTGTTTTCAGGCACAACCTTTTTCTTCAACTCTTTAAAGTTTAAGGCTGTCTTTACTTCTTCTTTAGAAAGAGTATCTCTACCATATATCATGGTATCAACAAAATGCTCATATGAGGGTGGTAAAGAATATAATAGTATAATAGCTTGGTCCTTATCATCAATTGAAACATTTATGTTTCCCATATTCATGATAGCTTTATCAATGCATCAAGATGAGTATCAAGGGACTTACCTTCCCGAATCTGGAGAGTGAACAACTATTTCTTCAAGTACAAATAGTTTGTTAGAGACTTGGTCATGTACAGATTCTGTAATCTCAATCACAACCCATTAGTGGTTTTCTCTTGAGTAACCTTTTGCAGCACTCTATCATTCAAGCATAACAAAATTGCTCCATATGCCTTCTCAAACGTATCCTCTTTTTCATCTTCTGACATCGTCACAAGAAGAGCATGTTTTCCCTTCAATGCTTTTTATAGCCCGTTCTGAACCAACAAAGCATTCATCTTTATGCATCATAATCTGAAGTCATTCCTGACCTTAAAATTCTCAACTTCAAATTTTGCTTATATTCCTGCAAAATTTCTTCATTACACTATAGATCTCGTCACCACGAGCATATTAGAAGAAACGGATTTGAAATTTGAGTTCGGATGGCTCTTATATTGTAGAAATAAGTTTCTACACTCTGATCGATCAAACCTCCTTATTGATTGTCAAACAGCCAATTTCCCTCTTCCATTGTGTAGATTTGCTCGACTTGAGTCTATAAGCACAAATAGATCTTCGATCGGATGCCAGATGATTAAGATATCACAGAAAGACTTCTCGAACCCAGTCAAACTGCCTTTAGCTGTACTTGCTGACGTGATGTTGATGTCAACACTGCAGTGCTCCTGACTAGGCTTTGCTCAAGAATCAGGTCGAACTGACCAAACCCAACCTAGAAAGTGGATTCGGCCTGGCCATCCAAATCTCTTCTCCTTTTTCGCTTATTTGGTTTTGCAACCAGACAGAGACCCTAACCCAAGCTTTTATCCTCGACAGCAGCCTTTACTTCGGCGAGTAGAGGCGACAACGAGTGGCGATGTCCAATGACTCTAGCAACGGTGAGTGGTAGCAGCGGTCCGATGAAGGACAATGGAGATAACAAAAATTCCGTCGAGAATCCTGTGTTTCTGTAAACATGAACAAGCAACACCTTTTTTTTTTTTTTTAATTAAACCTCTCTGACACCTGTAACACTCCGGCCCAGCTTAATCCGGTTTAGCGACTAATTAATGTGGTTTTGAGTTATTTTCAAGTAAATAAGTTTATGCTTGTTGTTCTATTCTTTTGAATTTCATTTCGGGTTATAGATAGGTAGTTGGGTTGAGTTTGACTTGGTTTAGGTAGACATGAGCCCTTTTCATAATTTTAGATTTTGTCGGATGTTGTCAATCTTGCATCATCTTGGTGTCAACACGTGTATCTCATTAAGCTCGTTATTTTCCGTAACTGACTCGCATGCAAAACGACTTCGTTTGCTTTAATTGGACCTTTAGTTGACTCGAATTGTAATTCTCCTAAATTTCTGGACTTATTCATAATCTTGTTTATCCTTATCTTATATATATATCGACATGCATCGACCTCTTTTTCATTTCATCGTGTTTTCTTTTCTTCTTCTTCTTTATTCGTCACTTCTTCCTTTCCTTCTTTCTTCTACAACAAGTTAAGCCAAGAAGAGAGGAATTCTTAGTACTCTTTTACGGTAAGAGTTGAGTTTTTGTTTCTCTTATGTATTTTCCTTTTTCTTATCTTACTTACATATGACCGGCACTCAACACCTCTCTCTCTCTCTCTTTCTCTTCTTGCATGCATGACTATTAGAATTGCATTTAGACAGCGGATTTGAGCCAAAGGACAACTATTCACGTGTAAAAGCTCATTTGAGGCAAGTATAAGCACAACATGGATGAATACTTGTTGATAATGATTTGATTTTTTTTATTCTTGCTACTCTTGCATGATTTGATGATATATAGCCCTCTTGGATCAGATTCTATGCGGTTGTTCTCTTTGTTTTCAATTTGCCCAAATTCAGCTGTTCTGTAATAGGTTCAGAAGCTGGATACCTGAAGCTTACGGCTCAGCCGTAAAGGTCTATGGCTCAACTTCTAGAGAGCTGTAAAACCGGCTTTTACTATATGGTAAGGCTACGGCTAAGCTGTAGAATGTCCTACGGTTCAGCTGTAGGCTAGCCGTGACCCAGCCGTAAGTCGGTTTATGGCTGGATTTCCAGAGAGTCGAACTTTCCGAAAACCTTCTATGGTCCAACCCTGTCCAAATCGTGTAATGTGTTACGGCTAAGCCGTACCCTAGCCATTAAGCAAAACAGGGCTAAGCCGTAAATGCGGATGAATAGTAAGGGGAACTATGGCTGAACCGCAGTGCATATTATGGCTAAGCCGTAAGATGTCTACAGCGAAGCCGTAAGTTCACCTACGGCTAAGCCGTACAACCACTGAGAAATTAATAAAAAGGGATAGGTTCAATCAAGAGGCCTGGTAGGGCCTTTGAGCTAGAATGTAGGTAACCTGAACTTGCCCAACGGAATATAAGAATCACATAAATGGTCTCTAGGGCTGTGACTCATTCATGTGTGTTGTCCAGTTGTTAAGCATCTCCCCATGGGTGTTGGTTTAAGGGACTTCGATACATGTTTCTTGATACAATGCAATACCCATAATATGGACAATTGTGTATCGAATAACTTAAAACTATATCATCATGCACAGTTGGTAACACTGGACAACTAGATTTGGGTTGACTAGTAAACAATCGTGATTCTTAGTAATAACTAAACTTGCATTTCATATTGATTTCAATTATTGCCTTCTATGCTCTTATTCTTGTTTCGACCTGTAATTGTTCAACTTGTATTGGTATTGACTGCATTGATTTTGGTGTTAACCCCAGTGTCACAACCCGAGCCCAGGGTTCGGGGGTTAGCAAAAGCCAAACCTAATGACACACGTACTCCCGTACATGCACACGTAGACCGAGTCTAAATGCACACGCACAAGGGAACATTCACACGTGCCAAACATGTATGCGGAAGCTGTAAATATCAGAAACATCAAACTAACAATGCAAGAAGAGGATACCAAGAACGAACTGACATAATTACATATGAAAGTCTTACAAAAAGAACAAAAGAATATATACAATCATGACATATCATGCCAAATACAAGTCTGAAAATCCACAAAACAAGACTCCAACGATGCATGCCAAAAACGCTCTCCCGTGGAGTGATCACATCCACTCCTCTAGGCCTGATGGGGCCCCGGGGGTCTCATCTGGAGTCTGGCCGACCTGCGAGGGTTCGGCAGGGGGATCTGGGCCTGCAACACCAAAAACAACTGTGAATACGAAGATTCAGCAAAGTATAACCCATAGCAAGTCAACACACGTTGTGTCTAACAGAATAAGAATATCATGTGATTAAAGAAGGCATTTTCATATACTAGGCTGTCATGCAAGAAAGAAATATGCTAAGTGAATCAATGAATACATGCTGTGTACATAACTAGTGGCTACTACATTACCATATGCTCCCAAAAGAGGGATCTTATAACATGCAAAGAACACCATTGTCCGGGCCAGGGTACAATGGGTCTCGGTTTCCTGGGGTCCGGTTCCCCAAGACATATCATACTGCAGCAGGCCATATAAACTATACCAAATTCACCCCGTCGGGATCCTAAGGCTGAGGCTAAGTAGAGCCTGACCATACAGAGTCAATCATGGAAACCCTGAGCAGATCGTGACAACATATCATACTGGCATATCTGTGAGTGAACATATCATACATGCATACTCAAGGTAAAGAACCACAATGTAAATAGAACGGAGCACAAGTAAACATGTCGGAGAGTTGAGATCGATGATCGAATGCAATATGTTATGCAACAAGTCATGTGAAATTGAATCATCTTTATTTACAAACCAATTCTAATCTAATTATCCGGTGTTTCTAACCGTGCATGATGATGTAGTTTTAAGTTATTCGACACACCGTTGTCTAGTGTTGCATTGAATCGGGCGGTGCACGGAGTCCCTTAAACCAACACCCATGGGGAGGTGCTTAACATCCGGATAATGAACATGAATGATTCGCAGCCCTCGAGATCATTCACGCGTTGTATCACATTCCGTTGGGCAAGTCTAGGTGCTCTACATTCTATCATGAAGGTCATATCGGTCTTTTTTTTACACCTATCCTTGTTTTTCTTTCATTAGTCTAGTGTGGATACGGCTTAGCCGCGTGTGTGCTACGGCTTAGCCGTGTGTGGTCTACGGCTTAGCCGTGGCTGGGCCGTAGAAGGTCGGTCAGTTGCTGACTCTCAGTTATTCTAGAAAATGCACCCTGTATTGATCTACGGCTGGGCCACGGCTGAGCTTCGGCTTAGCCGTAGGGCAATTCACGGCTTAGCCGTGCCCTAGCCGTAGAGGAAAACTGGGTTTTTCTCCTCTCTGGACTTTGAGCCGTAAGGGTCATACGGCTTAGCCGTACCTGTACGCAGTAAATAATCTGAAACATGTACAGAATGTCTGGAAAAGCATCAGAATTTCAATTCTCCAATGGAGATAGACAAAGTAGTAAGCAAATGGGCTGTAAACACATTTTTCCATACACATTAATGTGAGCTAACTAAGATCAAAATCATACCAACATGGGTTCTCACAAGATATGGTTATACTTGCCTCAATTTGGAAATCAATTGCACAATTCGTTGTCCTCAAATCCAAACACAACCTAACACAATCAAAACCACATGCATGCATGAGAATTAGGATCATAGACCCACCATGCAAATGAGAAACAAGAAGGAGAAGAGATAGAGAAGGGAGATGAGAGAATGGAAAGGTTTCCAACTCACCTTACATGCAAGAACCCAAACTTCCTCTTGATCGATGGAGGAGAGAATACAAGTGAAGGAGGGAGAGAATTCTCCACGTGCAGTGAGGAAAATTGAAAATGAGAGAGAGAGAACATGTGTTATGGTCGATGGTTGAGTTTATATAAGTAATGGGTTGTTCAAATGACAATAAGGGCCAAGTTAGAATTCTATTTTCAGTTTGAGTCAAATCCAGGTCCACATGAATCACACGACATCGGTTGCAAATGACGTAGTTACGAAAGTTAACGAGCTCAACGAAAGACACATGTTGACATCGAGATGATGCAAAAATGACCATGTCTAAGAAAAGCTAAAATTACGAAAAAGGGCTTGGTCTACTTAATCCAGGGCAAACTCGACCCAACTACCTATCCATGACCCGAAACGAAAACAAAACACAAACCAAACACGATTAGCAACGAAATCAAGATTAACTAACCGCTAAACGGGGTCAAGCTGGGTCGGAGTGTTACACCCAGTGTGATGCACGTACTGTTTTACCTGATTGTGATATCAGATGCTATACGCACTGCATTGCCTGACTAACTGACATTGACTTGATGTGCATCATATGAAATGACTGATATTGTCTAGATTTACTTAACCTCAGCCTCAGGATACTCGACGAGGTTGACTTTGGTGTAGTTTGCTTGTTGCCTTTGCAGAGTGCTCCTGTCCTGGAATTCTGGACTCCAGGAACCAGAGACCCATTTGTACCCTGGCCCGGTCGATGGTGTTCTCGTCCTGCTTGCTTTCGATAGGGAGAATATGTCAAATGTAGTAGCCACCTAGCTAGTTTATTGTTTTATGATGCTGAAAGTATGCTTATTCATATGTACGACTTGCCTAATATACGAACACGACCTCTATGCATTTTTATCTGTTAATGAATGATTCAAATAGACACAGCACGTGTTAACTTATTGCTGCTTATGCTTTGTTGAGTCGTTGTACTCATTAGTTGTTCTTGGTGTTGCAGGCTCAGATCCATTTACCAACCTCTCATCGGTCGGCTAAACTCCAGGAGAGATCCGGGAGGCCTAGTCAGGGTTAGAGGAGTGGATTTGATCCCTCCCTTGGAGAGCGGCTTTGCATTGCATCAGTTTCTTGTCTTCTGTATGTACTAGAGATTTTGGCTTAAATGTTCATCTTGTATTTTGACATCAAGAACTCTATCTTATTTTGTTCGTACATTCTGTAATTTACTAAATCTTTTGCAGTTATTGTTCCTATTTGTGTATTCTCTTGCCATGTAATGATACGTACAGTTTCTGTGTACACCTTGTTTGCATGTGTGAATATCCCTTGTGTGTGTACACTTAGACAAGGTCTAGGTGTGCGTACAAAGGAGTGCGTGTGTCACTGGTTAGGTTTTGTAAGGACCCGAACCCCCACTAATCCTAATTACGTTAATTAATCATGTTCCTATTGATTAAGACTTGTTGATGGTCAATTTAGTGTGAATTATTGGGTTTGGACCCCAATTAAATAGCTAAGGGCTTTTTCGTAAATTGTCCTTATACCTCTAGGTTACCCCGTCCATCTCCTTACGTGTGATTTATCGCGTAGATCATCTTTTGTTTTGGGCCCGAGTTAATCCGGACTCATCTTAAGCCAATTGGAGTCCTTCCGGACTAAACTGGAATTCTAGAAAATAAGTGGGTTAGGGAGCAAGTTCAGGAAAACATGTTTAAAAAGGAGAAACTAACGTCCATCTCCTTCTTTCTGTCGTTCTCTTGGCTGGAGATTCGGTTGTCTGGGTTTTCTTCTCCATCTCCTCCTTTCAATCGAAGCACGGTGGACCTTTGAGAGTGTGCATGCATGAGGAATGGCATTCACTCACATTTTTATTCTTCCTCCTTGACCCCTTTTTCTCGATTAGATTCTGGTGTAAGTGAACTCTCCTCCAAGAGTGATCTCCCCCCCCCCCCACCCCCCCAAGTTACAGCAATACAAGGTAAGGAATAGGTTCCATCTTGTCTTCTTGGGTTTGTTGGAGTCATAAAGACTTCGTTATTGACTTGCATGTGGATTCTTCCACATTTTTGGCTTATGTGTAGAGAACCCATTAGAGAACCCATTCAGATTTGAAGGTTTCCTCTAACCTCACGGCAAGCTACAGTGGGAGAGGGTAGTACGGTTAGGAGAGGCAAGTACTTAAGTTTATGTTCACTGCATGTGGATTGTTCATTGCATGTTAAGTTAGTTGTTTCCATTGTCACTCTTCTTTCTTAATATATATGAATGAATCAAGTGGGAATGATGGGGATGGGAATAGAAGGTTGTGAGTATGGAATACTCTCCAGAAAACTTCAGTTGAGCTTCAGAATTTCCCTTATGAGTGAGTTCTGTAGTGATTCCGTACAGAAAATTGAGCTACAGAACTGTATGCAGATTTTCTGAAGCTTACGGCGAAGATACGGCTAAGCCGTGAGCTCTTACGGCTCAATATCCAGAAAGCGGAAAATGAGCTTTTGTACTATGGCTCATTTACGGCTACGCCGTGGAATCCACTACGGCTGAGCCGTACCCAGCCCGTAGCCTAGCCGTAGGCCTTTCTACGGCTCACTTTCCAGAGAGCTCACAGGACCCAGTTCCTTCTACGGCTTGCATACGGCTGCACCGTGAAATACCCTACGGCTACGCCGTGACCTCCCCGTGACCAAGCCGCAGGCTTAGCTCGGCTAAGCCGAAGGACAATATACGGTTGAACCGTAACCACACCGAAAGTCCGGATGAACTGTGACCCCCTCTCGGCTAAGCCGTAACCCTGTATACGGCTAAGCCGTAAGAACCCAGTGAACATAAGATGTTAGGAATCTCAATGATTTGGTAGGGCTTTAGTCATGGTACCCTCTATACCTCCACTTGGCCATTGGTAATTATACGTTGGAATGAATGAAGGATTCCCCAATGGCAAGTCATGGATGTTGGCATGAGAAGGGTGTTCCGTATACACAATGTAATACCCAGACGCGGTAACACAACGACACCGAACATCTCATGTGTACCTCGTGCTGAATGTCCCTGGGGAATCAGGAGACTGCTTTATCGAATTGCATTCATATTGATACATTACACCGCCTTCGACATGACTGTTATCGAATGTACTTCCTCCAGCAAACCCCGAGGCAATTCAGACCTGAGCTTCTAATGAGTGCGTGTCTGACAAGCCAGAGCTTCTATTGAGTGTGCGCTTGCTAGCCAAGGGTGTAGCTGAGGCTCGGGCCTTGTAGCCTACCTGCATGTGTTTTGTTTAAGTATTCGTTGTTTCATGGTTATCTATTCCATATATATATGTTATGATTTATACGATTGACTCCGAGTCGGCACCACTTGGCTTCTGCCCTTTGGGTATTATATGTCACCACTGCAGTAGGTTTACGGAGGGGTTGTCGACGCTCCTCGGGAAGCTAGCTTGATCCCCTAGCGACCCATACGTTATGTATGCTCCCGTTGGGAGAATAGAGCATCGTGGTTGCCAATCAGTATGTATGACATTAAGTTTCACTCATGCATCATGTTCAGTGATTGTTCTTGCTAATGTATCATGTTATATTAATTCCTATGCTTAGTACTTGCTTAACCGTCGTGTTAACAGTGTTACCCTTGGTATTGCAGATTCAGCACCCGCTCCCGACACGAATACTGACGCGGCCCCGGAAGATACCCCAACGGTACCTCGGGGTGTAGGTGAATGGATGGATGGCGACGTTTACTACTAGCCATCCTACGGAGAGCGTCTCTTCTGGGAATATTATGTTAGGGACTTTTGTATCACCTTTAAGGACTGATTTTGAGGATGTATTTAAAAGACTACAACACTATTGTATGTAATTATGTTTTAATAGACTATGAACTTTATGTGCTCTTGATGATTATTGAGTATTTCACAGGTTCTCGATTATGATAATTTCTGCTGTACGTGTGTCTGCATACCTCACACGTTCCTGTGGAATCTCCCTTGTAGGAATTCGTGCAAAAATTCTTCAGGGCACGGATTTCTACGGGATTACGTATCCACGCCCTGGGGGCCCACTCAAATCCCCAAATTCCCGGGATTGGGGCGTGACATACGTAAGTAATGGTATCAGAGCCATTCCAAGAAGTCACTTAAAAGACTTAGCAACATTAGGAAGCGTGGTGAGGTTCCGATAGATCCGTTTAAGTGAGTTCTATTATAATGATAACTATGGTATGACTGTAGTATGTATGTATGTGCATCTATTTAAGCATATATGATCATTGTGACTGCAGAACCATGGCGTCTGGATCCGGTACGAACAACTGCTCCGGTGATAATAACCGTAATAATATTGAGTTGGACGGCGCAGATCCTCCACCACAACCTCCTCCTCAACCCACCTACAATACAGAGGAACGATTTATGATGTTAATGCATCAATTGGCAGCTAGTAACGCCAATCAGGCCGCCATGCAGTTGCAGATGGCCGCCATGTTGAACCGACAGGATCAGCCAGGAGATCCCAACTCCTTGTATGAGAAGTTTCGAAAAAGGGGAGCAACAGAGTTTACTGGACATGAGGATCCGTTACAAGCAGATGAATGGTTTGTCCACACGGAAAATGTTTTCGATACCTTGACTTGCACATCTAGACAGCAAGTGGTCCTCGCAGCATCCATGTTTAGAGACGTCGCGGATACATGGTGGAAGAGTATCCGGGACCATATGAGGACTATGCCGGACGCTACTGTTTGGGAAGCCTTTAAGAGGCAGTTTCGAAAGAAGTTCATCCCTGACCACGTTACTCGCAGAAAGAAGGCAGAGTTTCTTTCCCTGCAGCAGAACCTCATGACCGTTGCAGAATACGTGCATGTGTTCAGCCAGCTTTCTCGGTTTGCTCTAGACTTGATTGATACTGAGGAGAAGAGAGTGGAAAGATTTTTGGAAGGGTTAAGGCCTGCTATCAAGGGACATGCCACTGCCTTTCAGCGTCCCGTTCAATATGACGATGCAGTGGCCAGGGCATACGCAGCGGAAGAAATTGAGAAGAGCCTATTCTTGGGGGAGTCTAAGAAGAGTGCCCCACCTTCTGGGAAGGGTCAGCAATACTCTAAGAAACAGAAGGGAGTTGCTAGCAGCACGTCCCGACCAGTTTGCGGTGCATGCGGAAAGGGTCACGAGACTAGTAAATGTTGGAGGTCCATGGGAGCCTGTTTTGGCTGTGGCTCCATGGACCACCGCTTGTCCGAGTGTCCAAGAAGGAAGGAATTTAGTCAAGGCTTTCAACAGCAGCAGTATCAGCAGCCCCCTCCTGCGCCTAACCGACAGCAACAGCAAGTGAGACAAGGCCAAGGACAGACACGACAAGGCCAAGGACAGACACGACAAGGCCAGGGACAACAGAGACAAGGACAGCAACACCGACCCCAAAGGCAAGGCCGCGCTTATGCATTGACACAAGAAGAGGCAGAGGCGGCAGAACATGCGGTTGTAGGTAAGGTTTCTGTTTGTGGTATTGAAGCTAAAGTGTTGTTTGATTCGGGATCTTCACACTCCTTCATCTCACCTCGGTTCTCTAGTAGGATACGGGAATCGCCTGCACAATTGCCATACGTGTTGAGTGTTATCACTCCGGTTGGTAAACGGGTAACCTGTGACGACTATTACCCTGGTTGTCGAGTTCTCATCGGAGAAGTTCTTCTCCCAGCGGGACTTATTGTGCTACCCATGCACGACTTCGATGTAATCCTAGGCATGGACTGGCTGACCAAATATATGGCCTGTTTGGATTGCTTCCATAAGACCGTCACCGTAAGGGTGAGTGAAGATGGTCCAAGTGCGGTGTTCCAAGGTGACAAGAAGAGTTCGAACACCAGATTGATTTCAGCACTTCGAGCGGAACGATTAATACATAGTGGTTGTGAGGGCTATATTGCCTTCATCGTAGAAAAGAAATCACCTAAGAAGTTAGAAGAAATACCTGTGGTTTGTGAATTTCCGGATGTATTCCCGGATGAAGTACCCGGCCTCCCACCAATCAGGGAAGTGGATTTTACTATAGAGCTAGTACCCGGTACCGCTCCCATCTCTAAGGCCCCATATAGAATGGCCCCAGCAGAGCTACGTGAACTGAAACTGCAGTTACAAGAATTATTGGATAAAGGGTTTATTCGCCCCAGCACATCTCCTTGGGGAGCCCCAGTTTTATTTGTGAAGAAGAAGGATGGCACCCTTAGAATGTGTATTGATTACCGGCAGTTGAATCAGGTGACAATTAAAAACAAATATCCACTGCCTAGAATTGATGAGCTGTTTGATCAGCTACAGGGTGCAACACATTTTTCGAAGATCGATCTTAGGTCTGGATATCATCAACTGCGAGTTAGGGACCAAGATGCATCGAAGACAGCTTTCAGGACAAGATATGGGCATTACGAATTCTTGGTTATGCCTTTTGGATTGACAAATGCCCCCGCAGTGTTTATGGCCTTAATGAACAAGATCTTCTCATCATACCTTGATCAGTTCGTGGTAATTTTCATTGATGATGTTCTGGTGTATTCCAAGACCAAAGACGAGCATGTGGAGCATCTGAGGACCTCGCTACAATTGCTAAGGGACCACCGATTGTATGCCAAACTGGACAAATGTGAATTTTGGCTGGAACAAGTTGCCTTTTTAGGACATATAATTTCTAAGGATGGACTTGCAGTAGATCCAGCTAAGATTGAGGCTATAACTACGTGGCAGAGTCCCAAAACCGTTGCAGAAATTAGAAGTTTTGTTGGCTTGGCCGGTTATTATAGAAGGTTCGTGAAGGACTTTTCCAAAATAGTCGCCCCTTTGACTAAGTTGACACGAAAGAACGAACCTTTTGTGTGGTCCGCAGAGTGTGAATCAAGTTTCCAACTACTTAAGGAGAAGTTAACCTCAGCCCCGATCTTATCCCTGCCAGAAGGGAGTGGCGGATTTGTTATCTATACAGATGCTTCAGGGATTGGGCTAGGGTGTGTACTCATGCAGAATGGAAAGGTAATAGCATACGGATCTCGCCAATTGAAGGAACATGAGAAGAACTATGCCGTACATGACTTGGAATTGGCTGCAGTAATTTTCGCGCTGAAGATGTGGAGACACTATTTATATGGAGAGAAATTTGAAGTCCATAGTGATCACCGCAGTCTCCAGTATCTGTTTTCGCAGCATGATCTTAACATGAGACAGCGCAGGTGGTTGGAATTCATAAAGGATTATGACTTTCCGATTAGATACTTCCCTGGAAAAGGGAATGTAGTAGCTGATGCCTTAAGCAGGAAATCCACCACCGAGTTAGCAGCCTTGTGTGGTGAATGGTCCCTAGTGGAGGAATTCCGAGATCTGGACGTGGAAGCTGAATTCGTAGATGATAAGGTCATGTTAGTGGCTATGTCAGTCTTCGAACCCACCTTGATTCAGCAGATCAAGGAGAGACAATTTGAAGACCCGGAGTTTGTCAAGATTCGTGACCATATTTCTGAGAAACCGGACTTCAGGATTGTAGACGGTGTGTTGTACTTCTGAGATCGGCTTTGTGTTCCAGGAGTTCAAAATCATAACCTAAAGAGGGCAATTATGACTGAAGCACACCATGCTCGGTATTCCATGCACCCAAGGAGTACAAAAATGTACCGGAATCTACATGGCAGGTTTTGGTGGAATAACATGAAGAGGGACATAGCGGGCTTTGTGGCCAAATGCCTTACCTGCCAACGAGTGAAGGCCGAGCACAGGAAGCCTCCCGGTTTGTTACACCCTCTACAGATTCCTAAATGGAAATGGGAGAATCTGACGATGGATTTTGTTTCCGGACTACCTCGAACAAGTAGACACCATGATGTAGTGTGGGTGATTGTCGACCGACTAACCAAATCAGCCCACTGCATTCCCATCAAGAAAGGGATGAAATTTCAGGAAATGGCCAAAATCTTCATTGATGAGGTTGTACGGCTACATGGTACCCCGGTCTCAATTGTGTCGGACCGAGATAGTAGGTTCGTGTCTTCCTTTTGGCAGTCTTTCCAGACGTCTTTAGGTACCAAACTCAGTTTTAGCACGGCTTACCATCCTCAAACAGATGGGCAATCGGAACGAACGATACAGACCCTGGAAGATATGCTACGAGCTAGCGTTATGGATTTCGGAAAGGAGTGGGATGAGCACCTCTCTTTGTGCGAATTTGCGTATAATAACAGCTTTCACGCGAGCATCGGTATGGCCCCATTTGAGGCCTTGTATGGACGAAAGTGCCGTACGCCAGTCTGCTGGGAAGAAGTTGGGGTTAGGAGTTTTCATGGGCCCACTCTGGTAGCGGATACAGCAGAGAAGGTACAAAAAGTGCAAGATAGACTGAGAACTGCACGATCGCGCCAGAAAAGTTATGCAGATAACCGCCGCCGGCCCCTCGAGTTCCAAGTGGGGGACAGAGTTTTCCTAAAAGTTTCCCCAATGAAGGGTACTATCAGGTTTGGCCAGAAGGGTAAACTTGCTCCTCGGTTCGTCGGGCCTTTTGAGATACAGAGTAGAGTGGGAGACTTGGCTTATCGGTTGGCGCTGCCACCCTCGCTTGCAGGAGTTCATAATGTGTTCCATGTATCAATGCTCCGGAAATACCTCCCAGATCCTTCACATGTTCTTGAGTTGGATGATATACAGGTAAGGCCTAATGTGAGCTATGAAGAGAGACCCCTTCGTATCATTGACACTAAGGAACAGGTGCTACGTACACGAACGATCAAATGGGTCAAGGTGTTATGGAATCACCATGGACAAGAAGAGGCCACTTGGGAACTCGAAGATCAAATTCGGGTGAAATATCCAGAGCTACTACCTAAGGTACGTGCATTCGGAGGACCGAATGGTCTTGAGTGGGGGAGGATGTAAGGACCCGAACCCCCACTAATCCTAATTACGTTAATTAATCATGTTCCTATTGATTAAGACTTGTTGATGGTCAATTTAGTGTGAATTATTGGGTTTGGACCCCAATTAAATAGCTAAGGGCTTTTTCGTAAATTGTCCTTATACCTCTAGGTTACCCCGTCCATCTCCTTACGTGTGATTTATCGCGTAGATCATCTTTTGTTTTGGGCCCGAGTTAATCCGGACTCATCTTAAGCCAATTGGAGTCCTTCCGGACTAAACTGGAATTCTAGAAAATAAGTGGGTTAGGGAGCAAGTTCAGGAAAACATGTTTAAAAAGGAGAAACTAACGTCCATCTCCTTCTTTCTGTCGTTCTCTTGGCTGGAGATTCGGTTGTCTGGGTTTTCTTCTCCATCTCCTCCTTTCAATCGAAGCACGGTGGACCTTTGAGAGTGTGCATGCATGAGGAATGGCATTCACTCACATTCTTATTCTTCCTCCTTGACCCCTTTTTCTCGATTAGATTCTGGTGTAAGTGAACTCTCCTCCAAGAGTGATCTCCCCCCCCCCCCCCCCCCCACCCCCCCAAGTTACAGCAATACAAGGTAAGGAATAGGTTCCATCTTGTCTTCTTGGGTTTGTTGGAGTCATAAAGACTTCGTTATTGACTTGCATGTGGATTCTTCCACATTTTTGGCTTATGTGTAGAGAACCCATTAGAGAACCCATTCAGATTTGAAGGTTTCCTCTAACCTCACGGCAAGCTACAGTGGGAGAGGGTAGTACGGTTAGGAGAGGCAAGTACTTAAGTTTATGTTCACTGCATGTGGATTGTTCATTGCATGTTAAGTTAGTTGTTTCCATTGTCACTCTTCTTTCTTAATATATATGAATGAATCAAGTGGGAATGATGGGGATGGGAATAGAAGGTTGTGAGTATGGAATACTCTCCAGAAAACTTCAGTTGAGCTTCAGAATTTCCCTTATGAGTGAGTTCTGTAGTGATTCCGTACAGAAAATTGAGCTACAGAACTGTATGCAGATTTTCTGAAGCTTACGGCGAAGATACGGCTAAGCCGTGAGCTCTTACGGCTCAATATCCAGAAAGCGGAAAATGAGCTTTTGTACTACGGCTCATTTACGGCTACGCCGTGGAATCCACTACGGCTGAGCCGTACCCAGCCCGTAGCCTAGCCGTAGGCCTTTCTACGGCTCACTTTCCAGAGAGCTCACAGGACCCAGTTCCTTCTACGGCTTGCATACGGCTGCACCGTGAAATACCCTACGGCTACGCCGTGACCTCCCCGTGACCAAGCCGCAGGCTTAGCTCGGCTAAGCCGAAGGACAATATACGGTTGAACCGTAACCACACCGAAAGTCCGGATGAACTGTGACCCCCTCTCGGCTAAGCCGTAACCCTGTATACGGCTAAGCCGTAAGAACCCAGTGAACATAAGATGTTAGGAATCTCAATGATTTGGTAGGGCTTTAGTCATGGTACCCTCTATACCTCCACTTGGCCATTGGTAATTATACGTTGGAATGAATGAAGGATTCCCCAATGGCAAGTCATGGATGTTGGCATGAGAAGGGTGTTCCGTATACACAATGTAATACCCAGACGCGGTAACACAACGACACCGAACATCTCATGTGTACCTCGTGCTGAATGTCCCTGGGGAATCAGGAGACTGCTTTATCGAATTGCATTCATATTGATACATTACACCGCCTTCGACATGACTGTTATCGAATGTACTTCCTCCAGCAAACCCCGAGGCAATTCAGACCTGAGCTTCTAATGAGTGCGTGTCTGACAAGCCAGAGCTTCTATTGAGTGTGCGCTTGCTAGCCAAGGGTGTAGCTGAGGCTCGGGCCTTGTAGCCTACCTGCATGTGTTTTGTTTAAGTATTCGTTGTTTCATGGTTATCTATTCCATATATATATGTTATGATTTGTACGATTGACTCCGAGTCGGCACCACTTGGCTTCTGCCCTTTGGGTATTATATGTCACCACTGCAGTAGGTTTACGGAGGGGTTGTCGACGCTCCTCGGGAAGCTAGCTTGATCCCCTAGCGACCCATACGTTATGTATGCTCCCGTTGGGAGAATAGAGCATCGTGGTTGCCAATCAGTATGTATGACATTAAGTTTCACTCATGCATCATGTTCAGTGATTGTTCTTGCTAATGTATCATGTTATATTAATTCCTATGCTTAGTACTTGCTTAACCGTCGTGTTAACAGTGTTACCCTTGGTATTGCAGATTCAGCACCCGCTCCCGACACGAATACTGACGCGGCCCCGGAAGATACCCCAACGGTACCTCGGGGTGTAGGTGAATGGATGGATGGCGACGTTTACTACTAGCCATCCTACGGAGAGCGTCTCTTCTGGGAATATTGTGTTAGGGACTTTTGTATCACCTTTAAGGACTGATTTTGAGGATGTATTTAAAAGACTACAACACTATTGTATGTAATTATGTTTTAATAGACTATGAACTTTATGTGCTCTTGATGATTATTGAGTATTTCACAGGTTCTCGATTATGATAATTTCTGCTGTACGTGTGTCTGCATACCTCACACGTTCCTGTGGAATCTCCCTTGTAGGAATTCGTGCAAAAATTCTTCAGGGCACGGATTTCTACGGGATTACGTATCCACGCCCTGGGGGCCCACTCAAATCCCCAAATTCCCGGGATTGGGGCGTGACATACGTAAGTAATGGTATCAGAGCCATTCCAAGAAGTCACTTAAAAGACTTAGCAACATTAGGAAGCGTGGTGAGGTTCCGATAGATCCGTTTAAGTGAGTTCTATTATAATGATAACTATGGTATGACTGTAGTATGTATGTATGTGCATCTATTTAAGCATATATGATCATTGTGACTGCAGAACCATGGCGTCTGGATCCGGTACGAACAACTGCTCCGGTGATAATAACCGTAATAATATTGAGTTGGACGGCGCAGATCCTCCACCACAACCTCCTCCTCAACCCACCTACAATACAGAGGAACGGTTTATGATGTTAATGCATCAATTGGCAGCTAGTAACGCCAATCAGGCCGCCATGCAGTTGCAGATGGCCGCCATGTTGAACCGACAGGATCAGCCAGGAGATCCCAACTCCTTGTATGAGAAGTTTCGAAAAAGGGGAGCAACAGAGTTTACTGGACATGAGGATCCGTTACAAGCAGATGAATGGTTTGTCCACACGGAAAATGTTTTCGATACCTTGACTTGCACATCTAGACAGCAAGTGGTCCTCGCAGCATCCATGTTTAGAGACGTCGCGGATACATGGTGGAAGAGTATCCGGGACCACATGAGGACTATGCCGGACGCTACTGTTTGGGAAGCCTTTAAGAGGCAGTTTCGAAAGAAGTTCATCCCTGACCACGTTACTCGCAGAAAGAAGGCAGAGTTTCTTTCCCTGCAGCAGAACCTCATGACCGTTGCAGAATACGTGCATGTGTTCAGCCAGCTTTCTCGGTTTGCTCTAGACTTGATTGATACTGAGGAGAAGAGAGTGGAAAGATTTTTGGAAGGGTTAAGGCCTGCTATCAAGGGACATGCCACTGCCTTTCAGCGTCCCGTTCAATATGACGATGCAGTGGCCAGGGCATACGCAGCGGAAGAAATTGAGAAGAGCCTATTCTTGGGGGAGTCTAAGAAGAGTGCCCCACCTTCTGGGAAGGGTCAGCAATACTCTAAGAAACAGAAGGGAGTTGCTAGCAGCACGTCCCGACCAGTTTGCGGTGCATGCGGAAAGGGTCACGAGACTAGTAAATGTTGGAGGTCCATGGGAGCCTGTTTTGGCTGTGGCTCCATGGACCACCGCTTGTCCGAGTGTCCAAGAAGGAAGGAATTTAGTCAAGGCTTTCAACAGCAGCAGTATCAGCAGCCCCCTCCTGCGCCTAACCGACAGCAACAGCAAGTGAGACAAGGCCAAGGACAGACACGACAAGGCCAAGGACAGACACGACAAGGCCAGGGACAACAGAGACAAGGACAGCAACACCGACCCCAAAGGCAAGGCCGCGCTTATGCATTGACACAAGAAGAGGCAGAGGCGGCAGAACATGCGGTTGTAGGTAAGGTTTCTGTTTGTGGTATTGAAGCTAAAGTGTTGTTTGATTCGGGATCTTCACACTCCTTCATCTCACCTCGGTTCTCTAGTAGGATACGGGAATCGCCTGCACAATTGCCATACGTGTTGAGTGTTATCACTCCGGTTGGTAAACGGGTAACCTGTGACGACTATTACCCTGGTTGTCGAGTTCTCATCGGAGAAGTTCTTCTCCCAGCGGGACTTATTGTGCTACCCATGCACGACTTCGATGTAATCCTAGGCATGGACTGGCTGACCAAATATATGGCCTGTTTGGATTGCTTCCATAAGACCGTCACCGTAAGGGTGAGTGAAGATGGTCCAAGTGCGGTGTTCCAAGGTGACAAGAAGAGTTCGAACACCAGATTGATTTCAGCACTTCGAGCGGAACGATTAATACATAGTGGTTGTGAGGGCTATATTGCCTTCATCGTAGAAAAGAAATCACCTAAGAAGTTAGAAGAAATACCTGTGGTTTGTGAATTTCCGGATGTATTCCCGGATGAAGTACCCGGCCTCCCACCAATCAGGGAAGTGGATTTTACTATAGAGCTAGTACCCGGTACCGCTCCCATCTCTAAGGCCCCATATAGAATGGCCCCAGCAGAGCTACGTGAACTGAAACTGCAGTTACAAGAATTATTGGATAAAGGGTTTATTCGCCCCAGCACATCTCCTTGGGGAGCCCCAGTTTTATTTGTGAAGAAGAAGGATGGCACCCTTAGAATGTGTATTGATTACCGGCAGTTGAATCAGGTGACAATTAAAAACAAATATCCACTGCCTAGAATTGATGAGCTGTTTGATCAGCTACAGGGTGCAACACATTTTTCGAAGATCGATCTTAGGTCTGGATATCATCAACTGCGAGTTAGGGACCAAGATGCATCGAAGACAGCTTTCAGGACAAGATATGGGCATTACGAATTCTTGGTTATGCCTTTTGGATTGACAAATGCCCCCGCAGTGTTTATGGCCTTAATGAACAAGATCTTCTCATCATACCTTGATCAGTTCGTGGTAATTTTCATTGATGATGTTCTGGTGTATTCCAAGACCAAAGACGAGCATGTGGAGCATCTGAGGACCTCGCTACAATTGCTAAGGGACCACCGATTGTATGCCAAACTGGACAAATGTGAATTTTGGCTGGAACAAGTTGCCTTTTTAGGACATATAATTTCTAAGGATGGACTTGCAGTAGATCCAGCTAAGATTGAGGCTATAACTACGTGGCAGAGTCCCAAAACCGTTGCAGAAATTAGAAGTTTTGTTGGCTTGGCCGGTTATTATAGAAGGTTCGTGAAGGACTTTTCCAAAATAGTCGCCCCTTTGACTAAGTTGACACGAAAGAACGAACCTTTTGTGTGGTCCGCAGAGTGTGAATCAAGTTTCCAACTACTTAAGGAGAAGTTAACCTCAGCCCCGATCTTATCCCTGCCAGAAGGGAGTGGCGGATTTGTTATCTATACAGATGCTTCAGGGATTGGGCTAGGGTGTGTACTCCCTGCCAGAAGGGAGTGGGTCTAGTGTTACAGGTTACATCATATATATGAATCTATTTTTCTTAGCCCTTAAGAGAGTTCGATACAAAGACCAAAATACCCCTAACCCAAAGCCCGATCTAAGATCAACCCTATGGACTAATCCGATGAACCTAGAATACAAGAAATAAACTCAATAGAGAGGAAGAGGATATGAAGAGGGAGGGAGAGGAGAGAAGAGGACAGGAAAAGGGAGAGGGAGGGGATAGAAGAGGAAGAGGAAAAGGAAGAGAGAGGAAGAGGGAGGAGAGGAATAGGAAGAGGAAGAGGAAGAGGGAGAGGGAGAGGGAGGGGGAGGGGGGGGATGGAGAGGGGAGTTCCCTTCTGCCATTGGAGATCGTCGTAGGCTGGAGGGGAGGTGGGGAAGGGAAGGAGGGAGGGAGAGAGTGTGTGTATAGGGAGAGAAGGGGGTGGTGGTGTTTTGAAAATTAATTGTTTTTTTTTTAATTTTTAAGTTGTGTATAACGAGTTCAAACTAGAGTACATTTAGAAGCTCTCTAAAAAAACTCTCGTTTGGCATAGATTTTACAACGTACATATTTCACCAAGTTATTCATTATTGCATTTGACAACTGATTGGCTCTTATGCGATATTAAGTTTCACTTGTTAACCAATTTTACTTTTCTAAAATATCTTTGCATGGTAACCTAAAGGAACCATCATTCCTTCTTGGGTGTTGGTGCTGGAGGCAACCCCTAAGGGGAGAGAGAGAAAGAGAAGACTACTCTTAATAGTGTTGACTTGTTTGCTAACAATACTATTTTGCTTTCATTTAAGTTAAAAAGCACATGCATGATCACATGGCGGCTTTTACTGTTGCATTGTCATCTTCTTTGTCTTGGTGTAGCTAAGGAGGGGAGTCGGTCATCCTTCTTGGGCTAAGATGGCCTTGCCTTGCACACCCTAGGTCCTGATGAACTTGCAATGCTCATTGAAGGTCATGTCATGGAAGAGACGGAGCCGCTTGGACCGCTCCACCGGCATTTCATTGGGTCCCATCTTCACGTCCCATCCGGGTCACCAAAGACTACCACCAACATCCTTTTGTTGGATGTGTGTGGTCTATTGGGTTTTGTCTTGTATTCCGGTTTAGCCGAATTGATCGTCTAGTTTAGTTAGAACCGAGGTTTAGGGTTGGGGGTATTTTAGTAATTATGTATGGATTTTCTTATTGGGCAAGAAAGCCGGAACTATATATATTGATGTACTATAACCTTAGATCTTGAGAGGGGATTGAGATGAGATTATAATAGATAAGTTCTCTCTTTCGTGGACGTAGGCAAAGTTGCGAATCATGTAAAATTGTTGTGTTCATGTGTGTGATTGCTTAATTGTGTGATTGTGTGTTCATCGTGGTTGATCCATCAATCGAGGGTATTTCTGCAGTGCTGTTTTTTCCCAGCAAGTGATACAGAGCGAGGTGAAGATTGCTTAGATTTCGCGTCCAACGGATTGAGTCTCAAATTGGAGTGGAAGAAGAGGATTGGCAGACCATTGCTCGAATCCATCTTTCGGGCAGATTTGAGACAAGACGGTTAGAGAAAAAGGTTCTTTGGTCTCTGTGGTGATTAGGTTGCAGAGAAGAGGGCATTGCTGGAGTTGAAGGAGACAAAGGGGAACGAAATCGGTTTCAGTGCTCTGTTGCAAGGCCAGAGCAGAGGGTTCGATCGAAGAAAAGAGGAATCTATTTTGCCAGATTTTCTCAAAGAAAAAGATCAGAGGAGGTGTGATCAGAGAAAGAGGATCTAGCCTTTGTGCAGCCATCTCAACTAAGGAGAAGACCGGGTTGGGTTTTTCTTGGAGAATACAGAGAGATCCAGTGGGGGTCACAAGGTGGGCTCGGTTTCAATCTACAGTAAGTGCAAAGAAGTCGTCGGTTTGATCTCTTGGCCCTATTTGGAGATTCGCTATAGACAAGAGTGAGACAGTTTTGCAGACGAGACAAAGAAGAGGTTGAGATTTGGTTTCTTGAAATAGAGCAACAACCAAGATTCGCCTTCATTTTTTTTTCAAGTCTGTGGAAGTTAAAACGAGTGAGGATCCAGTTTTGCGGGTTTATTGCATAGAAAGATGGGGCTCTGATCAGTGGAAACCGTGAGGCGGTCCCCATATTGGATGGAGTCAGAGATTAGAGGTGTGTTGGAATCACCTCTCCCACTACTAGCTGCTAAAGTTGCCGCTGCCCTCGTCGCCATGCGCACCGCCATTCGGTCCACCATTGTTGTTGTCATTGGAGAACATCGAGGGAGGTTTGAGCATTTTTTCAGTTCTATCTGACAGAGATAATGAAGAGGAAGAAGAAGGTCCTTCTGGGCCTGAGATTTATTCCTGGGCAAGTTCGGGTTAGGTTGGTTCGGACCTGACCCGTTGAGTAAATGCCCAGGGTAGCCAGGTCCAGGTTAGGTTAGGTAGGACCTGACCCATTTTGCAGAGAAGCCTAGTCCAAAGTAGGTTAATTCGGACCTAACTTGTCAGATAAGCCCAGTCAAGAGGAGCACGTAGGTCAGGTCCATGTCGGGTTCGACGTGACCCGGTTGCACCAAACCCAGCAAAGGAGGTCGGTTTCGAGTTGGGTCAGACCTGATCTGTGCAGAAGTCCAGCCTAGTCTGCCAGTACCAATGTTGATGTTAGCATAGTGACATTAGTAGAGGGCGTCAAAGGCAGTTTTGACCAGATTTGTGGCTGAAATTGTTTTTACGATATCTTGATCATCCGATGTCCGATCGGAGATGCGTTTTCACTTACAAACTCATTGTGAGGAGATCTACATATATGTGGAAGAAGATGGGCAGTTCAACAGTCAAAGAAGAAGGTTTGACCAATCGTAGCGTATAAAACTTTTTCTGCGATATCGAAGCCATTCAGAGTTGGATTTCAAATCTGTTTCTTCCAGCGTGCTCGCGGTGACGAGATCTACGAGGCAGACAAAAGATATTGACAGTTTGATTGGTAACAAATTAGGGACTGAAGAAATTGAAAATTTTATGATGATAGCAATGGATTCAAGCATTAAGGGCCAGATTGAAGTGTTTGACGGAGAAATAACTTCAGGGATTGGCAAGAAATAGTGTTATACTTCGTGACATAGCAATGATTAAAAGGTGTTACTTGATGTTATGAAAAGAAGTTTGCTCTGAGTGCTTTGATGGAAAGTTCAAATCTGCGTCAAAGGGATAGGGAAGGAACAACATGCCAAAGTAGAAGGAAAAGTAATAGAATCAGAATCGAAAGGACGTAGTGTGCAAGAAAGCTTCGATTTGGATGACAGGGAATCACTTTTGGTCATTACAGGTATGGATTGGGTTGATGATTCATGGTATTGGGATTCAAATCCTTCCTATCATGTGTTTGCGTAGAGATTGGTTAACGCAAATAACTCTCATTGTTGATATATCTGTTCTTATGGATGAGAATACAAATTGATGAGCATTTGAGATAAAAGTGATAAAGATCTAGGTGTTTGATGAGATTATTTAGACCCTAACGAATGTGATAGAAGTTTCAAGTTACCGAAGAAATTGGATTTCTTTGAGTGCCTTAGATTTCAAAAGCTGCAAGTGCACTATAGCGGCTGGAGTTACAAAGGTGGAAAATGGAACATTGGTCACCATGGAGGGTGAGATGGTCAGAGATTTCTACAGGTTTATAGGGGATACTTTTGTAGGTGGAGCAGTGAAGGTGACATCAAATGACAGGGGAGGAAATCTATGATTCAGGTGGAGTTAGATGCAACGGATCATTGGAAGATGGATTGACGGGTCTTCAATGCTATCATCTAGCGGAAATCTTAGAAGACCTAAATGGAGATGATTTTCTCGGAAAAGGTAGTCTTGTTTAGGTTGGAGTAAGCCAGTTTAGCATCTGGTTATACCTAACCCGCGCGTACTGTGCCCAACCCACCAGATCAAGCTAAGATAGGACAATTACATGTTTGATAGAAAGAACACCGAGATGGAGACAGAATAAAGGATTCACAGGTACTAATAAGATTCGGATTCGGGGAGGTCTTCAGTTTTGTCTTGACAGATGAAAGTTAAGTTCATTATGTTGTAAGGATATATGCATATGGCAACAAATAGAAAGCACTTCAGAGGTTCAAGACGATGGTGTTGAGGTTCAAGGAGGCAACTGTGGGAAGTCTCAAGTCAGTTTGGACTTGATTGACACTAGACAATATTGAAATTGTTTGTGTATTTGGGTTAAGCGGTGCATCAGCCGTGCTTGGCTGTAGCGTGTGTGGAGGCGCACCTTTCAGCGAGGTACGTAAAGTGCTTGTTCAACATGCTAAAGTGTTGAAGAGAGAAGACTACGCCATTGGTATAGTGATGTACCATTGAGCAAGGCACGTGAAGATATTAATGGGTATCTCAAGGTAGCTTTGAGGATTTACGAAATTCAAACCAAGGTGAAGATTGTTGGGTTTTGTCTTGTTTTCCGGTTTAGCTGGATTGGTTACCTGGTTTAGCCAGAACCGAGGTTCAGGGTTAGGGGTATTTTAATCATTATGTATGGGTTTTCTTGTTGACCAAGAAAGCGGAAACTATATATTGATGTACTGTAACTCTAGATACTGGGAGGGGATTGAGATAGGATCATGATAAATGAGTTCTTTCCTTCGTGGACAAAGGCACTTATCTAACACTAAAATTACTGTGCTCATGTGTGTGATTACTTGATGGTGTAATTATGTGTTTACAGTGGTTGACCTGTCAATCATAGGTATTTCCGCATCATCGTTTTTTCCTAATATGGTCCTCATGACCACATATCTAATGCTATTGGGGCTCACGGTTTGAGTCCACTAATTTAAGATGCTTTCTCCTTTTGTCTTTTGGTTTTACTAAATATATCTTGGATTCAATTTTAATAAGCCTAATCAATTAAGAATCTTGTTTGACTAATCTTTTGAGGGAATTAAGAAAATTTACCTTTAATAGATTTCTTTGATGGGAATAAATTTATCTAGGGCTTATTCGTAAAAGTGGTTTTTCAGTCCTCTTTCTTTAATCTACGAGATCTGCAAAGTACTCATCAACTCTTACGCATATTGAAGTGGGTGATAAAGGAGATAGGAGAAAACTCAATTTGAGAAATATGATCTGTTCATCATCGAGATCATAGCGTAAGGTGTGCTTTTATTCTTTGAGATTATCTCTGGTTTAATGCATTAGTCTAGATCCAACGGTTTGATTTTATTGCAAACCATATATTAGATGTTGCAATGGTATCAGAGCAAGGTGATTTATGCATTCGACAATTTATATTAAATTACATGATTGTTATTTACCAAATCCAAGTTTATTTTCGTGTATCGTATGTCAAAGAATCCTTTTCTGTTTTGATCATGTGGTTCCATTATTTGATCGAAGCCTTCTACTCTGATCGCTGCCCTCCACATTAAAAGGAGGCACTGACCATATCAGGCTTGCAAAGGAAAGTTTTGTGGTCAACGTTTTCTCCTTACTGTCGTGTTTCTCCACGAAAGACAAGGTTGAAAAGAGAATTAATAAAGTAATTTGACTTGCAGCATAAAAATATATTTTATAATGCAAATGGGTTTAAGTATTACTTTTGCTCATGCACAGACATTGTGTGCAGACATAATAAAAAACAAAGGGTGCACCCAGAGAGTAGATATTAAATGGAGTATTGATCACATGATTGGAAAACCCACCCCTGATTTTAGGAGACTGATCGAAAGCATTAGATTTTAGATCTTAAGGCCCTAAGAACATCTTTATATTACTGATGTTAATACTGATCAGTCAGATTTTATTGATCAGTTGAATCAAATCATGGACCACTCTTTAACTTCATCAAGATGGGAACGAGGTCCAACTAGGATGATGTTGCTTATCTAATTTATTTTAGAAAATTTTAAGTTCTCCAAACCAAGACATCGTTTGTGCGTGCATGGCTGATCACATCTGTGGGATCCACATCTTGATGAATGCATTTCAAGTAGTGCAAACAGATGGGTCTCATCAAAGGCGTTAGTGCATGTTGTAGATGATAAGAAAAAAAAACGTACCGTCTGGCTACTAGTGCACTCCAAGTGAGATAAACAGAATGCCCCATTTGATGTCATATTATTTGGGCCTTGTAGCTTGGGCTTGACCTATGTTCCTTTACATGCATGCGCTTTTAGGTTGGCATGGAAGCCTAGATATAGTAATAAAAATGCATCATCACAAAAGGACTGGAGTTGGAATAAAGTAGTTTCCACCATCATACTAACGTCAACAAACACATTCAGACTATTTTTTTTTCTTTTCTAGTAATCTGACTGTTGGGTTAACATCCGAACTCAAAATTCCAATCTATTTTCATTTGCGTGATGTTAGAGGTTAGATCTATGAAATTAATGGTCTGGATCGTCCATTCGCTAACTCTATCTTTATTGATTATCATGTGATTATTGTTTTTTTTTTTTTTGGGTTTTGATGATTTATTGCATTGATGAGTTTAATTGTGTCACATTAATTGGGTGTGCACATTTTGGGCCATTTTATTTTAAAACACAAAAAGTGTCCATGAATATTTGGGATCCATAATAAATAAATATCCAATAATTATATGTTTATTATATGGACCTAATAAATTATTATAGAAATACGGATCAATTTTGGAGAAATAAAGGGCCAATATTTTAGTTTTCACCAATAGTGACATTATAACCAATCTAGACCTCTTTCTGTCACTTTATAAATGCTATTAATTCAATTGAGACTTATAGTTTTAAGTAATGTGGTAGTCACCAAAGTGGCCCCATTGTGAAAAATTGATATGTATCATTTGAAATTTAAGGCCCTTAACATTATTTCTCGTGTAAGGATAATAGCATTAGACATGTGAGCTTAAATTAGGAGAGTAAGAATTGAACCAAAAGCGCGATTGTCATTCAAATAATTGTAAGACGGGAATAGGGTAATTTGATATATGTACCTAATTGGGATTGGTTCCTATACCCAAAGGTATTAAGCCTAGTGAATTACATTCATATTATTACGTTAGCCCTATGAATGGATAGGTTTCATCTACGAGTGATCCTATTTGTCTGTTATAGTCTCAACCCAAAGGAGGGACTGTGATGGTGTGCTGAATCACTCGCAAGATTTATTTCATTTATGTAAAAAATCATTTTAAATTTCTGTTTTAGCATAAACTCAAAGCATTTAAGTAAATTCAGTATATGTTCTTTAGTCCCTTGTAAATTTCACATGACTTTCTTTTCTACCTTCCAATAAGCCATGTTAGGGTTAGACTAATACCTTCCTAGCATCCTAACTGAACATTTTCCCCCCTTTTATGTTTGAGCATTGACCTTTGTTGCCTTGAATGAACATCTCTCGAACATACCAATGTTGAATATATTAAATTTTACTAATTGGAAAGAAGAGCTTTTACTAACGTTGAGTTGTCTTAATTTAGATACAACATTATTTGAACCGAAGCCCACTGATTTTACTTAAAATAGCTTTCAAACTTAGAGAGCATATTATGAAAATGGGACCAAGGCCAATCATTTGAATCTTATGATCATCAAGAGGTACATTGTTAAAAATATCTGTGGTTCAGCCTTGATAATGAAAATGCTAAGGTCTATCTCGAATCAGGGCAGTAGCAATTTCAAGCATTAGATAAGGCTTTGGCAGCTACTTTGATTGCCAGATTTTCTTCTATGAAATATGATGGATCTAGTGGGACTAGGGAACATATCATGCATATGAGGGGTATATCGGCCCAACTCAATTTTCTTGAAATGACAATTTCTGAGAATTATATAGTCTAATTTATTTTGAACTCTTTGCCCCCTCAATTTCGTCCCTTCAAAACTTCACACAACACCTAAAAGGACAAATGGACTATGAACAAAGTGGCCTCAATATGTGTTCAAGAAAAAGGAAGACTTAGATAGGAAGGGTAGCCACATAAAATAAAGTTTGTCTCCTATAACCCTTCAAATAAGAAACAGTTTTCCAAGGGTAAGAAAGGCTTGAAGAAAAAAGGCAAAAAACCTACTTTGACTGATTAAGTCAAGAAGAAAGGTAGTGAACCAAGGTGATTTTTCTACTATAAAATGGGACATCTCAAGAAACATTACTTGAAGAGACAAAAATAGTTTGAATCTAGAGGTATAAATAATTTTTTTGTTTGTTATGAAATAAATCTTTTAGATATTCCTTTAAATACTTGGTAGATTGATTCTGATGCTACTGTCCATGTGGCAAATTCTATGTAGGCCTTTCACTCAAGTCGGAGTCCAAGTAATGAATAAAGAAATGTTTTGATGGGGAACTAACTAGAGGCTGAAGTGAAAGCAGTGGGGACTTGCAGACTGATTCTTCATTCTAGTTTCTAGTTGGACCTTAATACACTTTTTATGTTCCTACAATAAGTGGAAATTTAATTTCTTTATCTAGACTTGATTTAGAGGATTATACCTTCTGTTTTGGACAAAATACGTTGAGTATTTATAAGAATCAAGTTTTAGTTGGTGGTGGTGTTTTATGTGATGGTCTATATAAATTGAATTTGGATCCACATTTTGCTAGTTCCTTACTTACCTTGCATAAGAATAATATTATGTATGTTCGTGTTAAGAGACGAAATTTGAATGAAAACTCCTCAATCTTGTGGTATAAAAGACTTGGACATATCTCTCAAGAGAGATTAAAGAGATTAGTAAATGAGGAGGTGTTGAGAACCCTAGAATTTATTGATTTTGATATTTGTATAGTTTGCATAAAAGGCAAGCAGACCAAAAACATCAATAAAAATAAGGCCATAAGACGTTTAGAACCACTTTAATTAATCCACACAGGTATTTGTGGTTACTTTCCCACACCATGTTATAGTGGTCAAAAATACTTTATCACCTTTATTGATGATTTCACTAGATATGGTTATATCTACCTGTTATATGAGAAATTTGAATCTTTGAAAGCCTTTGCAACTTATAAGGTTGAAGTGGAAAATCAGTTATACAGGAAAATAAAGGTTGTGAGATCTGACGAGGTGGAGAGTATTATGGGAGGTATATGATGAAATGGGCCAAAATGCTGGCCCATTTGCTAAATTCCTGGAAAGTCATGGTATTTGTGCTGAATATACATTGCCTGTCTTTCCACATCAGAATGGTGTGGTTAAAAGACGTATTAGAATGCTTATGGTAATGGTACAGAGTATGTTAAGAAATTCTACTTTATCTGACTCTATGTAGGGAGAAGCCTTAAAAACAACTACATATATCCTAAACCGTGTACCCACTAAGGTTGTTCTTAAAGATCTTCACTAGTTATAAACAGATAAGAAGCTAAGTTTAGAACATTTGCATGTTTGGGGTTGTCCGGTGAAAGCTATAATTTATAACCTACAAGAGAAGAAATTGAACCCCTAAGACTATCAGTGGGTATTTTATTGAATATGCATAAAGGTCCAAAAGTTTTAGATTTTATTGTCCTACTCATACCACAAAAGTTGTTGAAACTGAAAATGCCAGATTCATAGAAAGTGATGACATTAGTGGGAGCACAACTAAATGTGGTATTTGATGAACATTGGATACTTGTTTAAGTACCGATTAAAACTGTTAGAGTTAGTATTTCAAATGACTTCGTTCAGAACGATACGATGAAAACACAACATACCATATCAGATGCACCACTAGATGAGAATGTCATTCAAAATGATGTGATTGAAGATATTGTCACTACCTGAGCCGAAGAATTCAAGTATTAGGGTTAATCCCAAGCCGTGACACGCATACTCCCGTGTAATTCACATTTAGACCAGGCTCAAGATGAAATTACATAAGGGATATTCACATACTTACACGTGTGAAGTGCTTAAACGGACATTTGTCCAAGCATTCAATATGCAAAAGCCAGTCAATGTCACAAATAAAAATTTTCTTTTCATAAGAGTTACACTATTCCCAAGATATCAATTCATGAAACAATGCATAAGAGATAACTACATGACACATTTAGATAAAAATTTATACACAGCTTATAACTTAACTTGTACAAAACCAGAATAAAGTTTATAGACATGAACAAAATGATGTACAAGTATCGAAAATAAGGAATCATGATCTATGCATACAAAATGATATTAATGCAAAGTCATGAAATCCTAAACCCTAAAATAATAGCTCAAATATAATCATTTCACTCTTCGTGGAGGGGATCAGTCAGAGTTCTTTTGCTATCCACTCATCGAGGCCTGAAGGGACCTCGTGGATGTCTTTCGATGACTCCTTGATCTTTGCAAGATCGGAATTGGGATCTGAGCCTGTAACACCATTAGACAATGAGTGAATAAGACTATTTAGCAAAGTATAAGTATAACTAAGGTAATAGGAGTTGTATCTAAAAGAATAAATGACAATTAATCAATAAAAGTCAAGTTCGTACACTACGCATGTTATGCATGGAATAGAATATGATATAAGAATCAATAAGATGAAATATTTTGCTAATTGGCCACTGCATTTGCTATAACCTCCCTTTAGGGATCTTTGCATTGGGAACACCAATGCCCTGGTCAAAGGAACGATTGGGTCTCTACGTACATTGAGTCTGGAAGCTCCAAAGGCATACTACAGTGGCACCATGCAATATACTATACCGAAGTCAACCCTGCCGGGTATTATAAGGATAAAGCTGAGTAATTGAGATCAGTTCAAGTCATATAATTGAAATTGAGTAATTTGTGCAATTTGTTTCATTGAGAACCATACATTATATGCTTAATTCACGTTCAATTTGTTCTTACTCAATTCAACATTGACAATAGGGAAACATAAATCAATAAACATTTCAAGTAGAATCAATTCATACTATGTTTATTTCAATTCAAAATCATTCCAATAATAAAAGGCAATAACGATAATCCAATATGCTATGTAATTCAAATTAATAGAATAAAGGTATTTTACAAACCAACCCTAATTTAGTCATTGATTGTTTCTAACCATGCATGATGATATAGTTTTAAGTTATCCGGTATATAGTTGTCTCTTTTTTATGTCACATTGTGTAAGAAATGTATATCGAAGTCCCTTGAACCAACACCTATGTGGAGGTGCTAAACAGATGGCCAACACTCCATGAAAGAGTCTCAGCCCTCAAGACCTTTCTTGGTGTTTAATTATTTCATTAGGCCAATGAGTATGATAAAAGGGATCCAAGAACTAAGGTTCTATAAAGTCTTTAGAGTGTCCCTGAGTAATCCAATAGTTCAGAGTGTTTCAGCTTAGCCGTATTTGTTTTACAGCTTAGCTATGGGTTCCCTACGGCTTAGTTGTAGATTACACTACGGTTGAGCCATAGTTTCAGTTCTATTCACCCGTACCTACGGTTGAACTGCAGAATAGCCTATGGCTTAGCTGTATGGCGTCTACGTATGAGTCATTTAGTTCTGTTCACCCGCTCATACGAATTCTTAAACTTTTGGCTCTCTAGATTCCTAGCAGTAGCATGAGCCGTAAGCTTCAGAAATTTTCAAGTTGTTTCTGTACTAAAGTGCAATTTGATACAGAACTCATATAGCTCCTAGCTCCTTTCTACTATAGTTTCCATTTCTCTCATTTTCCATTCTCAAGTTCTCATTTTAACTTATACTCCAACATTCATCAACAAGATCTCATAATGTAGTAGAGTTTAGAACAACTAACATACAGGGATGAAATTCACAGTAGAGATGCAATTAGAATTATAGGAATCAGACAATATCAACATGCATTCATCCAAAACTAGCTTATAGTTGCCTTGACTTAAAAGTTCAAATCACTTCTCCTCCTCTTGGCTCAACTTGAAAAGAAATATTCAATTCTTGAACCTAAATACCATATACATAAGAAATGAGGAAAGAGATGAGTGCTACTTACTCAAGGAGTCTCCTTGACACTAATCTTAACCCAAGAGAGATGTAATGGAAGGAGATCTTACCTTAGAGATTGATTAAAAGGAAAAGGTGCTTGAGTCCTTTAGTTCATAGAGTGAGGAGAGCTAAAAGATAGTGGGAATGGGAGATGAGAACTCCATATCACACATGTAAGCTATAAGATGTTCGGTTGTCGACCGAAATGGTGATGAAAAGTTGAAGGAAGAAAAGCACTGGAGCAGGGAGATTAATAGAGAAGAGAAAAGATCAAATGAAATGTGTTTTGGCTCCCTTTAAATCTCAACTCTTTGGGGTTTATAAAAGAATCTCTATGTCTTGAGGTATTTTCATTTTAAGTCAAATGAGAGTCCAACAAATTCACACAAAGTTGAATGCATTCAAGTCAAGTACGAAGGTTGACGAGCTTAATGTGACAAATGCGATGATATCAATATGATGCATAAATGACGTAAAACTATGAAATCTTAAATTACAAAAAAGGGCTTTCATCTACCTAATCAAGGTTAAATTCGTCCCAAACTACCTATCCATGACCCGAACTTGACCTGTTAGGCTCAATCGGACCAAAATACCTAAATCTATCCTAATTAGAAATAAAAGTCATTAATTAGATTAATTCTTTATCAATTAACTAATATCGTACTTAATTCGTCTTTAATTGTACTTCATTGGGATCGGAGTATTACACCCTCCCCTAATTAAGAATCACTCAGTCCTCTGAATGAAACATACCTGCATGAAGAGGTTAGGATATTATCGAGTTATCTATTCCTGTAGCTCCCACATGGCTTCATCGGGACCATGGTGTTCCCAAAGGACTTTGACCCATTAGATGGTCCTCGTACGTAGTATTTGCTCCCTCGTGTCCATAATACAGAGTGGACGCTCAACGTATGACACATTTGGTTGAATATGAACGTCATCTTACCTAATGACGTGAGTAGGATCTTGGACGTACTTACAGAGCATTGAAACATAAAAACCATCATGAACTTCGAAGAATTCTACAGGAAGTGCTAGCATGTAGGCAAAGTCACTAACTCTACTCTTAATTTCGAACGGGCCTACATACCTTGGAGCCAACTTGCCTTTTTGGCCAAAACGAATCATACCCTTCATAGGGGAGACCTTTAGAAACACCCAATCACTAATCTGAAATTCCAAGTCTTTTCTATGAGTATCAGCATAACTCTTCTATCTTGAACGAGCAACTTTCAAAATTTCAACCATTTTTTGCACTTTTTCAGTAGTTTCTACGATGTTGGTCGGTGTAGACACCCCATTTGGTATCTTATGTAGACCCAAACCACTTATCGTGTATAATGATGCCCTGATTTTACTCCAAATTAAGTGCTTTTAGCATGATTCAAATCAATTTAAAAGACTTTAATTAGTGAAAATTTAAGGAAAGTTTTAGATGCCATGCATTGCATATTATCACGTAGCTATCCCAATCTTGCATTAAAACATGCACATCATGAATATGACTATCAACATGAATGCCCACATATCCTTTAAAATAGCCTAGGTTTATTGCTTGTGCTTAGATTGCCTGAATTATCAATGATAACAATAAGAATCTAGGTTTATTGATGATAAAAACGAAGGTTAAAAACACTCACCCAGAATTTTATCTTTCTTTTCCATTCTTCTGATCATCTAGATATGTAGCTCACTTTGATCTACTTGTCAAGAGCTTTCCGCTGACATATTAAACTCCAAAATCAGACGAACGGATTAAAATCTACGAGGCCTGGGCTCATAACATTTAACCTGAACACTATGGGGGCCCACTCATAGAAAATCATTTTTTTTCTCATTTAATCTTCCACACAAATGTTAAAATTCAATTCTTTCATCTCAAGTTGAACATAGAGGAAACTGTACATCACAGACCCTATGGTTTTCTGGCCTGAGGATGACTTATTTTTTGAACCCAAGGTCTAGCACAGGCCACAGAATGGACCCTACTTTGATTCTATTATCATCATCATTATGGCCATTCATTTAAGTTTATTACATGTGGGCCCCATCGTTCATCAATGGAGTAGAGTAAGTGGTTGGCCCACTCTAATTCAACTTCCCCTTAACCTATTAACCCAACTAAATCCCAAACAAAGCTAGACCTAGATCCTTGACCCATTAGTCCAAACTCTAAACTAAACCTAGGTCCTAGATTCTCAACCCGACTCTAAACCCAGCCAGACCTTCGACCTATATCCAACCCATGCAACTGTTTGGCCCATCCAAACTTTGAGCTGATTGCATTCCAAACCACCTTACAGTTTCATCTAACTCCCTCTCCTTATCACCATCTCCTCGTCCAACTCAATCGAAGCCAACCAACTAATTTTAAATTCAAACCCGTAACCTTAACAGAGGCGAGGATTCAAAATTTCGAGGATCCATCTCAATCCTCTGGCTTAAAAAAAAAAGAGCGAAACAACGAGAAGGGCCTGAACTGATAAAGGGGGACAAAAATTGAGCATGGATCTTTCAAGAAAAAAAAGGAGAAAAAAAGGGGGAAAAGGATTAGAAGAGGAGAACAAAAAGGGAGATCAGCTAACACATAAGAGGAAGGAAAAGAAAAGATTAAGAGGGAAAGTGTCATGACCCCTATATTTAGACGTAGGGTTTTGTGCGATTAGGGCCAATTAAAAATTTTTCTTGTAATCATCTTGACATGTGGCTCCTAATCAATTCCCCACAGGATCTTTAGTTCGCGGTGAGTTTAATATTTCACATCAACACAAAAACCTGCGGAAGCAATATCTAGCAGTTAGCATAATCAAAATAATCAGAGTATTGCACATCAAAAGGGGTGTAGAGTTTAGAGTTTGAGTTCAAAGTTTAAAAGTTTATACAAAATATTTTAAATGCAAGCCCAACAAAAACTCAGGCTACCAAAAAGAATAATAATGACAAGTATTAAGATCTCAAAATAATGTTAGTCACTCACGTGCAGGTCTAGATAGATTAGTATCCATCGTTTGCACCCCACTCGGACTCAATACCTGGCTTAAGCGCTTGTAGCACGTCACCCTCCTCCGTTGCCTCGGGGTAGTAGGACTTAGTACCTATCCACCAAATACTACAATATCAGTCTACAACAGTAGATGACAAGTAAATAAACATAAACCATAATAATATACAGTGTCAAAATGGAGTAAAGACATATATGATCATAAGAGTGATACACAACAAAGGCATAAGAAAGAACGAAATCCTAATCCATAGCTATACAAATACACACAACTACATACGCCAATATCTCAGTAAAACCCGGCCTAGAATACGGTGACCTAAATCCATCTTCAGATGCTAGACATCTTGTCTATATACAGTGGATCAATCTGCCTTAGGGTGCATTACACTCAGTCCAGAGTCATAGAGCACAAGGCCCCATCGATAACAGTTGGTCAGTCCGCCATAGGGTGCATCACACCTAGTTTAGAGTCATAGGGTACATTCGTACCATACCAAACTGATCTGCAGCTATCCAGAAGACCCCAATCCCACATAACACACATAGGCCGACTCAGTGGTGCGTGGACAAAGGTTCCTAAGTCAAATGTGAAGGGTGGGCTAAATCCATACATACCATATAAATATTGAAGAACTACTCCATAACATAATTCATTCCATAGCCATAAATCCATACCCATAATGAGTAGTCCTCCCGTATCCCAAACACTAAGCCAAGCCTCAACATTGTCTACTTAATGGAAATACAGGGTACAATCATTAAAGAGTCATAAACAATGTAATAACAATGCAAAGTATGCAAACCTGAAGGCCAAGGAAGAATTACAAGCCATCCCTCGATCAATGATGGCAATTTGTGTACCCGACAACTCTACTTGAGCTCCAAGTCATGTATGGTTGAGTGATTAATTTCATTTAAGTCATAAGGGTGCATAGCCCAGGTCCAACAATAACTGGATTCGGTTAATTTGTACATTGTACACAAATCATATCATCTATTAGACATACATTTGCTCCCAAATGACCCTCATAATAAGTCCTCAAAATACCCCCCAATATGTATGTAAAAAGGCCCATAAACAATTCCACAATCAGCCTACACTCGGGCCTCCATCATCATATAACAATCCAAATAAAATTGGGGTTTCAATTTCCTCATTCTTTTCACTCTTTTTAACCTACAGAAAATGGGTATTCCACCCCTTCATTTAGCACATTCAAATCACCTCCAACACCTAACAATTCATCACATACATTACCACGCCTAAATCTAGTATTTTTTAACAAAAAACCCAAAATGAGCAAATAAAATATGTTAATCCACTTACCTTGGTGAGAAATGAAAAATGGGTATACCCTAGCTCGGCAAAGAAACCCAATGAAGCTTAAACACTAGCAAATCCGAACCCAACACAAATCAAACCTACAAATGTAATTAAGAGAAGCTAATGAGCATGCCAAAAATCTATTTTAAATTAAAACTCTAAATAACCTAGTTTATAAGGGAGGAAAACCTTACGTAGGGTCATTTGGATGGGGAGAAAACTTGAGGAATAGGTTCCTTAGGAAGATGGAAGCTTGACGAGAAAGATGTAAGGAGAAGAAGAAGCTTCGGCAGTGGTGGTCGGCACAGATTCTAGCGGTGGTAGTAGGGAAGAAGAAAATGGGGTAAAGGGAAAAAAGGAAAATAGAAAAAGAAAGAATGAAAGGAACAAGAAATGGGTGGTGGCAGTAGTCGCTGGCAAAAGTGGAGTTCGGATCCTAGATGGTGGCTGCCGATTGGGTAAAGGGAGGCCGAGATCGAGAGTAGAGAGGAGATCAGGTTGGGCATCTTTGTTGAGGGAAATGAGAGATGAGAGTAAAGAGAGAAAAGAAGAATAAAAAAAGAAAAGAAATGGGGAGGAGAGAGAGTCGCCCCTGGAACGGGGGCATGGGAAAATGAGTGAAGGGAGTTAGGGAAATGGGTTGAGATTTTTAAGAAATTACAAAACTACCACCCATTTAATAAGTTGGCTAAAAACTTGTTTTGCCCATAACCTATGAACCATAGGTCGGATTGAGTCACCGTAAGCGCCACCATTCATGAAATAAAATAAGCTTTCCAATGACTATACTTTTGGCATAGTTTTGAGAAAGAGAAATTTTAGCCTATTTTAATGAGTTTTTGGGTATTTTTCCATCAACGGCTTAATTTTAAAAAATGAAGTATTTGGTAGCTAAGATGGGTCCAAATCGGTCGAGGTAGATGTAAGGTCCAAACCCGAGTTAATCTTATTTTACCCTAATTAATCTTGTTTTGTCTTAATTAGGCTAGTTGAGCCCGAATCTTATGAGGATTGGGTCATGGATAGGTAGTTGGGTTGGGTTCGAACCTTACTAGGTAGTTCAAGACCTTTTGTATTTTAGCATTTTCATGGTTTTATATCATTACTGCATTATATTAATGGCATTGGGTGAGTTTCATCTTGTGGGACATCTTTTATGTTTGGCCCAATTTTGTTTGAATTCATCTCGGCCCATTTAAGCCCAACTGAATAAACTTGAAGATCTAAGAAACCAAGAGGGCTTATCTGAAATTTCCAGAAACTCATTCATTTAAAAGACCCAACCCATCGTCCCTTTCTTCTTCTTCCTCTCGGTTGCTGTAGCTTTCTCCTCTCTTCTTCCAAGCTCTCTCTCTCTCCCTCATCTTGCTGTGATTTGGAAACTTAGGTCGTTGCATGCAAGGGATTAGAGTGTCTTCTTCTTCTTCAATCTCTTTCTCCTCTTTTTCTTGTTCTCCTTACAATGATTTGCAGTCCCATCTTCTTTTCTTGAGATTACATAGACTTGAGGTAAGAAAACCCCATTTCCATTTGAGTCCTTGAGTTCAATAAGGGTCAAGAGATCCAATCTATTAACATGCATGCATCACATTCTCATTCTTTTCCATGCATGTGTTAGATTCTTCATTAACGAAGCCTCCTCCACCATCTAATCAAGGCGCAAATCGATTTGGGTGAAACACCACACATAAGGCTGTTAGTGTCATTGTAAGAATGTGTTGTCAATTACATGACCCAAGTCTAGTTTAGCTCTAGAAAGACCTAGTTACATCTATGAAATTCAAGATCAAGTTAGATCAAGGAAGCTTAAGGTCTATCAATGAAGATCAAGCAAGTTCAAGAAAGATCAAGATCAATCAAGTCCACCATCTAGAAGACCCTCTATGAGTGCCAAGGGATAAGGTAACATTGACCCTCAATGTCCGTAGAAATAGAATGGGAAAAAGGGTTTCTAAACACCCTGACTTTGAACTACGGCTTGGACCACGGCTAAGCCGTAGATCCTACGGCTTACTCTCTAGAGAGAAAATTTTGAATCATTTGTTCTACAGCTGACCCTACGGTTGCACCGTAAAAGGAATACGGTTAAGCCGTAGTATGATTCACGGCTAAGCGGTAAAGTTTACGGGCCACTTTCCAGAGAGCAGTTTTGGAAGATTTTAGCTTACGGCTGACCCACGGCTAGGCCGTAAGGTGCTCACGGCTAAGCCGTATACGAATTTACGGTTAAGCCGTAAGCTTAACCGCAAGAAGGAATAACGTTGAATCTGGGTCAAACTAGCTGTTGGATGCTGTCAGAGCATACGGCTAAGCAATAGGCCTTTTTGTTCTTAGCCGTAGATCTAACCGTTGGAGCTCCTCTGTATTTAAAGAGGACCTCTCCTTTCTTTCAAGTACATTATTCAAACTGAGAAAAAGCCCAACACAACTGAACCTTTGCACCATTAGTAAAATCATATTAAAAGCTCCCACAACCACCTACTCTACAACTCTTGAAGTATCATTATTGTCCTAAGTAGAGTAGTTGTGCATTTAGGAAAGGCTTCATTCAATCTAAGAAAATCTTAGCCTTCCAAACCTTTATAAAACCTCTTCCCTTGGTTGAACACTTATTTGAAGGTCTTCATCACCAAGGATCAAGCACAAGAGGTCAAAGCTTGGAGGTAGTCTTTCAAGCTTCATGAGCATCACTCAAAACTAAGGTATACAGTTCCTTGTTTGGGTGTTCTACTTTATTTCAGTTTTCTTTGCTGTATATGGTGGAAGACAAACCACCGTATCAAAAATTATTGTAGTTGGTGGACTAGATCAAGGATCAACCACCTAATCAAAAATCCAGTCGGTGGAAGACAAGCCACTGGATCAAAAATTGTTGCAAGAGGTGTTTGTTATGTAAGTACCTCATATTTAGTGGAACCAAGATAAATTGCTCTTGAGAGTGGATGTAGGTCTGGGACCAAACCACTATAAATTTCTGTGTTTATTTCTTATTGTGTGTGGTGGATGCCGTATAGCTTTATTTACTTATGTTGATTATCATTTTAAGCTATATCTTCCTTATTCTAGTTGCATTTCTATACACTGTCAGCACACACAACTCTGAGCATCTTTCTTGATCTTACTTGTGGACTCTTAATTTTAATTAACCCTTTAGATTGCACACTAATAAAACCTCATTCCTGGAAAGAAATTTTTAATAGTCCTATTCACCCCCCCCTCTAGGACTTGGTGAGATCTAGCTATTGCATTTTCAATTGGTATCAGAGCGGGTTACTTCTTAAGGGTGTAATAATCTGAAGTAGATCCGTCTTTTACTAGATTCACCATGAATCTTGAAGGAAGCTCTATCACTCGGCCTCCTTTCTTTGATGGAACAAATTATGCCTTCTGGAAAGCCTGGAAAACAGCATTTTTGAAATCATGGACTGGGCTGTTTAGGAGGCTATAGAGAAAGGCTGGACGGAACCCACTGAAGAAGTGACTATAAATGGTGTCACAACCACTAGACCATTGGATCCAGCAACGTGGTCTGCTGTTTAGGTACTTCTTAGACAAAATAATGCTAAAACTTACAATGTTATAGTGTGTGCCATGAATCAAGAAGAGTTTAAAAAGATCATGACAACCACTAATGCAAAACAGGCCTGGAGAATCCTTGAAGTTACTTATGAGGGTACCTCTGTTGTCAAAAGATCTAAACTGCAGATGCTCACAAGTCAGTTTAAAAACATTCGCATGGAAGAAAATGAAATGTTTACTGACTTTCATACTAAGCTCATGAAAATTGTAAATAAAATGTGGGCTCTGGGGGAAACTCTTCTGGAAGGTAAAATTTGTAGTAAAATCTTGAGATCACTTCCGGAAAGATTCCATCCCAAGGTAACTTCTATAGAAGAATACAAGAATTCAGAACAAATGAAAATTGAAGATTTAGTGGGATCCCTTTAGACCTTTGAACTAAAATTTAACAGCGACAAAAAGAAATCAATTGCGCTAATCACTTTGCACAGCACATCTTCTTATAAAGATGACCTAGGAAAAACAAGTGATGATGAGGATGAAGAAGTGGCTCTTTTGGCTAAAAGATTTTTGAAAACAATTTAAGAAAAAGAGAGTGAAAGATTTTAAAAATGAAAACTTTAATGATAAACACAAAGGTCGGTCAAGTTCCCTCTCTAAGAGTAAGTATAAGGAGCCCATGTGTTAATAGGTGTAAGAAATTTGGACACATCCACCGAGTGTCCACTAAAAGGAAAATCCAAAAAGAAGAATCTAGTAGCCACTTGGGATGATTCATCTGAATCAGATTCTGACTCAGATGAATCACATCAAAATGAATCAGACAAATATATAGTTTTGATGGCTACCGCTACAACATTCAACTTCTCTGAGGAAATGATTAAATCTGAAACATCCCATGAAGAAATCTCAGGAAGTGAGTCAGAGAGTGAATATGAAAATCGCATGAGGATAATGACAACACCACGGATTCCTATGAACTACTTTATGAGGGAACGTGTAGACTGGTTGAAACTGTAAGTAAGCAACAAAACAAAATTAAGAATTTAAAAGAAAAGGTTGATAGTATTAATGCTGAAAAGGAGGAATTAATCAAAGAACTTGAAAAAGTAAAAGCCCAGTTATCAACAGAAAAAGAAAATGTAATCAAATTAAGAGAAAATGAAAAACACTTTGGAAAATAAAAGATAAAAATAATGATCTCCACAATGAAGTGGTTGTTCTAAAACGGTATAAAGAAAAGTATGAGTACATATTTACCCAAAATAATGAGAAGTACATTAGACAATTCAAACTTGGAAAATCTTGTAAGGATATGACCGGTCTTGGATATGACAAAAATGTTAATCAGTTTCCAAGTTCCGGAACTGTCTTTGTCAAAAGTGCTCTAGAAAAGGAAGATACCAGTGTTAAAAACATTTTAGATAGAGTGTCTACTAGTACTCATACTGTTTCATCAGATGTCATTTGTCATTATTGTGGAAAAAGGGGTCATTTCAAAATGGAGTGCAAGTTGAGAAAAATTCATCATAACATAAGTCTAAAAAATGAGAAAAACACCTCCAAGAAAGTGGAACTTGAAAACAAAATGCTAAAGTCTCAAATAAACAAATTCCCCTTGAACCAAAAGATGAATAATATGTTAAAAGAAGTTCAGAAGTTAAGAAAACAATTCGAAACATACAAAGAGATGGAGCAAAAATTGGAGCAAACATTCCTTCCCCCCAACATAAAATATTTCAAGCGAAACATCAAAAGCCAGTTGGGATCCCCACTACTAGTACACTTAAGTGGATACCTAAAAACAAGAATCTAGTGGTCCATACAGCTTTTAAAGCTGCAGATCAATCAAGATGGTATCTGGATAGTGGATGCTCAAAGCATATGACTGGTGATAAATCATGTTTGTCTAAAATGATTGAATTCGATGGAGGCACGGTTACTTTTGGTGATGGCAGTACTGCAAAAATTATTAGTAAGGGAACTTTAAATGTTCCAAACCTACTACCTTTTAAGAATGTTCTGTGCGTTGATGGGTTGAAACATAATTTACTTAGCATATCTCAAATCTGTGATAAAGACTATGCTGTGAACTTTATAGTCATAGTTGTGAGATCTCAAGGAATGGAAAGATAATCTTGACAGGTCTTAGAACTACCGACAACTGTTATATGGTGGGAAAATCAAATACTTCATCCTCCGCTTCTTGCTTATTAACTAATATTGATGAAGCTAAGTTGTGGCATCAAAGACTTAGGCATGTAAACTATAGGGACTTATCTTATCTAAACAAATATATTGAAGGACTGCCCAAGATCAGTAGCCAAGAAAAGATGATATGTGGAGAATGCCTTCAAGGAAAACAAATTAGAAGTGCCCATAAAATGGTGAATGCTATGAAAACTTCTCGACCTCTAAAACGTATTCATATGGACCTGGTTGGACCAACTAAAAGAGAGAGTCGAGGTAAAAGAAGGTACTTTCTTATCATGGTAGATGATTACTCTAGATTCACTAGGGTTGCATTCTTGAGAGAAAAAACTGAAGCCTTGGGAGAATTTATAAGGATTGTAAAACAAATTCAAATTGAAAAAGGCACTTCAGTAACCTGAATCAGAAGTGATCATGGTGGAGAATTTGAAAATGATCCCTTTGACAAATTCTGTGAGAAATATGGGATTCATCATGAATATTCAACACCTAAAACTCCACAACAAAATGGGGTAGCTGAAAGAGAGAATCGAGTTTTTCAAGACATGGCCACAGTCATGCTTCATAATAAGAATCTTCCTAGAGACTTGTGGGCCGAAGCTGTTAATACCAGCTGCTACATCATCAACCGAGTTTATCTTAGGACTGGTACAAATCAGACAGCTTAAGAATTATGGCATGGGAAGAAACCAAATGTGAAATATTTTAAGGTCTTCGGAAGTAAATGTTACATTTTGAAGGATAGAGAACAACAAAGTAAATTTGACTCAAAAAGTGATGAAGGTATATTCTTAGGCTATTCAACACGGAGTCGAGCCTATCGTGTTCTAAATATGAGAATCGGAGTCATCCAAGAGTCAATAAATGTTATTATAGATGATGAATCCACAGTTTCTGATAATGTTTATGAAATGGAAGTTCCCTCAATGACTCAACCCACACGATCCACAGTAAAAACTGATGTCCCTACTTCTGTAACATCCCGACCCAGCTTGATCCCGTTTAGCGACTAATTAATGTTGTTTTGTTGCTAATGGTGTTCTATTCCTGTTTTAGATTTGTTGTGGGTCATGGATAGGTAGTTGGGTTAAGTTTGACCTGGTTTAGGTAGACCAAGCCTTTTTTCGTAAGTTTCATTTTTCCAAAATCTCGTCATTTATGCATCATCTTGGTGTCAACACGTGTCTCTTGTTGAGCTCGTTAAATGCTGTAACTGTGCCAATGGCAAAAGATGTCGCATGGTTTCCTTGGACCCAGATTTGACTCGAACTGTAAATGGCCTTAAGCATTTGGACTTGGTTATAAATGTCACTCAACCTTATCCTACATATATCCCTTCACCGATGCCATTCTCTTCTATCTTCTTCTCGGTTTCTTTCTCTCTCGTGAGCATTCTCTCTCTCGATTTCTCCTTCTTCTTTTGATTCAAACCAGCAGACAAGAGAGAGAGCTTGGCCATCTTGTGACTCAAGGTATGTCTTGAGGTTGGATTCCTTCTCTCCCTTCCTTTCTCGTTCTCCATGATTAGGCTCATGAGATTTCTCTTTCTTTTTTCATGCACGATAGCTGTGGGTTGTGATTGGAAGTGATTTGAGCCCCAAGGACAACAAGTGGAGTGTGAAAATCGAATTGAGGCAAGTATAAGCGTAACTTGTATGAACCTATGATGGTATGTGTGTGATTGCAATGATTTTCATGATCTTATATGTACAGCATGTTTACAGCCAAGTTGAGCTCAGTTCTTCTCTTTTGATTTCATTGTTTCCTTTATTTCCAGTTATTCTATAATCCCTTCAGAAATTGGCCCTGCACATTCACGGCTGAACCGTGAATTGTGCTATGGCTAAGCGGTAACATGTAGTACGGCTAAGCCGTAAGCCCCACCGTGATCCAGCCGTAGATCAATACAGGGTGTCCCTAAAAATAACTGAGAGTATGCAAACCTGTATCTCTTCTACGGCGTGGACACAGCTAAGCCGTGCCCTCTCTTACGGCTAAGCCGTAAGGAACTTGCGGCTGAGCCGTAAGGTCTCCTACGGCGGAGCTGAGAGGAATGTACAGGTGAAAAGGTAGCAAAGGAAGATGACTTGGTAGAGCCTTAGACCTAGAAGGTAGGTAACCATGACTTGCCCAATAGACTATGAGACTACTACGTGAATGATCTCGAGGGCTGCGAATCATTCATGTTCGTTATCCAGCAGTTAAGCACCTTCCCATGGGTGTTGGTTTAAGGGATTTCGGTGTACTCTCAGGTAGAATGCAACACTAGATAATAATACATCGGAGACCTTAAAACTACATCAACATGCATGGTTAGAAACACTGGATAACTAGAATAGGGTTGGATTGTAAGTACCCTGACTCGATATGGATTCATTACATTGCATCTTGCATGTCTAGCATTGACCTCCATTTTTAACATGATTATGTGATTTCGTCTACACGTCACTTTGATCGATTAATTGCTATGTTTCTTACACCTTGGGTATACACATATGTTGATCACGATTATGCACGTATGATATACTTGTTGGCATGTTTGACTCGAGGTATAGCACATGATTGATTCACTATGGTCAGGCACTACTCTGCCTCAGCCTTAGGATCCCGACGGGGTGACTTTGGTATAGTTATATGACCTTGCTGCAGTAAGGACACGTCTTGGGGAATCCGGACCCTAGGAAACTCGAGACCCATTTGTACCCTGGCCCGGACAATGGTGTTCTCCTCATGTTTACAAGATCCCTCATTTGAGAGCATATGGCATGTGTAGTAGCCGCCTAGTTATGTACAGTATAAGTATTTATGATTCACGAGAGCATGCCGTATTTCTCGCACGATTGCCTAGTTTACAAGCATTGACATGTTATGATTTACTTCTATTCTTTAATTTGATTAGAGACAGCATGTGTTATCTTGTTACTGTTTATACTTTGTTGGATCGTTGTATTCATGCTTTGTCCTTGGTGTTGCAGGCTCAGAGACCCAGACTGACCCCTCGTTGGTCAATCAGGTTGCAGAAGAGACCCCCGAGGCCCTATTCGGGCTAGAGGAGTGGGCGTGATCCCTCCTTTCGGAGAGCGTTAAGACCTCATCTTGTATACGAGCCTTTATTCTTTTGAGATCTATCATGATTATATTCATTCATGAGTTGTATATAGTATTTTGTCTTATTTTGTAACATTGTCAGATATGATGTATGTAAACTCTAGTTTTCTACTCTGTTCCTACATATTGTGTTGTGATGTTTTGATATGTACAGCTTCCACGAATATGTTTGCACATATGAATCTTCCCTTGTATGTGTACATTTGGACCGGGTCTAAGTGTGCAGTGTTGAGTATTTAAAAATGCATATTTTCATACACATTTTGACCCATTTTAAAGACTTATTAACTTGAAAGAGCCTTATTTAGTGCGATATCATGGGTTAATTCATTTTAAATTCATTTATATATTTTTCTGCATATATTACTTAAAAATCATACTTTTTGCATAAATTCATGAAACCTGCTATTTTTGGAAAGTCTATTTTTTGAAAGTTTTGTGAAAATAATTTTTCTTATGAAATAAATTGAATTCTCTTCATCATTAGTTCATTCATATAAAATCATGAAGAATGATGTATATTTTTATTATCATTTCGTGAGAAATGGGCCCACAGTCATGCATATATGATGTTAGGGGTAAAATTGTCTTTTCACATGAATTCACATCTGTTTTGTAGGAAATTGATTATATAGGTCCCATTTGTAAAGAATTGAGGCAAGGAATTGATTTTCAAGAAAAAGGAGAGCATAATTGAAGAGAAAAGGAAATTGGAAGAAAATTGTAAAAAGTTGGCTTCATGGTCCCACACACACATGCACATGTGTAGGGCACACTTGTAAAATATCCAAGATGGGGTCCATTTATTTGTTGTACATTTTCAAGAGATTTTGAAGAGAATTTGAAGAATATCTCATTAAAGATGGACAAGGAAAGCCACATAGGAGTTCTTTTTGGAGAAGGAGAAGATTTAATTGAAAAAAAAATGAAAAAAAATCCAAGCAAGCTATTCCATGTCCAAAAGAGATTTTGGATCAGATTTTGGTTGAAAAAGAAAAGGAAAAAAAATCAAGAGGGTTATCTTCAACGATCTCTTCAAGTTAGGAGCCAACAAGGAGAACTTTTCAAAAAAGGAAAGTTGACGATGCAAAGAGATAAAAGGGGAAGTTCTACACCTCATGTGGGCCAAGTTTGATTCTAAGAGAGGATTCTTATTCCTATTTCATCTCTCAAAAGATCTCAATGCAAGGTGGCAAAGACAAAGAAGGAAAGGAGCATCCAAGAGGGACTTCTAGACAAAGCAAGCAAGGAAAAAAGAGAAAAATAAAAAGAAAAAAAAGTCCCCAAGGATATTGCACGTCCAAAGCATTGGTTGGAGCCTTTTTTTTCTTTTATTTTTTATTATTTTTAAGATTTTTAAAGTTTGAGAAGGAGTAGGACTTGAAAAAGTATAAATAGGGCACCCTTCTCCCATATTCTTCATGGAAGAATTACCCACCTCCCACCTCTAGAAATCTACACTCCATCTTTCCCTCTCTTCTTCTCTACATCTTAAGTCATCAAGGAGGCTTAGTTCTAAAGCCACACCACCAACCTTGAAGATCAACTAGAAGGAGGAATTCTTTTCCATCCTAGTATGTATAATCTTTTGGTTTACTTTTTTTCATCTAATGTAAAGGATTGTCATACTAGTTCAATAATATTCATCTTCTTATTCTTCTTATTCTTATGGTTGTATGATTGCCTAATTTGTGTTTTTCTTGTTTGGATTGACGACCCAAATAGAGAGCATACTTTAAGAAATTATTAGGCCTAGACTAATGGAGAATTTTGAGTGAATATACCGCCTTTAACTTCCATTGTTTACCACCTTTGACTTCAGTTATACCACCTTTGACTTCCTGCAATTTTTATTTTCTTTCATTGCACTTTTAATTTTAAATTTCTACATTTTTATTTTACTGCACTTTTAATTTATTTTCTGCACGTTTTATCATTTTTCTTGTTACATTCACATTGATTTTAAGTTTTGTTTTTGCATAGTTTGATGGTTGTATTAGGAGTCATTGCATCTATTTTCATGTCATAAGATTTTGTGCATATTTAAGTTGATGAAAATTAAGCCTTCAAATCTGAAACTAATGATTAAATTCGGACTCAATTTATAAACAGCATAATTTAACAGTTTCAGCAAACTGCAAAAACAGTTTTTTGGCAAAAAGTTTGAAGTGGGTGGACCAGTCAAATCATAGTATTTTTCTTTGAAACTTGGGAAAATTAAAGTTTAGGATGTGGTCTTTCATTCCCCAGAATTTCATATCAAAATAATTTCGGAAGGCTTGTGAACCAAAGGCTTAAACTTTGCCAATCAATCAACCTGAATCAGAATTTTTGCACAGAATTTTGCAAAGTTGTCATGTTCATGCATTCATAACTTTTTCGTTTTAAATCCTTTTTCACTTCCGTTTTTTTTTTTTGTTGGTTTCTTGCATCAGTAGGGTATAAATTCCAGCCATTAAATTTAGATTTAGGATGCATTAGAATAGTTCAAATCATGCATAAAATTTACATCAGCATACTAGTTTCTCATACTTAGAAATTTTCAGCATCTCATGGCGTGCATTGCATTACTAATTTTACTAACTTTCTAATTTTAAATTTATTTCTAGTTTGATGTTTTCGATTGTTTTAGTTAATTTCCAAAATTAAATATCTTTCTAAAATTATTTTAATTGAAGATTTTAAATTGGAAAGTTTACTAGTTTTGGAAATTCTAACTTAGGAAAATTTTTAACTCTAACATTGTTTAGTTTAGTTAGTTTCTAATTTTAGTTGTTATTTTTGGAAGTTCTAAATTGTGTTTTAGTTTTGTAGCAACTTTAGTTTTATTTTAGGAATTTTAGATTTAGGAAAGTTTCTTTCATTGGTTTGTAACTAATTTAATTTTGGTAAGTAGGACACTTGTATTTGTTAGATTTTAATTAGGTTAGTTTTAGATTTTTATTTTAAGGCAAGTCAAGTTAAAAAAAATACCTTAAACACATTGCTCCCTGAGGATTGACCTGGTCTCACCAGTTTTATTACTACATCACGGTTCTGCACTTGGAACTCACGATCATGCAGGTATGGGAATACGTGTGTCATTAGTTAGGCTTTTGCTAACCCCCGAAATCTTGGGCTTGGGTTTGAACTTCCATTGAAAATTTGGTGAATATAAAAGATCATCCTAGAGAGCAGATTATTGGTGATCCGTTAACCGGTGTAAAAACTAAGAAACAATTGGAGAACATTATGAGTCACTTGTGCTTTACTTCTGTTTTAGAACCTACATGCATTGTTGAAGCCTTTTCAGATAGTGAATGGATAAAAGCAATGCAAAAAGAATTGAACCAATTTACAAGAAGTGATGTTTGGTACCTAGTTCCAAGACCAAAGGATAAAAATGTAATAGGCACTAAATGGATCTTCAAAAATAAACTTGATGAAAATGGCATCATTGTTAGGAATAAAGCAAGGTTGGTAGCACCGGGATACTCTCAAATTGAAGGTATTGACTTTGATGAGACCTTTGCGCCAGTTGCCTGTTTAGAATCAATTAGGATTTTGTTATCTATAGCTTGTTTTTTAAAGTTTAAATTGTATCAAATGGATGTTAAAAGTGCCTTTCTAAATGGAATTTTGAATCAGGAAGTGTATGTTGAACAACCTAAAGGTTTTATAGACACAAAATTTCCTAATCATGTGTTTAGATTAAAGAAAGCTCTGTATGGTCTCAAGCAAGCTCCACGTGCTTGGTATGAAAGATTGACAAAATTCTTGTTAGATAATGATTTTCAAAGAGGTAGTGTTGATAAAACTCTTTTCATCCAAAAAACAAGAAAGTCAGTTTTAATAGCACAAATATATGTAGATGATATTATGTTTGGCTCTACGTGTAATGAATTGACTGCTTAGTTCGCAAATCTAATGCAATCTGAATTTGAAATGAGTATGGGTGGCGAACTGAATTTCTTCTTAGGTTTGCAAGTCAAACAATTACGTGATGGTATTTTCATTTCCCTGTCTAAGTACGCAAAGGAATTGGTAAAACGATTTGGTCTAATGGCTGGGAAACATGTCAAAACCCCCATAAGTTCAACCATCAAACTTACTAAAGATGCTAATGGCAAAGGGGTTGACTCAAGCCTATATAGAAGTATGATTGGTAGCCTGTTATACCTGACTGCAAGTAGGCCAGACATAGCATTTAGTGTGGGAGCGTGTGCACGATATCAATCAGATCCGAAAGAATCCCATCTGACTGCTGTAAAAAGAATCATCAAGTATATTGCCGATACAACTGATTATGGTCTGTGGTATCCTCATGACTCATCATCTTCCATTGCTGGATATTCAGATGCTGATTGGGCAGGAAACTTAGATGATAGAAAATCCACAAGTGGCGGTTGCTTTTATGTTGGAAATTGTCTAATAGCTTGGCATAGTAAAAAGCAAAATTCTATATCTCTTTCCACTGCAGAGGCTGAATATATTGCTGCCGGAAGCTGCTGTTCTCAACTCTTGTGGATGAAGCAGATGCTTATGGACTATGGCATTAAGCAAGGAATAATGAGACTGTATTGTGATAATACTAGTGCCATACATATTTCTAAAAATCCGGTCCAGCACTCTTGCACAAAACATATTGATATCCGACATCATTTCATTAGGGAATTGGTCGAAGAAGGAATCATTGTGCTTGAATATATTCAGACTGAACATCAACTTGCAGACATCTTGACCAAACCACTAGATGTGTCAAAAATTGAAATTTTGAGGAAATCTATTGGTGTTTGCTGTTTGGATTAATTTGTGTTTTGTTCAGGACCTACGGCTAAGCCGTAATTCATTTCACAGCTAAGCCATAATTTCTCTACGGTTAACCTGTATTTGCGCATACTTTACCCTATGGCTCAACCATCATGGTTTACGGCTCAGCCGTAAAATACTATACGGCTAAGCCGTACAAGGTTATTTTTGTCCTCGTTTTACGGGCTGATTTGTACTTAAGGCTGTCCCTTCGTTTTCTTTCTCACTGCGCCTGGATCTATTTTTCTGCCCTAAGCTCTCTGGTTTTCTTTCTTTCTTCATTCTTCATCTTCTGGGCTTCTTCCTCAAGGTATACTCTTCCCTTGCCTCCACCATTTTGATCCCCTCTTCCTCTTCTCTTATTTTCGTTTTGCTGAGCTCGGTTCATCTGTGTTGGTTGTGTGCTTCTTCTTTTTTGGTTTTTGGCTTACGTTCCTTTTTGTGAATTGGTTTTACTCTTGTTGTCTAAATACATCTGCTCTGTCACTATGCCTCCACGGACCAAAAATGCTTACCCCGCTGGTATGAGGCCTAGAGCCTCGAAAAGCTCCTCTAGACCTCAACAAAGCTCTCCACCCTATCCCAGAGTTTTGGTACCACGGGAACCCACTAGAGATAGGTCTTTTTCATCTCATCCCATTACTGTGGAGCGAAATGTTAATATCCTTGCCGTTGAAAAATATGGGGTTCATACCCTCCTCTCCACGGTTGGGTGGGAAAATATGCTCAAATGGGGTGGTCCTGCCTTCCCATCTATTGTACGGACCATGTATGCATCTATCAAGGTAGCATCTATAAACTCTCTCTCTTTTGAGATTGAATTCACTAATGGCACCAATGTCATCACTCCTGCCATCCTTTCTGCCCTTCTGTGTGTTCCTCTCTCTGATGTGCCCCCTTCGGTCATCAAGGATTCTCTCTCCGAAGAGGAAAAATAAATTGCCACTTTCGCTATATGTGGAGAGACCATCCCTTGGAAGGACAAGGGCTTCCTTCCTGCAGCTTCCTTACTTCCTCACTACCGGATCTTGCATGCCACATTCACGTGTAATATCTATCTTAGGAGGGGCAATTTCTCTGACCTGACCCCATTCATGGTTAATATCCTCTATTGTGTCCATATGGGGGTTAAAGTGTGCCTTACCTCTCTTATTTGTGCTTCCATCATTCGTTTCTGGCTATGTCCGGGTAGAGGCACCAATGCTTGCGTGTTTGGGTATCATGACTCGCCTTGCCTCTCATTGTGGGGTAAATTTACCATCTGATGAAGCTCCTGAGTCTCACCCCACCTTTGGGATTGTCAATATTCAAAACATGCGCTTCTCCAAGCAACAAGCGGCTGGTCCTCGCTATCATGATTCTGGGGATAAAGAAGACTCACCGGACGGGCTTCCCCTACAGCTCCCTCTACTGTTTCCCCTATTCCGGTTCCTCCTCCGGCTTCTTCCTCTGCCTCTTTTGAAGCTTGGCTGGCAGCACTCGAATAATGGCAAACAAAGATGAAGAAGCTATTGAAGAAATCATTTCAATACCTTTCAAAGATCTCCAAAAGCTGCCGGAGAGACGATGTGGCGATTCCTTCCCCCTCTCCTCCTTCCGATTGATGTTTTAGTTTTCTGTCATGTGTTTTGGTGGCGATACATTCTTGAGCACCTTGCATGTGCTTTGTCTTATGTTTATGCACTATGTTTAGTTTTTTTGGGCAATGCATTCTTGCTGTACTTTGGCCCTTGCTTGTACCTTGTATTGACCATGTCCTCTTTACTAATGCCCTGATTCTCTATGTATGGACTGTTTTATGCGTATGTGTTAGTGGCTTTGCTGGTTCTACTGTTCTCCCCTCTTTTTGTCAATATTGTGCCAAAAAGGGGGCGAATTATATTAATACCTTTAGGGGGAGCTTTCTAACCTCCCACCTTTCTAGTACATTGTGTTTAAAAACTTTTGCAAGTCAAGCAACATCTAAGGGGGAGCTTCAATCTATTAAACCTTCAGGACTTATGTAGAATTGTTTCTTTAAGGTGTATTCTATATTGTAAAACTTGTTGTATCCTATTGTTGAGTTACAATGTTGTATCTTCTTCATTATGTATATTTTTGTAACGAAATTGACAAAGGGGGAGATTGTTAGTGTCATTGTAAGAATGTGTTGTCAATTACGTGACCCAAGTCTAGTTTAGCTCTAGAAAGACCTAGTTACATCTATGAAGTTCAAGATCAAGTTAGATCAAGGAAGCTCAAGGTCTATCAATGAAGATCAAGCAAGTTCAAGGAAGATCAAGATCAATCAAGTCCACCATCTAGAAGACCCTCTATGAGTGCCAAAGGATAAGGTAACATTGACCCTCAATGTCCGTAGAAATAGAATGGGAAAAAGGGTTTCTAAACACCCTGACTTTGAACTATGGCTTAGACCACAGCTAAGCCGTAGATCATACGGCTCACTCTCCAGAGAGAAAATTTTGAATCATTTGTTCTACGGCTGACCCTACAGCTGCACCGTAAAAGGAATACGGCTAAGCCGTAGTATGATTCACTGTTAAGCCGTAAAGTTTACAGGCCACTTTTGAGAGAGTAGTTTTGGGAGATTTTAGCTTACGGCTGACCCACGGCTAGGCCATAAGGTGTTCACGGCTAAGCCGTATACGAATTTACGGTTAAGCCGTAAGCTTAACCGTAAGAAGGAATAACGTTGAATCTGGGTCAAACTAGCCATTGGATGCTGTCAGAGCATACGGCTAAGCCATAGGCCTTTTTGTTCTTAGCTGTAGATCTAACCGTTGGAGCTCCTCTGTATTTAAAGAGGACCTCTCCTTTCTTTCAAGTACATTCTTCAAACTAAGAAAAAACCCAACACAGCTGAACCTTTGCACCATTAGTAAAATCATATTAAAAGCTCCCACAACCATTTACTCTATAACTCTTGAAGTATCATTATTGTTCTAAGTAGAGTAGTTATGCATTTAGGAAAGGCTTCATTCAATCTGAGAAAATCTTAGCCTTCCAAACCCTTATAAAACCTCTTCCCTTGGTTGAACACTTATCTGAAGATCTTCATCACCAAGGATCAAGCACAAGAGGTCAAAGCTTGGAGGTAGTCTTTCAAGCTTCGTGAGCATCACTCAAAACTAAGGTATACAGTTCCTTGTTTGGGTGTTCTACTTTATTTCAGTTTTCTTTGCTGTATATGGTGGAAGACAAACCACCGCATCAAAAATTGTTGTAGTTGGTGGACTAGATCAAGGATCAACTACCTAATCAAAAATCCAGTTGGTGAAAAACAAACCACCGGATCAAAAATTGTTGCAAGAGGTGTTTGTTATGTAAGTACCTCATATTTAGTGGAACCAAGATAAATTGCTCTTGAGAGTGGATGTAGGTCTGGGACCGAACTACTATAAATTTCTGTGTTTATTTCTTGTTGTGTGTGGTGGATGCCGTATAGCTTTATTTACTTGTGTTGATTATCATTTTAAGCTATATCTTCATTATTCTAGTTGCATTTCTATACACTGTCGGCACACATAACTCTGAGCATCTTTCTTGATCTTACTTGTGGACTCTTAATTTTAATTAACCCTTTAGATTGCACACTAATAAAACCTCATTTTTGAAAAGAAATTTTGAATAGTCCTATTCACCCCCCTATGACTTGGTGAGATCTAGCTGTTGCATTTTCAAAGGCAAGTATAAGGAAACATTTTCTTTGCATGCAAGGTTTATTTCTTGATCCTTGATAGATTCTTGTGATTTTGTCCTTTTACAGCTCCTTTAATCTTAATGGATAATGCATGGAATTGATTCATGATTTTATTGATTTTGGGAAGAATAAAATGATAGTGATCATTTAGGGAACCTAAGAATATGGAATGGAAGCCTTTATTTTGGTTGAATATAGGTGGAATAGAAGAATGGATGAGAAAACCCGTTTGGAACCGAGCACACTCGTAACAGAGTGTTTTAGGGCCGACCGGTCGGTCCTAAAGCTCAATCGGTCGAATTGCCTCTCCGGGTAGTCCAACCAGTCGGGCAGATCGAATTTCATTTCTGGAGACGGTCCGACCAGTCAGACCCATACCCGATCGATCGGGTAAGCCTAACCTTTAGATTTTAGGAATGTGTTCCAAAATGAATTTCATGCTTGACTATGGACTCTCTATAGTTTACGGAACAACCTAATGATGGGTTATATCCTTTAACCGTAGAAAGAGACCAAGGTATCTACCTACCCTTATTATAGGTTGTAGGTTTAACCCAAGACCATTTATGACCATAGAGGTGGGATCCATTACTACACCAAACTAGCCCAACGGTAACTAAACATAGAGAAGGAAGAGTGTTGAGCTGTCACTCCTTCCCTCTTGATTCTCCGGTTAGTTTTCAATGTCACGTCATGGGTGTTGGCATAAGATGAAGTGTCCTTTACATATATAAGTAACGCCGAGAATGGTAACACAATGACACTGAACGTCTTATGAATACACCGTATTGAATGACCTTGGAAACCCGGATTATCTAGCATAGGGTTGGCTAGTAACTATCCTTGGTAGCCTTCCAATCTAATTGCATTCATATTAATAGTAACCTTGACCTCAATATGATAATTCATATTAATATGCATTATTGATGATCAGTATTCTACTCATTTGCGATTCTATGATTGGTATTTTCATCAAGACTAAAATACATTTCTGAATAAGTATAAACAGATCATTATACGCTGAGTATTTGATTCAGATTAGTTCCAACTTACTTGGAGTCGACGCCACTTAGCTTATGCCTCATAGGAGGTTTGACGGGACCGAATGGGAGTATTTTATCAGTTATCTACTGCAGTAGTTATCAGAAGAATGAGTCGACACTCTTATGGTAGCTAGTCGGCCTTGGCCCGATCGTTAGTGATTCCCACAGGTCAGTATACTCTCTTATTAGAGAGGAGATAGCAACGTGGTTGCCATTTTCTATGACGTACTCTTTATTCATGATTCTTTATTCATGCTTACTCATATGCATAGGTGCCTAGATTTCGATATTGCTCTCTTTTAATTATTACGTCATTTTAATTCAATTATGATATCATGTTAAGCTTATGTATCCTTATCTTGACTTAACCGTCGTGTTAACGAGGTTACCTTGGTGTTATAGGTACGGAACCCGTTGCTAGTCCGGCACTCAGGGCGCTCCCGGAGGGAACCCTAGCGTTACCTCGGGATGTGAACAAGTGGAACGAGGAAGATATCTTTTCTTAATCCTCCTCAATAGCGCAAAACAGGCTTATTTTGGGTTGACTTAGCTTAGCCATGGATTGGCTTAGGGTTGATCTTGACATTTTGTATTATTTATGGATTTTTCATACCTTATGCATGTAGTCGGGATAATTAATAGACTTTGTTTTATTAATGAACTGAAGTAAATGTTTTATTAATGCTCATGATATGTACAGGTGAATTCTTTAGGTTTCCGCTTAATTAATTATACTTGTTAATACGTGTTTACGAATCTTCCTCACACGTACCTGTGGGATTACCTTTGTGACAGTTTGTATGTGTCTTACTATGGCACGAATTGTCACGGGTACGTGTGTTACGCCGCGAAATCCACAATAAATCCCCAATTCTCAGGTTTGGGGCATGACAGTAGAAGGATAAGGTTAATGGAATTAGAAGAGCTATCCAATGAGCCCAAACCCCATAATTCGAAAAAGCTACGAAAAAGGCCTCTACACTTCCTAAAATTATTAGCTATCTCTTAATAAGCTTAGACGGACTTGAAACCCAATGAAACTGTGCACACACAATCCTAATGCTAAACCGGACACGCTTAGACTTTAAGGGCTTATTTAGTTATAATACAGTTTAGTTTATAATAATAACTTAATTAAGGTACGGAACGCTACAGAAAGGAAGAAGAAGAAAAAAAAAAAGAAAGGGAGGGGAGCAATCCCCATTGGGGATCCTCTCTCTTCTCTCCGGTCATTAAGGAGCACTCCCCCCAGGTCCCTTCTGCCCACTGTCACTTTTTTCTTTCCTACTTTTATCCATTTTTTTTTCTTTTGCTCTTCCTCTCCTCCACACTACTATCACACAGTCCTAGAACTTGATCCCCGTCTTCATCCACCTAACCCATCACCATCATCTCCATTGTACAAACCCATCACCACCTCTACTCATCACTACCTCCACCCATTTCATCTTCTCCACCTCACTGTTAGGCAACCAAACACCAAGCCAAATAGCCACCTGCACCAACCACTTCACCACCCTCCATACCTAACCTCACAGCCATCATCGTCCATCATCATCACCTCTTCACACCAACTCTGCACTCCACACAATTCATTTCACCATTCGCAGCACCCTCCGCCATGCAAACCTCTACACTAGCCCACCACTACACCCACCTCCATCACCACCATTACACCACACTCTGCCCGCACCCCTTCCACTCTTTACAACCCATCACCATTATATTTAGCCAAACATAAACCATCCCACCAACAACCTCAACCACACCATCTTTCTATACATCACATTCACACTTATACCACGACCTCCACTCTCTTTTCACCATCTTCTCTGGCACACTACATAACCACCTTACACCTCCACTCTCTAGTCCCCACTCATCACCACACCCTGACATCCATCTCCACGGCCTGCACCAATATCACACTTGTAATAACCTAACCTGTCCTGGTGGGTCAGCCTTATAGGGTGGGCCATGATAGTCCAAACCATGTTTGGAGCCTGACTGGGAGTCCAAATTTGATTGGAATGTTTTAGGACTTTTGGTAAGTCCATAGTGGGCTAAAAGAGGACTATTAGGAGAATAAGGAGTCCTAGCAGACTTTCCTCTCGCAAAATAAGTTTCCAATAAGGTTACCCTGTAGTTTCCAAACAGGACTTCCCTCCAAACACTATATATATTAGACAATAGGTTTCCTCTATGGCATGCACAGCAACGATAGAAATTACAAGAGAAACACAGAGAGAGTGAAGGAGAGAAAGAGAGAGAGAGAGAGAAGAAGAAGAAGACTGATTTAGCTGTGAAATTGTTAGGAGGAGAAGAAGATCAATAGCGGGACGCGCGGTGGATGTCTGACGAGAGACCGATCACTGGCCGAGCAACTTACTTCTATCGAAAGTAAGTAGAATCTACTTGAACCTCTGACGAACTGTGAATATTCTATCCCAGTGCTACAGTGATTGTCAGCACATGGTAACGGCCCGATTTAGTTTTCAACATAAAAATCAATCATCAAATCGATGATCGGATTTGATGGTAAGAAGTGGGGCTGGTACTCGACCCCGTTTTGGCCCTGTTTTGGAATGGAAATCAACAAATCTAGACCCTTGAGTGAAGATTTAAGGAATTACCCAAATCTGTCGACTGTGTAATGGTAGAAACTACTTTCAAAAACCTATTTCTTAGATGGGAATGTGGCAAATAAAAATCTGGTGATTCACATACCTTTGAAACTTTGATTCGGCTGAGAAGATGATGGATTAACCTACAAATTCAGATCGGAACAGAGATTTCTAAACTCCGAGACTGTCAAGGATTCGTTTGGCCGACTAAGGTTGTGGGCCACGTGGGGCCACCTGATCCAAGATCACGTCCACACATCTTGAAGTAGACCCCTGGGCAACCACTAAGATGTGGGTCCCATGTATATCAGACCGTTGGGCTCCACCCTGCAACTGCCGCAAGTCGGGCCTGGCAATACTCTCCTCTGACGAACGAAACAACGGAACAGGCGTGCGTGTATGTGTGCAGTTGACGACTTGGAAGATGTTTTATAGACTTCTGGAATTTACAAATTTGCCCTTGGTATTTTAATTATTTCCTAAAAACCCTGCTAAGGCTTTATGACAAATTTACGGCATGATAAGTTACGAACCCAATATTGTCTACTACCTAAACTTGTGGGGATCAATTATTTAAATGTTATGTGGGCATTTTCATAGCCACTAATTATTCCCTATGACTTGATTTTTCTATTATAAATTTTATAACTAGTTCCTTCAATGTGATATTTCTAATTGGATTTATTAATTACATCTTGATTCCTGTGGAAATCTTATGATAAATAATTGATTACCTCAATAAGATATGGGTAATGCCACAGCCTGATACCCATTCCAACTCGGAGTGGGGCGAGGATTAACCAGTGTTATATGGTATTGGCCAAGAAAAGAACAAGATGATGCAATCAATTAGAGTGGAGATGGATCTATAATAAATATATTGGTCAAACTTGTCATTCATGTTTGAAATAGAGTAACTAACTGCTGGCACTAACTATAAAACTTCTCTCATGGATGTTAGTTGAGGGAAGTAAGTTCAACACATGGTAGCAAGACAGGCCATGTCGTTGATAGAAATGTAGATGCTCCAGTGTGGGAGTATCGGAACATGCTCAACATTCATGGTGGATGATAAGCCATGTTGTTGACAGAAACGTAAATACACCTGTATGGGGTATCGAAACCATTTGATGCCGCAGGGGGAGATTACTCAAGAAAGAAATTGATTAAGATGTTATTTTAATACTATTTTTGAATATATATAAATATTCTCTGAATGATTGAAAATATGTGATACCTTAATGTTTTCCTATTCTACTCACCAGTGTTACTGATCAGTGGTTCGCCCCACTTCAAGTAATGCAGTCCTGGAGGTTGCGGGGAGTGATGGGGATCAGCCGATGGATTTTCGCGTGCGTGGCTGATCCAGAGCGTGAAAAGCAAAGAATAGATTTGTAGTTGGGATTAGCCCAAGACTTAGATATTTCTCTTTTCTACAAATAAAGATTGTCTTATTCAGTAGTGTTATCAAGACTTCTAATATTTATATAATAGTTGAAATACAATGAAAATTGATTGTTTATGACCTTGATGCTCATGAGAATTTGATTTATGTAGTGTTATTACAAAAATTTGAGTACGACTTAAGAATCTGAAGAGCTCCAAACTCTTGGGTCATTACAACACCCCAACATCCATCTCCACCACCTACACCAGTACCAACCCACTTATCCATCTCCAACACCATCACCCTCCAGAACTGCCATCTCGCCAAAACCACCTTGACAAGCCCCCTTTTACCAAGGCCACCTTCATCGCCACCGAACATACACACAGTCTATAACAGCCACGCCAACCTTCTCAAAATGAGCCACCACCTTCACCTACACACACCATCCTCTTATCATCTCCAGACAGTCCTGCCACTGCCTTTGTCATCTACTGCACTACTCACAATTGAAAACCCCACCAAACCCAGCCTCTAAGCACCATCTTCATCACTGACATGTGCCATCACTGCCCACCTTCTCTCGATCTCTAAGCCAAAAAAAAAAAAAGCAAACTTTTCCTTATTATTTTTCACTGGTCCACGACTAATATGGGTTTAGACTGATTGAATATGCTCCTTTGTGCTTAGAATCCCATATCTTCATGCATTCTTAATTCACTGCTTTTGTTTCTTTTGTTTTATTAACATATAACATGCCCATGCATTTCTTTTTCTATTGATTGTTTGGTCCCACTCAACTCTTCATTGTTTTATTCGTTTCATCCGTCCCTTCACATACCACCATCATCCGTAAACATTAAAATTACATTAAAAAAACGTAACATAAAAAAATATTTTCTTTTCTGTCCTTGTCATTTTTTAAATAAGAAAAATATAAAAGACAAAAAACAAGGTAAAAGATATTAAAAATCTCTAAAAATAATAATAATTGGAAAACTTGGATTAATTGGATCATATTTTTGAGTGAAACTTAAATTCAAAATCAATTTAAAAATAATAAATCCAATTAATTTAAGTAGGTCATAAATTTAGAATAGAAGGTTAGGCCCCATCACCTCTCCTCTGTTTCATTAGGGGACCGGGAGAGTGGATGTGGGTGATTTAGGACCTTAGAATAGGGTAGAAACCCAATTATTAATAAAGCATAATTTAATTGGATTAAATTCAAGTGGAAATCCCCTAGTTAGGCCCTTCTAGCCCCAATTATCAAAAATCCAAAAAAAACTATAAAACAAATAAAACCACCCTAACAAATATTTTCTTCTCTTTCCTTCCACCTCCGGTGCTAAATATTTTAATGTGCTAAAATGATAAAAAGGAAATAAAGGCCAATTCAAAGATTAATTTAATGATAATGATAAGATTAATGTGTGACTCAATCCCCCTTTTCAATTAATCAAACAATTGATCCGAATGTGGTCGCCCTTCAATTGATCCGAATGTAGTCACTTTCAATCCAATCGGCCTATTGGCCATAATTTTCATTTTCTTTCTTCTTTAAATTGAAATTATATATGACACCTTGTTTGTATCATTACTTTTATTTTAAAATTGGCTTTTAAACCTTTCTTTGCTAAGGAATTTGAAGGGGGTACCTAGGAATGAGACTGATCCTCTTCTAAAATATTTGGCACCTCCCCCCTTTTTATTTTATTTTCATTTATTTTATTCTACTTGGATTTGATTTTAATTGATCATATATTATGAACACGGATTATCTTCCTACCTGAAACCCATAATATGAACCACATTGTGACCCATACTTTGACAAGACCCAAATTAAGTGAAAGAACAACCGTCATGTATTGTTGGTAGCACATTAGACGAGAGAAAACCCACCTTATTTTCTCCTATTATTTCTTTAACACTAGTCGAAGAACAAAGTCATAGCCATTACCATGACCGGCGATCGTGATCCGTCGATTTTGAGGGTAGTTGGAATCCTCAATTTTGATGTACAAATATTAAATATCGTATAAATAGATAAATGGGGATCTCCCTCCCCTAGGGGATCAAAATTTACATCCGACAATCGGTCCATGCAAACTTCTCATTCTTACTTCTTCCCAATAAATTGGACTCCGACATTTACATCCATATAATGCTTTAAATGGAGCCATGCCAATGCTTTCATGGAAGTTGTTATTATATTCAAACTCACATAATGAAAAGTGCTTATTCCATTTCTTGTTGAAGTTTAGAACATTAGTACGCAACACGTCTCCTAATGTTTGAACGGTCCATCCAGATTGTTCGTCAGTCTGTGGATGATATGCTGTACTGAAACTGAGCTTGGTACGCATAAATTCTTAAAAAGCCTTCCAAAAGAATAATACAAATCTGGTATCATGATCGGAAACTACAGGCACTGGCGTACAGTGCAACCTTACAATCTCGTCCACGAACTTCTTGGCCATCTTTGAAAATGTCATACCCTTCTTGAATGGGATGAAGTGAGTTGATTTTGTGAGCCTATCAATGATCACCCAAATTGCATTATTCTTCTTGTTCATTGGGGGTAAACCGGAGACAAAATCCATAATGATGTGTTCCCATTTCCACTAGGAATATGCAACGGGTGAAAGGGACCAGGAGGTCTTTGATGATTAGTTTTCACCTTTTGGCATGTAAAGCACTTAGCCATGATACCTGCGATTTCTCTTTGCCTGTTGTTCCATCAAAACCAATCTTTCAGATTTTAGTACATCTTTGTACTACCAGGATGCATCGCATACCTAGCATAGTGCGCAGTTGTCATAAGGCTCTCTTTCATGCCATCATGAGCTGGTACGCATAATCTATTCCTGAAATATGGAACACCATCTTCCAAATGGAAATCCGGTGTATCTGCAATATGATCTTTAATCCGTATCAGATTAGGGTCTTCAAAATGTCTATCTTTGACTGCTTGAATTATTTCAGGTTGAAAAGCAATTGTACTTGCAAACATCACCAAGTCATCCACTAATTTTACTTCCATCTGCATGTCCTTAAATTCATCTTGTATGAATAATGTTGTACTTATCAAGGTATTCAGATTTACTGTTTTCCTGCTAAGAGCATCTGCTACAATGTTCCTTTTTCACGGATGATACTTGATAGGGAAGTTATAATCCTTAATGAACTCAAGCCATCTTCGTTGCCTCATATTCAAATCATGCTGATCGAAAAGATACTATAAATTACGGTGATTTGAATGAACTTCAAACTGTCCACCATATAGATAATGTCACCAAAGTTTCAAAGTGAACACCGTTGCTGCTAGTTCGAAATCATACGTGGCATAGTTCTTTTCATGCTTTTTTAACTGTCTAGAGTCATAAGCAATCACCTTATCATTCTTCATCAAAGCACACTCCAATCTAACTCTAGAAGCATCTGAGTATATTATGAAGCCTTCACTCCCATCAGGTAAGGTCAACACTGGGGCCGTGGTTAACTTTTCCCTCAGAATTGTGAAGCTTGACTCACATTCATCACTCTAAATAGAAGGTGCATTCTTCCAAGTCAGCTTTGTCAATGGAACAGATATTTTGGAGAAGTCTTGAACAAATCTTTTATAATAACCTGTAAGTCCAAGAAAACTTCTAATCTCTGTCACATTCTTTGGTCTTCGCTAATTTATAACTGCCTCAACTTTCGCCTGATTGACTGCCAAACCATTTTGTGAGATGATATAACCTAAAAATGTCATTTGCTTTAACTAAAAATTACATTTCTCCAATTTTGCATATAATCGATGTTCTCTTAACAATTGTAATGATTTTCTCAAATGGTCTGCATGCTCCTCAACTGTCTTTGAATAAACTAGGATGTCATCAATAAAGACCATAATAAATTGATCCAAGAAAGGAGCAAAGACCCTATTCATCAAAGCTATAAATATAGCAGGTGCATTAGTTAAATCAAAAAGCATCACGAGAAACTCGTAGTGGTGATACCTTGTTCTAGCTGTTTTGGCAATATTATCCTCTTTAACTCTCAATTGATGGTACCCAAATCTCAAATCTATCTTTGAAAAGTACGCGGCACCTTGGAGTTGATTAAACAACTTATCAATGAGCGGCAGTGGATATTTATTCTTGATCGTCACCTTGTTCAACTGCCGATAATCAATGCACATCCTAAGAGTATCGTCCTTCTTCCTTATAAACAACACTGGTGCTCCCTACGGTGCCACACTAGGGTGTATAAAACCTTTATCGATCAAATACTGCAATTGTTTCTTTAGTTCTTATAACTCAGCAGGAGCCATCCTATGCGGAGCTTTGCTAATTAGAGCAGATCCTAGCACCAGTTCTATAAAGAAATCAACTTCTCTAACAGGCGGTAAACGGGGGACTTCATTAAGAAATATGTCGAGGAAGTTGCGTATAACAGGGATCTCCTCAAGTTTCTTAAGCTCCTTATTTTCGAAGATAAAGGTAATCAAGCCTTCATAACCCTTGCGTATCATTTTATCCGCTTTGAATGCAGAGATGACGTACTTAGATGATTTCTTCTTAATTTCCTCGAAATGAAACCTATTACCCAAATCTTAATGTGTTGTCCTATTGTAACAATTTACACAGGCACGATATCTCGCTAGCCAATACATACCAAGGATGACATTGAAATCTAGCATGGACAATAGAACCAAGTCAACTGGGAGTTGACGAATTTCGATCTAAACGTTACATTGAAGATAGTATAAACTACACTCCACTCTCTTGCCTATAGGAGTGGATACCATCAACACATACAATAGTTGTTTAGGCGGCTTCCGTAGCTTCACAGAAAAATGAGGTGCAATGTACAAATGTGTAGACCTCGAATCAAACAATGCTTGTGCTTCTTCATTAGTTATAGAAATGATTCTTTCTACCACATTAGCATCCTCTATGCTCTTATTAGTCGCAGCATAAGCACGGGAATTCTAGCGGTTCTGCTTCGGGCCTTAACGTGGCTGCTGCTATTTGCCTTAAGAAGTGGATGCGCTAGAACGTGACTGATGGGTAGGCTTGTACCTTGGACATTGAGCCATCTAATACTCCATAGAACCACAAATCAGACAAGCTTTGGTATTCCTCCAGCATGCCTCAGTCCTATGAGGCTTCCAACAATGACCACACTTCATAACTGCTTTACCGGGATTACCTTGACCACCCTTCATCTTCTTTTATGCTTGCCTCTTAGCACCAAAAGATGTGTTTCTTTTAGGGTCCATAGCTCTCTTTTTATGGGCATTAGCGTCCACGGAGTATGCTCTATCGACAGCATCATTAAAAGTGGTTAGCCTCTGGAAAGCTGTAACATAATTTTTGTACATCGAATTCAAACCAACAATGAACCTATTAACTTTCTTCTTCTCCATATTGATCATATCTTCTGCATACTGAGACAACTGAGTAAACGTATGTACAAAAGTTGCCACAGACATTTGTTGTTCTTACAATGCCATGAATTCCAAATCTTTTTCCCTCAAACATGAGCCAGAATAAACTTTCTTTTAAACTGTTTCTTGAAAATCTCCCACATCGTAGCAACAAGCATATCCTTGTAAGAATCCCTCACACTTTCCCACCAAGTTTTAGCCACTCCATGAAACATAGAAGTGCTGGGCAAGACCTTCTGCCTATTAGTGCAAATAACCATGTCAAACACATCATCAATGTGTCAATGTGTTCTAGCCATTCATCCGCTTGTAGAGCATATTCTTTGCCATGAAATTTTGTAGTCCTTCTCTTTCTACACTTTTCATATAAAGCATTAGAGTCATTCTCTTTTGGCTGAAACACAACTTGTTGCTCTACATGAGGCTGTGGAACTGAAGGCTGCCTTTGTCTCTCGACTATAGCTACCATCTGAGCTTGTAACGCATGCATGGATTGCATTTGTACTTGCATCGCTTGGGATTGAGTCTGGATAGCTTGCATTACTGTCATGTAACGATCTTCAGTATTTGAAGGTGGGGGTTAAAGAGCAGTTCAACCGTTTTTAATAGCGGATTCATACCACTCTTGTTGTTGTTGTTCGTGACCAATCCCGATGCCATTTCTTGCAAATATCAAAACATTTCTATCTGAGAATTACCCATCTAACCCCCCATACCAAATCAAAATATTAAACTATAGGGTCAAATATTTTAATATTCACTTTATTTTATTATATCCTCACCACGTTCCTACATGCCTAAATCTTTTCAATGACTCGTTCATGCCTCTGATACCATACTAATATGTATGTCATGACCCGAGTCTAAGAATTTGGGTATTAGGGTTAATCACGAGGTGTGACACGTGTATTCCCATGTAATTCACATTTAGACCAGGGTCAAGATGAAATTACACAAGGGATATTCACATACTTACACGTGTGAGCTGCTTTAAACAAACATTTGTCCAAGCATTTAATATGTAAAAGCCAGTCAATGTCACAAACAAAATTTAGATTTTCACAAGGGTAACACTATTTCCAAGATATCAATTCATGAAACAATGCATAAGAGATAACTACATGACATGTTTAGATAAAAGTTTATACACAGCTTATAACTTGACTTGTACAAAACCAAGATAAAGTTTATAGATATGAACAAAATGATGTACAAGTATCGAAAATAGGGAATCATGATCTATGTATACAAAATGATACTAATGCAAAGTCATGAAATCCTAAACCCTAAAATAATAGCTCAAATATGATCATTTCGCTCTTTAGGGAGGGGATCAGTTAGAGTTCCTTTGCTGTCCACTTGTCGAGGCCTGAAGGGACCTTGTGGATGTCCTCGGATGTCTCCTCAATCTTCACAAGATCGGGACTGGGATCCGAGCCTGTAACACCATTAGACGATGAGTGAATAAGACTATTCAGCAAAGTATAAGTATAATTATGGTAATAGGCATTGTATCTAAAAGAATCAATGACAATTTAATCAATAAAAGTCAAGTTCATGTAGTACGCATGTTGTGCATGGAATAAAATATGATATAAGAATCAATACGATGAAATACTTTGATAATTGGCTACTACATTTACTATATCCTCCTTCTAGGGATCTTTGCATTGGGAACACGAATGCCCTGGTCAAAGGAACGACTGGGTTTCTACATACATTGAGTTCAGAAGCTCCAAAGCCACACTGCAGTGGCATCATTCAATATACTACACCGAAGTCAACCCCACCAGGTATCATAAGGCTGAAGCTGAATAGAGCCAAATCAGTTCGAGTCATATAATTAAAATTGAGTAATTTGTGCAATTTGTTTTATTGAGAACCATACATTATATGCTCAATTCACGTTCAATTTGTTCTTACTCAATTCAACATTGACAATAGGGAATCATAAATCAATAAACATTTCAAGTAGAATCAATGCATACTATGTTCATTTTAATTCAAAATCATTCAAATAATAGAAGACAATAACGACAATCCAATATGTTATGCAATTCAAATTAATAGAATAACGGAACTTTACAAACCAACCTTAATCTAGTCATCGATTGTTTCTAACTATGCATAATGATATAGTTTTAAGTTAGCCAATATATGGTTGTCTCTTTTTGATGTCACAATATGTAAGGAATGTCTATCGAAGTCCCTTAAACCAACACCCATGGGGAGGTGCAAACAGATGGACAACACCCCATGAGAGAGTCTCAGCCCTCAAGACCCTTCATGGTATTTAATTATTCCATTAGGCCAATGAGTATGATAAAAGGGATCCAAGAACTAAGGTTCTATAAAGTCTTTAAAGTGTCCCTAAGTAATCCAATAGTTCAGGGTGTTTCAGCTTAGCCGTGTTTTTTCTACGACTTAGCTGTGGTTTCCTACAGCTTAGTCATAGATTACACTACGGTTGAGCCGTAGTTTCAGTTATATTCACCTGCACCTACGGCTGGATTATAGAATAGTCTATGGCTTAGCCGTATGGCGTCTACGTTTGAGTCGTTCTATTCTATTCAGCCGCACCTACTGATTCTTAAATTTTTGGCTCTCTGGATTTCGAGCCATAGCATGTTTATGGCTTAGCCGTAAGCTTTAAAATTTTTTGAGCTATTTCTGTATTGAAGTGTAGTTCGATATAGAACTCTTGTAGCTCCTATCTCCATTCTATTATCATTTCCACTACTCTCATTTTCCATTCTCAAGTTCTCATATTGACTCACAGTTCAACATTCATCAACAAGATCTCATAATGTAATAGAGTTTAGAACAACTAACATACAGGGATGAAATTCACAGTAGATATAAATTTAGAATTACAAGAATCAAACAATACCAACTTGCAATCAACCAAAATTAGCTTATACTTGCCTTGACTTAAAAGTTCAAATCACTTCTCCTTCCCTTGGCTCAACTTGAGAAAAAATACCCAATTGTTGAACCTATATGCCATGCATGTAAGAAATGAAGAAGCAGATGAGTGTTACTTAATCAAGGAGTCTCCTTGACTCTAGTCTTAACCCAAGAGAGCTGTAATGGAAGGAGATCTTCCTTTAAAGATTGATTAAAAAGAAAAGGTACTTGAGTCCTTCAGTTCACAGAGTGAGGAGAGCTAGAAGATAGTGGGAATGGGAGATGTGAACTCCATATCACACATGCAAGCTATAAGACCTTCGGTTGTCGATAGAAATGATGATGAAGAGTTAAAGGAAAAAAAGTACTAGAGCAAGGTGAGTAACAGAGAAAAGAGAAAAGATCGAATGAAATGGGTTTTGGCTCCCTTTTAATCTCAACTCCCTGGGGTTTATAAGAAAATCCATATGTCTTGAGGTATTTTCATTTTAAGTCAAATGAGAGTCCAACAAATTTACACAAAGTTGGATGCATTCAAGTCAAGTACAAAGGTTAACAAGCTCAATGAGACAAATGCGATGATATCAATATGATGCATAAATGACGAAAAACTATGAAATCTAAAATTATGGAAATGTTCTTTCATCTACCTAATCAAGGTTAAACTCGTCCATAACTACTTATCCATAACCCAAACTTGACCTATTAAGCTCAATCGGAGCAAAAATGCCTAAATCTAACCTAATTATAAATAAAAGTTATTAATTAGATTAAGTCTTTATTAATTAAATAATATCGTACTTAATTAGTCTCTAATTGTACTTAATTAGGATTGGAGTGTTACATATTTCAATCATCCAAATCAAAATTTGGCAAAGCTAGAACCTTTAAGAAGATCTCAAAGATCTAAAAGGTCTACTATATTGGATGACTATATTTTTTATATTCAAGAATCTGATTTTGATATAGGTATCAGAGAAGATCCTGTAACATTTCACAAGACATAAAAGTGATGATTTGAATAAATGGATCGATGCCATGCAAGAAGAGTTAAAGTTCTTATTTGTAAATAAAGTCTGGGATATTGTCAAATTGCCTCAAGGGTTTGCAGCTATAGGATGTAAATGGATCTTTAAGACTAAACAAGACCAAATGGCAAAATCAAACTATTTAAGGCCATACTTGTAGCCAAGGGATTTACTCAAAGAGAAAATATTGGTTATAAGAGACTTTTTCACCAGTTTCTTTAAAGGACTCTTTTCGAATCATAATAACATTTGTAGCTCATTTCGATATAGAGTCACATCAAATGGATGTGAAAATAACATTTTTAAATAAAAATTTAGCTGGAGAGGTATAATATAAAACAACTTGAAGGATTTTAGGAAATAAGAAGAGAGAATCTATTGTGTAGATTAAAGAAATCTATATATGGACTTAAACAAGCATCAAAGCAATGGTATATCAAGTTCAATGATATCATCACTTCCTTCAGGTTTAAGGAAAACATTGTTAATCAATGTATATACCTGAAGATTAGTGAGAGTCAGTTTATTATTTTAGTCTTATATATAGATGACATTCTACTTGCTAGTCATCTAGACCTGTTGTATGAAACAAAAGAATACCTCACAAAGAACTTTGAAATGAAAGACATAGGCAAAGCAGCCTTTGTACTTAGAATCAAGATTTTTAAGGGCAAGTCTCGAGATATATTAGGATTATCACAGAAAGCCTACATCAATTGAGTTTTTGAAAGATTCAATATGCAAAATTGTTTTGAAGAAAAAGCACCTATACCAAGAGGTGATCAATTCTCTAAAGACCAATGTCCTAGAAATGACATCGAGAGAAAACAGATGCAGGACATTTCCTATGCTTCAATTGTAGGAAGTCTCCTGTATGCTCAGACTTATACACGCCCAAATATTAGTTTTGTAGTTAACATGCTTGGAAGATATCAATCTAACCCTAGCATGGCTCATTGGAAGGCAGCAAAGAAAGTCATGCGAAATCTACAAGGGACTAAAGAACATATGTTCACTTATAAAAGATCTGATTACTTGGAAAAGACTTGATATTCAGATTCAGATTTTGCTGGGTGCCTCAACACAATCATGATACATTTTTCTCCTTGCTTGGAAAAGCATTAAACAGACTACAACTGCTTTTCGACATTTTAAGCTGAATTTGTAACATGCTTTGAGACTACTAATCAAGCTGTATGGCTACAAAATTTTATTTCAGGGCTTCAAATCATGGACTTCATTCCTAAGGCATTGAAAATTTATTGTAATAATACCTCAGCTGTTCGTTTCTCCAATAACGACAAGAGTTCAAACGCTGCAAAGCACTTTCAGATAAAATATCTTACCATTTAAGAGAAGTTTTGGGATCACCTTATGTTTATAGAGCAAATAAGTACGTCGCTCATGATTGCTAATCTTATAACCAAAGCATTGCTAGGAAAGGCCTATAATGATCATGTTAAAGACATGATTCTCATTGTGTTACCTTAATGTATGTGGTTGAAAGGATTTATGCTTATTTGTTTGACACTTTTAGTTGGTCAATTTTCATTAATAATGATTTTGTTCTCTTCCTCATTTTTTTTTGCATAATTAATTAATTATTGAAGAGCAAGATAAATTTCATTTGGACCAATAATAGGAATTTTTGTCCCCTCTTATTGTTTTCCTCAATTTATGACTTGATTAAATGGAGTTACTAATGTTGTAGTACATTAAAGGAATTATGTCACATAATTGATGTTTGATCATTATGATCCACATTAATGGTTTCATTTACTCATAGTGTATAAGAATCAGCATAAATAAGATTGATTGGGCTGTTTTTTCAAATAAGCTGCCACTCATTGGGATTTTTAAATTTAGTTGAATCTAAGTTGAGTCATTTTGTTAACAAAATTTTTTAAATAATATATTATAATAAAAAGTGGATTGTTTTTATATGGTCACCATGATCAAGTGGGAGATCACACATGTGTGGTCATTCAAACCAAGTGAGAGATTGTTGGACGTGTATGGTCCTCATGATCACATATCTAATACTGTTAGTACCCATGGTTTGAGTCCACTAATTTAAGATGCTTTCCCCTTTTGACTTTTGGTTTTGCTAAATATATCTTGGATTCAATATTAGTAAGTCAAATCAATTAATATTCTTGTTTGACTAATCTTTGAGGGAATTAAGGAAACTTACATTTAATAGATTTCTTTGATGTGAAGAAATCTCTCTAGGGCTTTTTTGTAAAAGTAGTTTTCCGGTCCTCTCTCTTAACTTACGAGATTTGCAAAGTATCCATCAACTCTCACACATCTTGAAGTGGGTGATAAGAGAGATAGGAGAAAACTCGATTTGAGAAACACGATCTACTCATCATCAAGATCATAGCGCAATGTACACTGATATTCTTTGAGATTATCTATTGTTTAATGCATAAGTCTAGATCCATAGGTTTGATTTTGTTTCAAACCATATATTAGATCTTACACCTTTCCTTCTCTTCGTTCACCACCGTCCTGTGGTCAACGCTGTTGTAGATGCCAGTCGAGATAATCTGCTAATTAAGCAACAAGGGCTCATGTGATAGTGAAGAGAACGTCTTCTTCTTGTTTTTATCTATTTCATCCTTGTAATGATACCATTATACCATCCCTATAAATATGATACTCATACCGCGAGTTGGTCTGTAATGACCACGACCATTACATCTTTGATGGGAGGGACGAAGCCCAAACGCCAGCCTTGTCCAACTGTAATCCTGAGACCTCGTCTTGCAGTATCAGCGTGAAGCAACCTGGGTCAATGTGCGGCAATCGGCCAAGGGCCAGGTGGGGCTGTGGGCACTTAGGGTAGTAGTTCATCCGAAAGCAGGCTCCCAACCCATCGAAAGCCCAAAGCTCTCCAATAGAGAACTCTCTGCGAGCCCTAAGTCCCTGTTGAAGACAGACAACCTAGGAAGCACTAGTTATTAAAATATGTACACATATCTGTACCGGGTAAGTATCTAGTATGGGTACACATATGGGTACAGTGGAATACATATCGGGTATGATCAAACATGCCCGGTACGTCCTTAACTTTCTGGGTACACCTCTGGTATGCACCCAATACAAACCCGGTGCATATCCGGTACTTATCCCTCTTTTTTTTCAACTTTGTCTAATAAAAAAAAGTGGAAGAGTGGGCGGTATATGTAAATTTATTTAACTTCAAATGTAAGTTTCTAGCCCTAATCCCTTTCATCCGATTGTCTCAAAGAGGGAAGGGGAGAACTGAGTAGCTGCTGCCGCGTAGAGGGCAAAAAAACGATCGTGAAGGAGAAGAAGAAAAAGAAGAAAAGGCTCATCGAAGAAGGAGGCTCGTTTGGAAGAAAAAAATATAGGAGAAGAAGTAGAAAGAAGGAGGAGGAGGAGGAGGAGAAGAAGAAGAAGAGAGAAAGAGATAGAGAGGGGGCTAAGAGGGAGAGAGGGGGTGAGAGAGGGAGAATGAGACAGAGAGGGAAAGAGAGACAAGGGGTGAGAGAGGGAGGGAGAGACAAAGAGGGGGGTGAGAAAGGGAGAGAGAGGGGGTGAGAGTGAGAGAGACAGAGGGGGGCGAGAGAGAGAGAAGGGGAAAAGAGCGGGAGAGGGCTGGCGAGAAAGGGAGAGAAACACTGAGAGGGAGCGAAAGAGGGAGGAGGGGGAAACAAGAGGAAGGGGAAGAGAGGGTGCGAGAGAGAGAGAGAGAGGATGGGCATACCTTGCATCGGCATCGGGGAACGTGGAAATAGCTATCTTCTGTTATGAACCTTCTACCGGCATCGAGGAAGGCGGAGGCTTCCCTCAAATCCTTGCTCTGCTTTCGTTTTCTCTCCCCCTTCTTAGGCTCTACTCTCGTTTTCTCTCCCTCTCAAAATGATGCCGTAGTTGAAACTGAAATTTTAAACTCCCTCTCTCTTTTTGCACTCTTTTATAAAGCAATGCCAGTGACCGTAGGATCTTCATATGAAAATGGACAGTCGAGATTTGAGTTCTTATAGATTTTGCTCTCTTCCTCTCAAAATGGTGCCTTAGTTGAAACTAAAATTTCAAACTCCCTCTCTCTCTCTTTATATCTATTAAAGCTACAAGAATGGAGGACTCTGGAGGGTGTCACATCAGCACCCTTTATTTTTCTTTTTTTTAGAGCGCCACATCAACATCCTAAAATATTACATGTGGCACCAAAAAATCAATAATTCCCCAAAAATCTCTCCATCTACTACTATCACTAAAATCTCTCACTCAATTTCCTTTCTTGCAGCTTTTTTTGTTACCTAATCCTATTTGTTACTTAAATGATAGCATAATAATTTTTCTTGTGGGGCCTCTTTATAAAAATTTGGCACCGATCAAAATAGATGGCTCCATTTCTTATAAGAGTTAGGCCCATGATCAAGTTATAATGCTAATTTTTCTTGTGAGGCCAATTTATAAAGATTTAACACCAGTCAAAATAGATGGCTCCATTTCTTGTAGGACCATTAAATTATAAAAACTTTGTAATACTTTCCAAATATGGAAGTGGGCCTTAACAAAATCATTCCTAGAGAATATGTCTTTAGGCCACCACTAAATTATGAAAATGTCAAGTTTTTTTTTATAGTTATAATGAGCTCAACTTATGCTCATTTGAAATTTGGTTTGAGTAGATCCAACTTCTAAGCCCATAACACTTACTTCTCCAATTTGATATGAGATGTTGTTTTATCTAATTTTTTTTCTAAATGGTTTCCAAGTTAAATTAACTTTATTCAAGCAACTCCAAGGAAGAAGGTTGATGTTGCATTTTTTTTATTATGAAAATGAAGCTTCTCAAGTAATTTTAGTATTTTGTTAGTTGCTTATTTCTAATTGGTTCTAGAGATAAGGATTTTGTGATTTTTTCCTTGGACATTTAACTTGGTGGAATAATGTTTGTCTAATATCCTTTATTTTTCCTCCTTTTTTTATTAGTAGGAAGTGAGCTTTTTTAATAAAAATTTTTGGGATTTAAGTAGACTCAAACTATAAGAATTTTTTCCTTTGAATATGTTTTTTTTAAATTTTATTTAGATAAATTCTCAATCATCATCGTCATCATTTCCTTTTTTGTAATTCTTTTTTTTAATCAATTTTAACGCAAATAACATTAGCATTTCAATTTAATTCTAATAAATAAATTAGCTTGATAGATAATATATTTTTCTATTATTTATTTATTTTTATCAATAATATTTTGAAGAATACAATAATATTTGGTGTATTATTTTTATGCGGCAAAAACCTTTAAAATATCTATCTTAAGTAAGGATTAGCAATGTAGGCCTATGCTTAGCCCGAACCTATATAAAAAATTTAAATATTTTATTACAAATTTTATAAAAATTATAAAAGTTCATATGTTTATAAACTTAATAGACTTTTGAATTTTTTTCCTTTTATTTAAATCATGCGAATCATTCAGTGGATTACCTACATTTTCAAACGTTTTCTAATTTTTATTTTATTTATTTAGTAGGCGGACTTTTATAAATATTTGAAATTTTTTATTTTTATAAATTTTTAATAAACTATTTAATTTTTTTTATGAAGGCCAGGGCTAAGCATGGGCATGTATTGCTAGTTGCACTCTTATATAAAGCAATGACAGTGACCATAGGATCTTCATCTAAAATGGACGGCTGAGATCTAAGTTCTCATCGATTTTGTGAAAACTGTTCTTATGAGATCATTTCCCATATATATGGGAATATTTATGTGCATATGTCCCTCACCAAGGAACCATGCATACTCCTTTGTGGGGCCAATGGTGGACCCCTCCAAGGGATGAAATCGGGGGGATGGAAAGATCCATGCGAGATCACCCTAAATATTAAGTTTGGCCCCAATCACATGTCCCTAACCCCTTTATCCATTATCCACAAATTGATTTCATTTGAATGGGTGTATAGTCGATCCAACGGTCTAATAAATTCGGATTTGACTAAAAATTGGTAAATGCGTTCAATTTAAGAGGGTCGTGTGTTTGGTCCATTTGGATGGACCATAAAGTGGGTCCCACCTATAATTCTCATGAAAAAAAATAGTGAGGGACATATGCACATAAATATTCCACATATATATGAGAGATATATGCACATAAATATTATTCTCTATATATATATATATATAACTATGGCCGACCAGGCTCGGTGTATTTGTGGCCATAGAAACGAAAGACCCATCTTCTTACCAGTACGTACATGCAAGCGTGCAATGTGTTTTGGCGTTGCTGACAATCGACTGCAGACTGGTGAGAAGATGGTGCACGATTGGACAAGCTTTCACCACGTGTTCAAAGCAAACCGGCCAGTCTAGATGTTTACGCTCACTAAACTAGTGTGATTCTGCTTCGCAAAGGGATGCTCCAGTGTAGTAAACGTCTATTAACAGGCGACTACTTTAATACAAAACAAATTAGTCTTACGGTTTACACCCACCCACTTAATCTCAGTATTTTCCCAGAGTGAAAAGGAAGGTGTAAACTGTAAACTGTAGAGTGCTTTGTTTTGTATTGAAGTAGTCATCCGTTTCTCCGAGGTCTCTTTTTCTTAATGGGTAATCCTCCAAAACACCCCATTTAAAAAATTTGGGGACGAGGCCCACCTCAAGCCAATTCCATAGTTTCATACACTATCCCTCCACATCACAACTAAAAATTTGACACCAGTTTAACTTTTTTTTCACCACTGAATTAAAATCATATGAAAATGATCTCGCAAACCATTAAATTTGATGATCATGGATCAAAGGATAAGAATAATCTTACAAAGTTTAGAATCTTCACAAAAGTGCATCCCATATGTATCTTTTTATCTGACAAACTGCCATGATCATCATGTATCCCGCTGGGTGGTACTAAGAGGGGCATTTTCTAGCACTGCTCTTTCTTAATTTACCTTTTTTTTCCTTCTCTCTCTCTCCCAAAATTAGTCCTTGCTGTTGTTGACGTTGCCAAAGAAAAAATAAAATAAAAACCGTGCGACGCATCTTATCAAAATGTGCTATTTCATCTCTAAAATTCACAACTGCGGCGTTAGTTCAGTTTTTTTACTCCAATCGTAGTGAGTGAACCATTTTCGCAGAACTCGTAGATTGCGGTGACTCGGAGGTACAATACTTGATTGCAGTGACTTGGAGCTCTCAAACCAAGGTCTCCTGCCGCTACAATTGCCATTGCATGAGACAACTGATCTTTACCAGATGTTCTGGCAGCTATGGCAGAGACGCCACAAATCAGGGAAGTGAGCTCCAGAAAATTTGACAATCCCTAAACCATGGACAACAGTCGAATGTGGATGCTACTGAGTCGAGGCCCCAAGTTCATCTTGTCATGGACATCATGCTGTAAATCTGGTGTCAACGTATATAATAATCTCTCAACAATCATATCTGCTGAATGCACAATAAATGTCATCCGCATTTTGGTATCTGTTACACAATAAGGTTTAACCAATCATACTGAATGAGGGATCATCCAGTCTCCTGTCCATGGGCCACTGCAAATAAGAACTGCAAAATGCTATAAAAAATTGTGGCAAGCCGTTAATCAAACCAGCAAGAGGAACCAAGAAAGTCCTCAAACCAGTATCAGCTGACAGTGAAGGTGCCTGTAAAAGGAAGGAGCATGGAAAGTGCCCATAAATTTTAGGAGCGTGTATAACTAGTCATTGTCATGCCAACTCATGCTGGTAGGTTCCCTTCTTCATTATCAGGCAAAAGAAAAGAGAAAACACAGTAGAGTTTTTGGCACTTACAAAGTCAACGAGAAGTGAAAAGAGGCCTTTAGTTACATGACTAGTAGTAGCAGCAGAAACATTTTCTCCCAAAGGCAAGGCAAGCCATTCTTATCGACCAATTAGTTCCCAAAATCCAGAATATTAACCACAACTTTTACTAACAAAAAAATAAATAATAAAAGGACCCACACAAACTTCCAGATGATGACTGATCTTTCTTGATATCTACATCTATAGAAGAGAAGATGTCATAACCTAATGGCTCAATCCAGACAGAAATGCATGTATGCCGTGGTTCTATTGGATGGACCTGCAACACATTTATTCATGGGTGATGCATCCAACAGCAACATTGGGCAAGTTCGTCCTTATATTCCCTCGTCTTCGTGGTACAAATACAGGCCAAGACCAAACCGTGCACAGGCCCTGCAAAAGGCTATTTCCTCTGCTGCTGCAACAGGGTCTTCAATATGGCCATCATCTGTGGATACAGTTCCGACAGATTCACGGTGCGCCTGTGGCAATAGCATGTTAATAGACAACATTTACTCAATGAAACTAGATAACTATACATTAGGCAATTTTACAAAATTGTGCATCTTTGCTCAACATTTATGTGGATACCAAAAATGGGGAAAAGGGGCAAAAAAAGAAAAAGAAAAAGAAGAGGGGTACAAATTTGATCGTTAAATCTTCAACGATGACTACATAATCCATTCTCTATCCTTAACTAATTGGTTTTGATATCTAACCAAGGGTGTGTTTGGATTGACTCAAAATTTTTTGTTTCAAAAAAAGTCACGTGTCTGCGCTTGTTCAGATGCACACAACAAAAGACTTTCTCATTAAGTTTCTACAAACCTTTGATGCCCTTCATCCCTAAGACCTCAGTGATATCAGGGATTAAAATTGCTTGCTTCCAATTCATATTCTTCCCTAGGAATCAAGGAATACTTCTAGCTACCAGATCAGTGTAGAATTGTTCACAAATTATCCAAAAGAGAGTAGACACAGAATAGAATGGGACTGAAATTCTCATCTTTGGAAAGGATCCTTTCTTACATGGGAGAGTTTGTCATAAGAGGTACTTGTCCAAGTGAAAACTCTATCTTCAAATAGTCTTGTTAAAGCAACTCAACCTATCCCAATCTATAATTACAACCGATTCATGGGCCATCCAACCCATAGCCCATATCCAGGCCCATGACATGGCCCATTTTTCGGACCCATTAAAGAGGTCCAATTAGCTATCATTGATACCCCCCTTAAGCTGATGCTGGAGAATCAGCCAGCAGTAATTTTCTTGTAAAGAATTGAAGTTGATCACAAGGTGCAGTAGCCTTTGTGCAAATGTCAGCAATTTGGAGATTTGAAGGCATATACGGGAGAGTAATTACTTCAAGATCAAAGGGTGCATCCTTTGTGAAAATATCAGCAATCTTGAGATTTGAAGGCACATATGGGAGAGTAAGTACTGCAAGATCGAAGGGTCATGTATAAAATGAAAATCCACTTCTATATGTTTGGTGTGTTTGTGAAACTCTAGATTGGCTATGAGTTTAAAGCATCAGTAGTTATCTGCATCTATGATACCTGGATACTTATACAAGCCCAACGTATCCATATCGGACCGATACAATACTTGTACTGGTACCTGATATTGCACCGATACTTCCAAGGTATAAGTTTAGTATATCCTCCTTAGTAAGTTTACTATTTCATTTATTTCTTTAAGTTTTCTTACTTTTCAACATAGAAAATGTTAGAATTGAACATAAACAATGATAATTTCATTGATTAAAACGTAATTTAAAGGAAAATTTAGGACAACTGTATCCGTATTCGTGTCCTAAATTTTCCAAAGTGCAGAGTTGTATCCCCAATTCTCATATCCATTTCCGTACCCATGTTCGTATCTGGGCATCATAGATCTGCATGAAGTAGAATAGGATTATTTTAAGGAAACCAAGCCCGGACAGGAGGCCACGTGGCCAAATAATTTTGGAGCAAGTGGACATGTCTCAATAATTTGCTTTTTGTTGAAAAACTAGAAACAATGTCTTGTTTCTTATATTTCCATGAAATATATGCATTGTCGAGATACACCAACTTCTCATAAATAGTCACGCGTCGGGACAGCCTGCCCAATCAACATCCTTGTAGGCAGAAAATGTAAAAGTGTGGTACCAGATGGAAACAATAGACCACGATCAAAAGTACCCTTTATGTAATGCGGTGAACTACTGCTACATGTAGGTGGCATGGATTTGTCATGAATTGACCAACAATATCTAGTACAATGATGGTGAAATAAACCAAACCCTCCGCAAGTTTTGAGTATGTAGTTGAATATAAGAGGGGATTATCATCTTCCATGATATATTTGACATTTTCTTCTAAAGAAGTGTCAACAGGACATGGATCTTGCAATCAGGCATACTGATGAGATCAGTGTAAGATACCATGTACCAACCTAAAAGCTTACGCTCATAGGTGGAAAGCCCAAATAGGTATATGAAGCCATGTTAAACCCATTACTTGGGCAATGTGGGATGTGGGATTTTTCCTGACACTCCTCCTCACGTGCAAGCCCAATAGATTCCTTGGACGGGCCTGCCACGTATGCTACACAAGAATGACACCCACTTTGATACCATCTCAAGTTGTTAACCAATACACCGAAAATGTAGTGCAGCAAACTAACCACTTAACAATCAGGGGCATACGTCTTGATTGATGGAGATACCCTTTTTGGAGCTATGAACTTCTAGACTAAGGAAATGCACAAGATATTTCATGTGGAAGGATGAGTGAAGAAATTGTTTGAGAACTTGAATACTTCAGGATCATTTCCCATGATGATGACAGCGTCATCAACATATACAAGTAGGATGGTGAGTGTAGTGGAAGATTGACAAAGGAATATGTAAGGATCATAATGATTGCCTGAAGTTAACCTTTTTATCAAACTAAGCATGAGATGCTTGTTTCAGCCGATAGAGTGATCTACGTAAACGACAAACGGCTCCTTTGAATTTATATTCTAGCCTAGGTGGAAGACGCATATAAACTTCTTCTTTGTGATCCCGATAGAAGTCATTTTTGACATCCATCTGAAAAGGAGGCCATGACTTAGTAGCAGCGATAGAAAACATAGTTCTCACAATCATCATTTTACCCACGAGAGTGATTGTTTTAGAATAGTCAATTCCACATTATAGCTTGTATTTCCAACGGCAACTAATTGAGCCTTATAGGGATCCAATGTGCCATCGAACCTTAGTTTGAGCAAGGTTATCACATTTCAAATTGTTATATTTTTTTTCTATTATTTTTGTTGTAATAAATATTGTTGTGTTGGGGGGGCATAGTCTGACTCGGTTGAGTTGGGGGCCGACTCGAGGAGTATTGAGTCGCCACCCAAGTCTGAGTTTTAAAACATGGGTCCAAACCACATTTTTGAGTCACTGGGTTCAGTTTGGTCCAACTGGCACCCGAGTATCAAATATGTGTGTCAAACTTTTCTCATAACCCAAGCATGGCCAACCCAACAAAGCTAGGACAGGGCTTTGATATGATGATGGTGACGATCATAAAAGTTATATATATATATATATATGGGCAGTGCTCCTATGCGGGTTTCACACATAGGAGCATGTGTAAGACGACCTATCGGGCCCACTTGGGGAATGAGCAATCATGGCCGATTTGGAGGATCAAAAGATCCAGATGCCCCCAACTCATATGTGAAATTTCAAGTCAATTCTATCATTCTAACCCCTTGATCTATGGCCCTTAACTTTAATAGTTATGAATTCAATCCAATAGTCCAGTCCATTTAGACTGGTGTAAAACCAATAGGATTGGTGACATATTAGGGGGAAGGTTGGTTTAGATGATGGGGTTGGATTGATTGGTTAGGACCCTAGGTGCGCCCCACTGGATGTCTTGTTGGGTGAAAGACAGCCACACAAGAAGGAAAGCCAATATACATCATTCTATATTCATATGCACAAATATATTAATAAACTACAGCATTAACATTATAATATACAAAATAGTAGAATATAAATAATAAAGTTAGGCTTGAATCAGGTCCGGGCCCAATCAAGTATATCTGGGTACACAACACTAACTGGGTTTGGGTCTAGGTTCAACATGGACCCAACCCATTTGCACCCCAAAGTACGATAGATAATGTTTTATAAGAGATGGAATTCTCTACCAAAATGGAGAGAAACTACAAATAGAAAAGCACTCAAAGCTGACATTGAAAATTAGAAGTTTCAATATCAGGTATTATGTAGGTTATAGAAGAAACGAAAAATTATGGTGTTTGAAACAATTATATTCAGTTCTATGCCAGTGACTAGATAGTGCAGCAATGTTATGAAATTCAGTTCATCCTGGCCAAAATTTTCAAAAAATTTTTTTGTTTGCTCTACTGAAACGAACAAGACTCTTGTAATTATTCGTCCCATAATTCATTCCAATTCGCCTGATTCAGTCCGAATTTCATGATTTCGACCAATTCGTTGAATTCGCCCAATTATTCACCCCAGCATGTAGGTTGCCTTTAAAATAGAAAAAGAAAAGAAACTAATGGGCCAAAAGTAAAAGTAAAAATAATTTTTTGGCCTTTTGACTTAAACAAAATTAGTGTGCTCCATTGTGGAACCGCCCATCTATTAAAAATCAAAATAACTATATGGGCCTTAATCAAATTTATTCCAATATAAAACATTTTGATATGAATAAGCTAGCCAAGTTTCACTCAATTATGAAATAGCCCATCAAATATAAATGGATATATTGCATTGACTTAGTAGAATAAATTAAATGTATCATATATTATTTTTACATGTTAATCATCATCAAAGCCTTATCCCAACCATGTTGGGGTCGGCTACATAAATTCTATTTCTCTATTCCGTTCTATTTTGAGCTAAATCTTTCGATAAGTGCAACTTCTTCAAATCTGAATTAATGACTTCCATCCATATTTTCTTCGGCCTACCCCTACCTCTTGATGGACCCTCCACCTGTATATCCAAACTTTTTCTCACCGGTGCCATTACTGGCCTATGCTCAACATGCCCAAACCATCTTAAACGAGTTTCTCTAATCTTATCTCCTATTGGTGCTACCCCTAAATGTTCTCGAAAGCGCTCATTTCTAATTTTATCTTTCCTAGTTTTACCACGCATCCAGCTAAGCATTCTCATTTCCGCTACATCCATCTTATGAATATGTGTCTTCTTAATTGGGCAACATTCTGCTCCATATGTCATAGCTGGTCTAACCACTGTCCTGTAAAATTTTCCCTTCAATTTTGTTGACATTTGTCTATCACAAAGTACTCTCGAAACTAGTCTCCACTTCAGCCATCCAGCTCTTATCCTATGCTCCACATCTTCGTCAATCTCCCCATCCTTACTAATCATCGAGCCTAGGTACCGAAAAGAATCTTTACGTGGTATCTCATGGGTTTCAATTTTGACAGTGGTTTCAACACTTTGTATATGTCCACTGAAATTGCAATCCATATATTCTGTCTTTGTACGACTTATTTTAAAGCATCTAGATTCTAATGCCCTCCGCCATCTCTCAAGCTTTACATTTACACCCTCTCTTGATTCATCCACCAATACTATATCATCTACGAACAACATACACCATGGTACTTCTTCTTGGATATACATAGTTAACTCATCCATAATTAATGCAAAAAGATAAGGGCTTAAGGATGATCCCTGATGTAAGCCTATAGTCACGGGAAATCCGCCCGTTTCTCCACATGTGGTTTTCACATTTGTTATTGCACCTTCGTACATATCCTTTAAAATTTCAATGTAACTTCTTAGGACATTCCTTTTCTTTAAGATCCATCAAATTAAATTCCTCGGTACCCTATCGTACACTTTTTCCAAATTGATAAAGACCATATGTAGATTTTTCCTCTTTGCTCGGTATTTTTCCATTAATTGCCTAAGTGAAAAGATAGCTTCCATAGTTGATCTCCCTGGCACAAAACCAAATTGATTTTCCGAAATCTTAGTCTTTTTTCTCAGTCTTTGCTCTATGATTCTCTCACATAACTTCATAGTGTGACTCATAAGTTTAATCCCTCGATAGTTGGTACAATTTTGTATATCTCCTTTATTCTTATATATAGGCACTACAATGCTTCTTCTCCATTCATCCGGCATTTTCTTTGTCACAAGTATCTTATTGAATAGTCTACATAACCAACTTACTCCAACCTCTCCTAAGCATTTCCATACCTCTATCGGAATACCATCTGGGCCTGTTGCTTTTCCTGTCTTCATTCGCTTCAATGCTTCCTTCACTTCCACCCCTCTAATTCTACGGAGAAAAGTATACTCTTATAATGAAGTATCCTCCTCCACTCTCGTATCGCCCAAATATTCTTCATTTAAAAGTTCACTAAAATATTCTTTCCACCTTTCTATAATATCGTTGTCCTTCACCAAAATATTTTCCTCATTGTCCTTGATACATTTGACATGATCTAAGTCCCTACTTTTCTTTTCTCTTATTTTTGCAAGCTTAAAAATATCCTTTTCTCCTTCTCTTGTTCTCAGCCTATTATAGAGGTCATCGTATGCTTTGAACTTTGCACTACTTACTACTTTCTTAGCTTCTTTCTTTGCCTTCTTATACAACTCAAAATTTTCTATACTCTTAGTCCCCTGCCAAACTTTGTAGCAATGTTTTTTTTGTCGAATAACTTCCTGAACCTCCATACTCCACCACCATGTTTCTTTATTAATATGTCTCTTCCCTTTTGATTCTCCAAGTACCTCCTTTGCAATATTCCTAATGCAATTAGCCATTTGATTCCACATTTCTGTAGTTTCTCCTTCAATATTCCATTCTCCTTTCTCAATCATTTTGTCCTTAAATATATTTGCTCTTTCCCCCTTCAAATCTCTCCACCTTATTTTAGGGTACATTTTGTTTACTACTGCTCTCTTTTTACTTCTAATGCTCTCTTTTTACATGTTAATATATATAATAATTTTTGTGAAATGTTTCACCAAAATTTTCTAATCGGCTGCAACATTTCATTTGGAGGCCAAACCGAAATGGTGTCCGAACCAAATTTCGTAACACTGTTGTGCAGACAACAATCTTACTCAGTACACCCTACCATAGATATGCAAGGAACCAACATCCAGGCAATCCTAAATCATGATGAACACTCCAAGGAAGCTAAATCAATGGTTAAGAGAAAATCTAACCAAAGATGATATGAGCATCTTCTTTTATTAGGAAATATCCTCCAAAAGACGAGTGGGAATTGTCCAATCAGCATGAGTTTCAGGGAGTGGCCAAACGATTGTCCCACAGGATCAACCATTAATCTTTGTGCATGTGTTATAACAAGATATATCCACAGATATGTTGAAAAGAATTGTAACACTTCAGTTTTTCAAAAACATTAAAAAAAAATTATAATATGAAGAGCACATAGGGGCACCTCTCCATCAGACCCACGTATGGTGACACGGTAAACCACTGTCACTCGTCCACTTTCTGAAAATATAACATCACGTATCTCACCGCACCAACCTGCAAAAACATGGAGCCATCAAACATAAGGATGAGAGCATTTTCTTATTGCATCACTAGGTCATCAGATCCTTTCGCATAAAAATATGAAATTTAGATAATTTAATAAAGCAAAAAGAGAATATGAACTGCCACAAATGCACATACCCACACTCATGCTCAAAGACACACATGCACACAAGCACACATAGACACACCTGCACATGCAGCCTGACAATCGACCAGATGATTGATGGCATTGAAGTGAACCAAACCATGAATTTTGTTCTGAAAATATGTGCTTGGAGGATGGCTATCATGATCTACTTGAATAATGGTGGAAGGACTTTGAAGCAGAAGATTGCACTTAATATAAATATTTATACATTTGCCTTTCTGGAAAGCTAAAAGACTGGAACTGCTCTGGTAGCAATATTATGGAAGTTGAGTAAAATCTTATGGGTGAAATGCTTCTATAGATGGGAAAGTGTGGATGGCCAGACGGGACTCCCTTCACTGGATAGAGTTGAGTGAAGACAAAAAATGCAAGTGGCTCATTGATGTCTTATAGAAAGAAGAAAAGCATTGGAAACAAAAATCAAGACAGACGTGGTAAAAAGAGGGTGATGGAACAACTCTTTTTTTCCATGACATGATGTGTACTAAAAGAAGATCCAAACCTCACCAGTAATTTACAACATGAAGGTTCACTCAAACAAAAAAGAACATAATCCAAGTCTTTAAGAATCTATATTTCAGTAAAGAATTTTGGCGCAACCACAAATCCACGGTCGAAAAGTACACCAATCTCCTGAATGATTGATCAAATCCAAGATGGCTTTTGCCCATAGGGCACCCTCACAAAAGGAGAAAATACCATAACCAAGAGAAAACTCTCATAATTCAAATATTATTGATAATCAATATCTGTCTTTATAATGAAGTATAATCATCCTTATATAGGATAAGATTACTTAGACACCAAGACTCTTCTAAACAATAAAGGAAACTAAATCATAGCAATCCTAGTTAAAATAGAAATCCTAAAATAACTCTAAATAAATTGAACTACTTAATTAATACTATTAAATAACTACATGTTAGTTGGGCTATGAACTAGACCCAACGGGTTGGCCGACCTATGATCTGGTCTGCATCAAATTTTACAGATCACGATTAGTGTTTTGTGATTTCAGTGCCAAGAACAGTTGCAGATCACTTGGAGAGAAAATTTGACAAGATGTAGATCAAAGGTATGTTGGACAAGATGACTAGGGATGAGGTTCCAAAACTAGATGAGTTTCCAAAGGGCTTTTGGGCTTTTTTCAGTCTTTTTGGGAAAGTGATAGAAAGGATGTGGTTGATTTCATGAATGAATTCCACAATAGGGCTGCTTGAACAAGATCTTCAACACAACATTTTATAGCTTTTATCTCCAAATGTGGAAAAATGATGGAAATCAGACATTTCAAGTTGATTAGCCTGATAAGGAGTGTTCATAAAATTCTTCTCCTGATTTGCTACATGCTTGAGGAGCTTCACTTGGTCATTTTCTCTTTGTTAAGCCACTTCAAAAGAGAGATCCACATTAATAGTCAGCGCATCAAGGATTGCTCATGAGTGCATCAAGGATAAGAGAAAAAAAAAAATCTTGCTACTACAAATATTTAGTGTGGAGAAGGGTTATGATAGGGGTGAATGGTCATCCTCATCATCTTAGTCTTATCCCATCAAATAAGGGTCTAGCTCAATATGACGAAGAAAAAATTTGTCTACTTATATAGACTATATATGTGTTTATATGTATCTATGTATGCATGTGAAGATAGCAGAAGACACTCTCTGTGTCTAGGAGGACAGGGATGAAAGAACATCACAAAGACAGAAAACACACAAGGAAAAACCAAATTCCTAAAATATGCATGCTGTAAAATACATGGCTTGATATTGTACCCTTGGCTTAGGGACCTCTCAATCTAATGTTTATTAACCGTTGATTATACTAATCTCAAATTGATGCAGGAACTTATGGTTCAGACCTTTGTGGATATGTTACAGATCTAGCATGATGATCTGGATCGACTGAACAATCAAAGGGATTCAAGATCCATCTTAATAGGGGCAAGATCAACAAATTCCATCCATCAATCCAAATTTGGATCAATAGGGCTCAAAAATGAAGAATTTAATGGATAGCAATGTGATGAATTGGACCGAGATGATTACGACCCAAATTGTAAGGACCTCGAAAGATCGCCCAAATTGGATTTCTAGATTGTAGTTCAATTAACAATGGCGGAAAATGAAAGAACAAGCAAAAAAACCACCACACAAGTAAGGAGGCACACGATTTTTTTACGTGGAAACCCTACGCGAGAAAAACCACGAGTCTCCTAGACCAAGGAAGCTAAGCACTAATAAATTGAGCAATTACAAGCAATACTCACAATCCCTTCCCTAGTTGCAACTCAACCTAAAGACTGCAGTAACCTGCCATTCACCGCTCTTCATGATTGAAGCAACCACCTTGAAATAGCAAGCTGAACTATCTTCTACAGATGTAGAAGCAATATCCTCTAGAACCTTAGAACTTCAATAAAATCTCTCCAATGGATGCTCTAGAGAAGAAGGGTATCTTTAAATTATATTCTCAACTTAGAAAAGGGAGATGGATGTCTTAGGATTAAGAGAGAACCCTTATTTATAACCCCAATTTCTTGCCTTAGAGTTAGGGTTCGTGTAGAACACAAAATAGCATTCCTCGCATAAAAAAGAAATAATTCCAATCAGGTCGGTGGGGTTTCCTTCGTCACTCACCCGAGAGGATAAGTGGGTGCTCGAATGGGTAAAGCTTTTCTTTGACGAATTTTGCCAAATCCTATCAAGTCCACTTGAGTGGAAGAATCCCTCGCTTGAGCTGGCAAAGCTTCTGTCCTGGCTGTATTTTCTTTTGAATTTCTTCTTTTTCTTCATGTCTTCACTCCAGCTCTTCCGGCAACAAATACCGCAATCCATTCTAAAAGAAATGGAAAATTACAACTCAATGGACCCAAAATTTTGTCCAGCCCATGAATTAGCCAATTACAAAATTCTAATAATCAACCCCTTTGGCAATTCATACACAAAACTCCCTAGACATAAAAACATTCTACCCAAACAATAATCCCAACATTACATTGAATATTTGCAACAAAATTTTTTTTACCTAGAATACCTCATATTACCTGGAATACCTCATACTCCCACTTTTTGTCCATAATTGACAACAATAATGATGAACATGCAGCATATCTGTCAATTCCAACAACTCCCTTTAATTGTGACTCCCCCTGAATGCCATCTTCTCTTTTCAGCTTGGGGGTGGGGGCTTGATCTTCTTGATCAGGGATTGATTTTTGGTACCCACACTTGTGAATTTAAAGCTTTCAGTGCAGTATATACCAATTCAGCCGGCAAATCAAACTTTCTAACTCAAATGGCTCATCTTAATCTTTGGCTCAGATAACTGCTTTTTTCATTGCTCATTTTTTTGTAAATTACTCAGTTTATTGCAATGGGGTCAAATCTGTCCTTGGATTCCACAATGGTGACAAGTGGGGGTAGATGCAGAACATGATACATTCTTCTTTTTCGAAGTACTTGCAACATTATGAGCACAAACAGGTTTTAAAACAATAGAACTTTTAACAAACACTATTTTACCTTTAGCCTTCGAGGTACATATACCATTGACATAGCCAAGACCTCATTTGTCAAAAGCCACTTTCTAATTGCACAAAATGTAATCGAGTTTTTTCGAACCAGTATTCATATTGTACAGCGATGCTTTTATAACTGTTACCTTTGACATAGCCATCTTTAACTTTCCATTCAAATGATATTTCTCCTTTTTGCAATTATTCAACTCTTCTTTCAATGATTCAATCTCTTGTTTAGATTTATCAAAGTCATCACAGAACAAATCATACTTTTGACCTTCATCAGTTAGCTTGTCGGCCATAATATTTTTCTGATTTTCCTAGAGGCTTGCCTTTGCAAGAGCCTCTTCCAATTCATCCTTGAGAGAATAGATTTGTTCTTTTGCAGCTTTCCACTTCATTGTGACCTCTTCATTAAATTTGGTCAACTTTAAGAATTCTTGCAACACAACTTTGTATGCTTCTTGCCAATCTTGTTCAGTATTTAACACTTCATCATCATCATCATCATCATTAGATTTATAGTTAGAAAAACCCTGAAGAGAGAGATCTTGCCATAAACGCAATAAATTTTTGATTGGCAATGTCAGGGATAGAATTTTCATTCTCAGTATTTTTCCCTCTTAAATTAGAAGAACCATCCTAAGTCTTCACTATAAAAACCTTATGCTTGGTCTTTGATTTTCTCTATGCACACTCACTGGCGACATGAACAAATCCTTGACATTTATAACACTAAATAGGTTTAGAAGATTTCTTCTTCTCAGATTTTGGAATCTTTTTTCGAAAAATTTCTTGAATGTTTTCATGAAATCAATAGCAACTTGAACATCAATTTCTTCAGAATCAGAGTTTGAATTCTCTTGAACAGCCTTGTCTGATTCTTTAGAAACTTTTAGGGTAATCCTCTTAGATTTTCCCTTAACCCTAAGGTTTGCCTCAAAAGTCTAAAGATTACCCAAAGGTTTAAAAACTCAGCCGAGTCCGAGTTGGGTCAAACCAACGTAGGAGCAGTTCAAAGGGACTCGGCAAACACAGTGAAGAACTCGGCCGACATATATAAGGGTGGAGGGAGCCCTAAAACCTCATTTTTCTTGTTCAAAAAGAGAGGAAAGGCTAAGGGAGGCTAGGAGAAGACTCTTTGTGAAGAGATCGTTGCTCAAATTTGTGTCTTTTGAGAGATTCATACCTCCAAAAATCAAGACTACTATTCATTCAAAAGAGGGGTTTTGAAATTTTGGTTTTTGAGGTATGTATTTTCATTTTTTTTTTCTTTTTTTTTTAAACATGGGTGAGAGAGGATTATAATATGTTGGATGTGGTTGAGATTGAGATTTTTACTTATGATTGCCATGGAAAATACAATTATTTGTATTTTTTGGCTCAAATTTAAAAAAAAGGAAAAATCAATTTTTTTTCATGATTTACTTATTTTTTTGTAGATTCTCACTCTTTTGGGTATGTACTACATAGATCTATGGTTTTTTCATAGATCTATGTATGTATGATCTAAAGTTGTAATTTTTATGATATGTTGCATAAAATAAATGCAAAATTATATTTATTGATTTGTAAATGCTTATATAGTTTAGAAAAGATGGTAAGGTATGCATGTAGGCTCGTAGGTGGATTTTCCACTCAAAACTTTTCAGAACTATGTAATTTTTTTAAATTTTTGCCTCAGATTTAAAAATTAATTATATAAAAAATATTTTTTAAAAAAATATTTTGCAATGTTATTTAAATGAACTTAATGGATGTGTTGTCTAGTATATAGATCTATGGTTTTATACATAGATCAATGCATGTATGATTTAAAGTTATAAGTTTTATGATATTTTGCATAAAATAAATAAAAATTTATATTTATTGATTTGTAAATGCTTATATAGTTTGGAAAAGATGATAAGATATGCATTTAGGCTTGTAGGTGGATTTC